>WAAB01019979.1:120203-386064 GCA_013389865.1 Piaya cayana | reverse complement strand
ACCAACACCCCCAGGTCCCTCTCCTCCTGGCAGGTCTCCAGACAGACTTCTCCCAGTCTGTAGCTCTGCATAGAGTTGTTGTGCCCCAAGTGCAGGACCTGGCATTTGGCCATGTTAAACCTCATGCCATTGGACTCTGCCCAGTGGTCCAGCCTGTTCAGATCCTTTTGCAGAGCCTCCCTACCCTCCAGCAGATCGACACTTCCACCCAGCTTAGTGTTATCCACAAACTTGCTAAGGATGCACTCAATGCCTTCATCCAGGTCATTGATAAAGACACTGAACAGGGCTGGACCCAGCACTGAGTCCTGGGCAACACCACTTGTGACTGGCCTCCAGGGACACAAACTTCTACAGAAAACAGAACTTCTGCAACAGCTACACCCCAAGTACTGAGTGAGACTGAAAGGAACCAAAGTGCTGCTTTGACAGCATCGGTCTTCAGATCCCAAACCTCAGCTTCTACAAAGCAACTGTTTGATAGCAAATAATTTCATCTGCTCCTTTCCTTCAGCCATTCCTGATCTGTGAGGCTTCTGCAGAACCCTGTAAGGAAGTCCATTGCTCCAGGTTGGGGTCAGTCTTTTTGCCAAGATCACTGCTGATCATCTCAAAGCCTGTGCCAAAACTGTTGTGGGCTTCTAGTGTTGGTGAACCTACCAGTACAACTGAATTGCAGGAAATGAACCTAAACCAGGCACACTGCTGGAGATCCAGGGGAGGGACAGACAGAAATAAGAGGGAAATAGGATGAAAAGAAAAAAGAAGGTGACACAGCAGAAACAAAATGGACCTGAGTGTAAATTAGAAGGGCAAACTGGTGACAAATTTTGTTGAATATACTTTGAATGATGGTTTGCAAAATTACAGCCAGCAGCAACATTAACACCAGGCACTGAAACGTCATTGTGCTGGCAAGCTGCATTCCTTTTCCAGAAGTCACCCATTCCAACCACTGTAGTGCTGCCAATATGTATGATGACAAAAAGTATGTCAGACAAGTGTTTCCTACGAACTGCTTCCAGAATAAGAACATACACATAGAGAAACTGCACAGTATGTCACCTATTCATGGAAGACAACATGAAGAATCCTGTTGTTTGGTGGTTGGTCTCGCTACTCGACACTGGGAAAAGTGAGACTGGACTGCACCTCTGCCTTCTGTGCCTAGAAGAGGATTAGCAGTAAATAATTTATTTGGAGCCTTTTCCTGGCACAGACAGATGTGTATAGACACAGAAAGGAAACATTGCTTGTTGAAAGGTCAGCATACATTGGTTATGAGCAAGGGAATGTTCTCACAGGAAACACTGAAGGCTGTCCAGAAGTAAACATACCTCCAGTGTGGAGTGGTGTGGTGATCCAGCTGAGTCCCTCTCCAGGGATGAGCTTCCCAAGGATGATGCACAAGGCCCTCGGGATATTTACACAGCCTGTTCTCTAAAGAACAGCTGCCACTCAGCAGAGTTTATCTTCTTTTCCTGATTATTCAATCTGTGTTTTCTTTGCTCCTCCTGGCTGCCTTTTCCTCCAGTTCCTGGAACTGCAAGGAGCTGAGGCCTCTATAGCACCTGTGGACGTGCACCATCACTCAATGCCGAATGCAGCCTGTCCATCACATGCATTTTCGCAGTACTGGGCAATAAGCTATTTTCAGATCATTGCCATGTGGGTTTGTTTCTAGGCTCAGAAATTTTGTATTTTCCTGGAGCATGAAAACTCTGTTCTTAGCCCCTGGCACCTCTGTGTTTTGTGTTTCTTCTGATTAGGGGGCCTCCCTCAAAAGACTCATCTTATTACTGCCAAAGGTAGGAGAGGAAAGAGAGTCCAGTTTGTGACAAGCCTTGCTGAGCCCTGCTAGATGCACAGAGAATATAATGAGTGAGGATCTCACTGGGTCCCTGCATTTGGGTCCTGTAAAGGCTCCAAACTCCAGAAGCCTTTCAACAGAAACAGCATTTGAAGCGAATACAGTTCTGGTGCTCCTACTGAGGGTCAAAGCCCCTCTATTTCTGCTGGCAGAGGCTTGCATGTCCATGACTGCCAGATCTCCCTGCAGGGACACAAAAGTCTATACTCAAATATTTGTTGCAGTCTCCACTTTGGGCTGGAGGAGCCCTGACTTGCACAGGATTTCTAAACACACAAAGATTAAGCAGGCCAGGCTGAATGGCTGGCATGTCTTCAATGTACTTCGTAGCCAGAATTTTGCTTGCTTCTTGCAACAAGGTTCAGAGGGATGCATTCTACTTTGTGGAACAGAGAGGGCACTGTCCACCAAGTTTTGCTGTACAAAATCAGTTCAGTGAAATAATTGCTGTTTGCCTGCTCCTATTTTCAGAGGCCTGCTCTCTCCACTACTGTCACTAGACCCATTCTTGTTTGACCCAGCTGCTGTAACAATAAAAAAATCAACATGAGTTACCCATAGAACACAATTCACATTTGTTTCTGAAATGCAGTACCTATGAGGGGTAGATTTCTTCAGCCACCCCAGGTCTTTTCTAGAGTCATAAATGTGCAACGAAAAAATCTTTATAAAATATGATTTAAAAAAGAATACCTCATAACTGCACAAACAAAAGCTTTCCTTGCTATCTTCATATTCTATTAGGATTAAATCTTTCAGTTTGAAAACAGTGGGCAAGAGGAAAAACTATAATATTACTATTAATGAGTTGTTTGTAGCACCCAAAGACGTGCTGTTTAAACCAAACAAAGAAGAGATTTCTTGCATGCTGCCTCCTCCTGAGCCAGTTCTTATAGGGTAGGGATGAATGCCTTGATATTACTGCTGAGGGAACAGGGGGGCTTCTCTGGTGGGTACGAAGTCCATGCATGTTTACAAGGTAGGATTTCTATGGCATACAAGGGAGCTAGTCATCAGCCAAGGTTACTTCTGGCTTATGCAATCAGTTCCATGGACTTTAGCATTGTTATATAATTGTAACCAGAAGTCCTCTGGGAGTTTGAACCATGCTGTTGTGCTCTCACAGCAAGTAATTTGTGAAGCATCTCTCCCCTTAAGAGTCTACATTAGTTAATAATGTGGAGCAGCTGTAAGCATTCTTTGAGAGAGAGGTACTTCCAATGACCAGAGCCCAGGTCACGGTGTAATCATCTCCTGTGATGTTATCTTACATCTTTTCCTCAGAGCATGTAGCCATTTCACAACCACTTTAACTTTCTCATTAAGTTCATATTGTAGGTTTAAAATTTTGTTTCTCCATGCAAAACAGCAAGCGTCATACCCGACCTTACCACAACTGTTTTAGTACCACTGCTGCTACTGCTGTTCCATTGGCTTCCAATTTGCACTCCATAGACAGGAACCTGATCCAGAAAAATCAATTAAAACTTTGCCACTGACTTCTAGCAGACCTAAGTTTCAACTAGTAGCCTCTGGCTGTCACTAAACCTGTATTTTAACCTAGATACATTTTCTGATTTCAGTTCTTTTCACAGCACAGTTCTTCCAACCACTTCAGCAATACACACATCTAACAGCCTACCTGAGCTGCTATTTCTGCTTCCACCAAGTGGATAGTGATTTGAAGTAGGCTGCATCTTTCACCTACCACCAGCCAAGGTCATACACTTGTGACTCATCATTTCAAAGACAAATGATCTTAAGCTGCCAAGATGTGATTTTGGGTTAATAGGGGTAAAAATAAAGAAGTGGTCAAATGAAAAGGATATATCAAATGGTTTTGTATTTTGAAACTAGTTAAGCATTTACACACAGAAACCCACTGAAGTCCTAGAACTAGGCATGCAGATCAGTCTGTACTGATCTGAGCAGCTCTCTTCCAAAACAATTACTCCTTAACTCATCCTTGCTGGTAGTGGTAGCTGCAAAACAAACAGAGCTTGAAGTTGCCTCATGGTAGTTCTTTGGGAAAGGAAATTTGGTTCAAAAGCACCACTATAGTACAACTCTGTATGTCTCAGGTGCTCAGAAGTTGGCAATGGCCCATCCCACAGTGATTCTACTGTGCCAAGTTGAGCTTTGTTAGTCTGAGGTGAACCCTAAGAGACACTATGGCTGTCTAAAACAGGAGTCCACCAGAACTCACATTCCCCTGCCCTCAATCCCAGTTTTCTTTCCAATGGAAACCAGGAAGCATGGCAGGCAGGAAAGGGCAGGGAGGGCAGACAGGTGCACATCCAGTCTGCATCCTGACAAGCAAGCAGGATGTGACTGGAGTGCACACCTGGGCCTCCAAGCTGGAAAACTTGCAATTCAGATGTACCTCTGTATCTCAAAGGTAGTTGTGAGAGTGAAATTGCCCCATGGCTGCCTATAAAGCCCAAACAACTGACTTCATGAGACCCACCTCATTTTCTATTGGCATAGTGCTGTGCTGCTGCATTGACAAGCAGCAGGGTCTTGGGTGTGTGGCTTCTCTTTTTGAGGTAACTTGCCTGGCTCAGATCTGCAATGATGTTCAGACCTGCCCGGAAAAGGACAAGGTCATTGTTCTGTGGGAAATTCTGAGGTAGAGGCTGGTAGAAACAAAGGCAAATATAGTAGTTACTGCAGGAAAACAAGCCAGTAACAATTATTACCATTATTATATATGACACTACTTGTATTCCCATACAGACTAAAGACAAGTGAGACTGGGGGAGGATTAACTCTCCTAGGTGCTAAATAAACCTAGAGTAAAACTCCACCCTTGCAGTTTATGGGTGTAAGCTGGGCTCATGCAAAAGAAAAATCTCTAAAACTGCAGAATTTACTTGTTTGCTTTTTTTGCTATAAATTCTTCCACTTATTTATAGATCAGAGAACTGGAAAAGAGATCAAACCAAGAAAAGCTGGCATCTACAAAGAACTGTGTGACTCAAGCCTACAAATTATGATTTTATAGAGTTAATCAAGTTTTGAGAGTGATGCAAACAATGATAAACAAATCAAGGCAAGAAACAGGGAGGTAGGAAGTGAATTTCAAAGGATTATATCTCTGGATCAGGTTATTATGAAGAGTCTTCATGCATGCCCATGAAACCACAGGCTGCATTCTCTCTTTAGATCATGTGAGAGTCTTTAAGCAGACAAGAAGTAAAAATTTATCCTACTGGAGCTTTGTCAATAAAGAAATGTCAATAAAGGTTTGGTTGATTGAAACAATTTCCCAACACATGTGATAAAATACATTTTACAGGGTGGTCTATTACTTCTTTCAGTGACAACCCTTCTCGTCTCAGTTACAAATGATTACTTACGTTTTCAATAGCTATGTTGGAGGCAGGAATCTATTCAATATTTGAATTTTTTCATGTATAGTTCCCTTCTGAATGGGCAGTGTGTGTTTAAGATTTTACTAAATGAATAAGGACAAATTATGCTCTTTGAAAAGTTGACATAAATCTGAAGAATTTGCTCTGTTATAGACTAAGACTTGTTAAATCAGTGTAAATGAGACCATACTTTGGCCTCACAAAATCCAGCACAGGGGCAGGAATACAATCCAAGAAAGGGTTACTTTCTAACTGCTCGTAAGATTTAAGGCAGATAAATAAATAATAATAATAAGTCTTTGTTTCTGAAAGGAGATATTCTGTCTACCAAAAGCACTATTCAGGAAGGATTCCCAGGTGCCAGTATTTGGAAAGGGTATTAACTACTCAAACAGTTTAGGCAGAGGTCTTTGCTGTTCACTCTCCTGGCTCATCTCAGATTTCTTCAATCTCTGCCCAGAACTGAACATAGGTGGGAAAGAACGGGTGGAAATTTCAGAGGAGTAACATTTTATCCAGAACTAGAAAGAACATATTTTTCAGCCCTGCAATAAAAATGAGAAAAACTCTCTTTTGTTAATGTGACAGCAAGGCTGGCTGGGCAAGGGCCACATGCTGCACGTGGAGGGACAGACTCTGCAGCAGATGCTGTGCAAGGAGCCCTCTTTTCCTCCCCTTTTCAGATATAATTTACTTGGCTCCACTCTATTAGTGGGAGAAGAAGCCACACAAAAGTGTCAGCACAACGCAGCTGGGTTGTTCAAACAAAGTAATTCAGCAGCAGGTGGGAAGACTGAATTCTACACAAAGGCAAAAGACTTGCTGAGGGGATGGCTGAGCTCTGCAGACAAGAGTCAGTGCCCCAGAGACAGGGATGCAAACACCTCTCTGTGTGTTTGATGCTTGGAGGGCACCCAAGACAGTCTCTGGCTCCTGCACATTTTTAAAGGTTAATAGTTCTAAGCACGTGCCTGAGACTGAACAGAAATTTCAGATGGGAGTTATTTCCCTGGGAAAAAAAAAAAGCTGTTGGAAGTAGCAGTCATTTTAGAAAGCAACAGGAGAAAAGCCCAGTAGTCTCTAACTCTCTGGCAAAGAGAGAAACGCAGATGTTTCCAACAGGAATAAGTTTTGCCTGGCTAAAAGCAAGGCTTACTAGAAGGTATTTTCAGAAAACATCATCTTTAGTCAACGGGATCTGTCCTGTCAATTGTTCTGAGCCCAGGGCTCTCCTGGATGTATTTCCTCACTTTATCTCTGGGCACTCAGTAGGCAGTAGGTCAGAAATGCTCATTCTGTTGTCAGGTTGCCACATACTTTTCCCAGGTCTTTGTTGCCCCCGTGCTCAAACAGTTTAGAGAGTTTCTGCCTGGAGCCACCTGCAAGCTGCAGACTTGTAGAGCTTTCTTCCAAGGACAAGTTGATTAGATTCTGTTAGACCAAAACTGTGCTTACTTATGGTTGCTGATTCATCCCTCTTTGTGGTGTGTAGTCTTGGTCGTGGCTCTGAAAAACCTAAATCATTTGGGTCCCTGCCACTATAAGACATACTCTTCCACCATTTTGCTGTAGCAACTGCAGCCTGTAGAGACAAGATGAGTGTCAGTCCTAGAATTGGAACTTAAAAAGACCAGGGATCACCAACAGCAAGCTGCTTCCAGGGAACCACCATCACAATTTGGCAATCTTTCATGCAGTCCCTATACTTGCTTAGGATGTCTAAAACCACCTGTATTAATTATATGTGAATATTAGGATGATGATTAGCCTGAAATATGGATATTACCTATACCAACGCATTAAATCCTCATGAATCCTAACCACAGTCAGGGCTACACTTACACAGCAGTTTCTCACTATGCAGTTTTGTCTTTCCTAGGTTTCTTCAACAGAATCCTCCTACTCACACCGCCAGCAGTTTGACTGGTGGCTGCATGGTCAGAAGTCTGCATATCACACCCCCCCTCGGGGACCTGAATAGCACAAAGAAAGATGTGTGTGTTCAGTTGCCAGCTGGAAGCATCACATCTACTCATGTGATGCCCAGGCAAGATGATATAATCAGCACATTTGTACTTCTTACTCCCGTAAATTCTCTACCTGTCCCCAGAGCCAAGAGCAGTCAGGAAGATAGATGCTATTAGGGAAGTGATGAAAAGCATGAAACGAACCTTAAAGACATATAAAGCTTCTTGTCACAAAGCCAACAAAGCTCTTTGGCTTTTGTGCCTGTCTTTTCCTGACTAGGTCATAATAACCACTTTTTTGGGCATATGGCCTGTGCAGGATTATGCCAAAGAGAATCTCCAGGAAATGACTTGTCCCAGTCATTCCACAGATTTCGTCTTTATCTCAGTGCAACTGTCCCATCCTGACCTACTAGTCAAATTTTTTTATGATCTGCTACTGAGAATGCTACTGCAGTAATTCCAGATGTGGAGGACCCAGCCTGTGGCATACATTGCAACTTGGCCCATTCCTCTATGAGTCTCCCACAAACTGCACACAGCTAACCTGTGTCTCAGTAACAGAGCAAACTACATTGGTCCTGGACAAGCCAGAAGACCCACATCCACTTTCTTCTAACAGTTAGCAGTCAAAGTATTCCCAGAGTTTTGCCACATTTAGTACAAGCTCCAAGACAGAGGCAAGTGCCAGTTTTATATGAGGCAGGGACATCTCTGGTCCCTTCTGTTGCTCTTAAACTGTTATTTGGCTTCAGTTCTTTACTTCATGCTCAGCATAGCTCAAGGCTTCGCTTTACAATTATTGAAACTTGTTCAACTGTTTGTCATCCACAATCTCCTCCCCTTTGGCCAAGCAGCTGTCTATCACGCCTTCCTTATTGAAAAAAAAGTCTCTACTTCCCTTTCTTGTTTACTATTTTTTACTATCCTGTTTACCTTATACAGTAATGACTTACATGCAAGAAAATGATTCAAAGACACACTGTTTCTGAAGCCAGAGACAGTCTGAACTTTTGAGATAATTGGGAGGAAAATCAGACTGTATATTCAACACACTTGAGTGGAATAACTCCTGTCTATTTCTTGCTGCATAAGAACCAACTGCAGACCATCTCCACCATGTGTAGAAGTGACCTGGATGATGGGTAGTAGTATAACTTGTAAGCAGTGTCAGACTAATGGATGCACAGGACAGTGCAACAGCTGCCCTGTAAGAGTATTTTGAAGGCAGCCTTCTTAATCTGTACCAGCAGAAACAATGACATGGCTTAATAACTATTTTATTTTGTCTCGAGATGAGATACACTATAGAATACAAGGAGAGAGATGAGCTCACTTCCTACTACATCACTAAAAGTATTTTCAGATGTTTTATTTGAGTACACAGGAGCCGCTGTGTACTCAGCAGTATTTACTTACATGTATTTCAAGATGTTTAACTCTGATTTTGCAAATACTTCTGTGAGCTACTTGCCTGAGACAAGTGGAAGGTAACCTGGGTTTGATTTCTCACCCAAATGGATGCCAGCTCTCACAGGGTGAAGCTAGGAGGAGCTGAAGCTGTTTGGCACATAGGTATGTGCATGTTCCTGGCAAATACAGGAGGGCTCAGTGATCCAATCGGAGCTGCTGGAGCATGGCACTTCTCCTGATGGCACATCTCCCTGAAGGAAGTCTCAGAGAAAAGCCACCTATCCAGCTGCCAGCTGAATGATGCCTGGTGCCTTCCTTATTCCCTCCTGGCTGCACGACTGTAGAGCTGCTAGTCGTTGAGTTTGAGTCTCGGATGGCAAGGAATAGGAGAAACTGCTTTCAAACTGTTTAACAGTGATGGTAACCTTTGACCTTGATGAATAGCAGCGCTTTTGACCTTTCATTTGTTAAATAACACAACCACTTACTCCCCGATCCTTATCAGTGTTTAGTAATTGGGGTCAAGACAAAGCAGGCACAGTACAGTTACCCACCAGACTTTACTGAACCAGGAAGAATTTCCTTAAGGTATAGATTTCCTTTTTGATAATCTTCAGTCAGGACAAAGACTGGAGACTGGGTGGTTTAGGAGATCCATAACAGACTGAAGAGCTTCTCAGCTGTTAGCCTCTGGTTAGAATCCAGCTGTGGCTGATAGTGGCAGAAATTCATTATGGTCTCAGGTTGCCTCTCTGACTAATATGAAATGAGTTTGGCTTGCAGTTCTGCTGTTAGTGGCCAGATAAGATCTGTAATATAAAATATTAACCTACATTTCCAGAGACGTCCATAATTAGGTGGGTTTGCAAAACCTGAAAATCACTATTCCCATAGAGAAAACTGAACTATGGTACAGTGGTAGGTGACAGTGTGGACAAAAATTCTGCGGTCACTCCTGTGTGTTCTGCCTGATCCATGTCAAAGAGAGGCCGTTAACCCTCAGGAATTTGAGTTGCTTTTGTGAGTGTAAGTAAAACTAATGGGTCAGATTGTGTGCGGTACAGCTCATTAAACATCTCACTTGACAGGCAAGCAGGTGACGGCTGTTACAGCCAGCGGTCTCAGGATCAGTGTTTTCCTTAGAAGTGAACAGGAAACGGATGAAAAAGAAATCCAAGAATTTACGATGTGACAATGGATTTAAAATATGTGCATACACATATATTTATTTATATAATGCACACGTATAAAAGCTTAAACTTCCTGAAGACGTCAAACAGAAATTCTGTTTATCTAAGCAGCTGCACGATCTCATTATTTATTAATTGCTTTTTGTACTAAGACAGACTGCAAGATTTTTAGGGCAGGAGCTGTTTCATGGATGGCTGTTGGTATGTAATTCAGCAAAATGAGCCCCTGAAGTGCAAACCAGATGCTGCCATTTATAGATAAGCCATGTATTTATAGATGTATGTGTGCTAGGTAAGATCAGTAAAAATGGCACTGTAACTAGTGAGATCCGGAGGGTGGGTTTTCGTTTTCTGCTGCTGTTCATATGAGTATCCCAGCTAAGGTGCAACACAATTGTGCATCCTTCTGCTTTTATATGGTACTTTTATGAATTTTTTACATGTGGGTTTTAGTACTTAAAAGGGGGTCTATGAGAAAGTTGAGGAGGGGCTCTTTATCAGGGAGTGCAATGATAAGGCGTAATGGCTTGAAGCTGAAAGGAGATTCAGATTAAGTATTAGCAAGAAATAATTTACTGTGAGGGTGGTGATGCACTGGCACAGCTTCCCAAGGGAAGCGGTGGATGCCCCATCCCTGGAAGTGTTCAAGTCCAGGTTGGAGGAGGCTTTGAGCAGCCTGGTCTGCTGGGAGGGCTGGAACTGGATGCTAAGTCCCTTCCAACCAAACCATGCTATGATTCTGTGATTCAGGCCTCCGGAAACCGAGGAACACCCGTGCAAGTCGATACCCCTCAACACATTCGTGAAGGGCTGCTGTTTGTCAGTGCCTCTGGGTCTCGGCCAGGCCCTACAGCCGCCTGCAGTCTCACGGGGCCCTGCTTTCTCTTTTGCTCCTCCAGAGGCGGCCGCCGCCTGCCCCACAGCCTCGTCGCCGTAACTGCGCTGCTCCCCTCCGCACATTGGAAGGCGGGGGCTGCTGACGGCGCCGAAGCCACACGGGAGCTGCTCAGTCAAGCTACCGGTGGCCCCATTCTGCCTCAGGACCTGCGGGCAGCAGCAGCGGCCTCCACCACTCCCGCAACCCCGGCGCCGGCGACCACCGGCTTCCCTCCCGCCTCTGGCTTTGATTGACGTTTGCGGCATTTATTTCCGGCAGAAGCGCACACCTGGAAGTTGCCGGGCAACGGGCATGCGCTTGCTTGCCGTTTCCATGTCAGCAGGGAGGCGGGACCCGCCGTTGCCATGGCGGCGCCGTTCATGCCCCTCCCCTCCCGCCGCTGTTGACACGGCGCTGACTTTGATTGGCGTTTGAGGCCATTACTTCCGGCGGAAGGGCACTCCCCGAGTGGTTGCCCGGCAACGGGGACGCGGGGTCGGCATGGAGGCCGCGTCCCTGCCTGCCGCGTTGGAGCTGGCGGCCGGCGGCGGCGTGGGACTCAGCCCGGAGAAGCGGGCGGTCCTGGGCGCCTCGCTGCCGCTCCTGCAGCGCGACTACCGCTTCCACCACGTCCGGTTCTGGGGGTGCATCCAGGGCGTGTGCGGCGCCTACTACCTGGCCGAGGGGTTTGGCCCCGACCGCGCCGCGCCCCGAAGCCGCCTCTACAGGTGCGAAGCTGCCTTATCTCCGCTCCCGGGGCCTGGGGCTGAGCAGCCTTGGAAGCGGGTGGGGGAAAGGGGAGACTGGACTGGGAGGGAGGATGTCTGTGTGAGAGTGTCCATCTGTGCGCAAGAGGCTGTCTGTCCGTCCGTCCATCCATCCGTCCATCCATCCATCCATCCATCCATGCGTGGGAGTGCCCCTCTGTCTGACAGCATGTCTGTCCTTCCATCTGACAGAGGGCCTCCATCTGTCTGTGAGGGAGAGTGTGTGTCTGTGTGTGCATGTGTGTCTGTGTGCAAGTGCATGTATCTGCATAGAATCATAGAATAACTTGAGGTTGGAAGGGACCTTAAAAATCATCTAGTTCTAACTCCCGTGCCACAGGCAGGGACATATCCCACTAAGTCAGGCTGTCCAAGGCCCCATCCGACTTGGCCTTGAGCACCTCCAAAAAAGGGATCTCCACGTAAAATGGACCTGGATAGGCAGGATAAATAGGCTGACTGGAATCTCATGAAGCTCAGCCCTGAGGAAGAACAACTCAATGTACCAGTATATGTTGGGCACCACCCAGCTGAAAAGCAGTTTGGCAGAAAAGGACCTGTGTGTTTGTGCCTGTGTCTATGTGCGTGCCTGTGTCTATGTGCGTGCCTGTGTCTATGTGCGTGCCTGTGTCTATGTGCGTGCCTGTGTCTATGTGCGTGCGTGCTCGCAGCTCTCCTGGAGGGAGCATCCCTGTGCCCCAAGAGGCCTGGCAAGGCTTGCATTGAGCCCTGTTATTCAATGGGCTTGGGCCATGTTGTGCTTGTTGCTGGCAGCTTGAACTGTGTGGAATGGAGCCTCCTGCCACCAGCGACCAAGGAGATGGTTGCACTGGCTGGGCAGCTGAAGGGTCGCTTTCAGGGGGATCCTTCTTTTGAGTATGACTACACTGAGATAAACACAGAAGATGCTGAAAGATTGTTTGAAGATGGTGAGAAGGTAAATAGAACAAAACACTTTCAACTTTCCTCTCTACAGTTATATCTCTCAACATTGGACAGGTGTTGGCTCCTCCTTCTCGTTTGTAATGAGCAGACTGGGCCTGTGCTCAGACAGAATATGTACAATTTCCCCTTCACTGTCATTGTGTAGCAACACTTTCTTGATAGAGCTCTTAATTCAGTTACTTCTGGATGTAGACATGGCTCAGGAATGTTATACCTGCTGTGTGTTTCATTATGCACAATTGTTGCAGATCCTTACTGCAGTTTCTGAAGCTTTAATAGGAACTGCAGGCGCCGTTCTTCATAAAGCAACAGACAAGTCATAAGTATCTTAATTGAGTGGGAGGGAGGGAGGGATGGATGAAGTTAGCTCTCTGGTGAATCTGGACCATCTGTTCCTAGCCATCTGTAAAAAAACCCCATTATTTCTTTAATACCTTTTTAGAAGAACGTCCTATTTTTGGTCTTCTTAGTGTCATTGGGCTCCAAGCTGATGAGTACATTGTGGTTTCTACTGTCACCTTGAGTTTATCTTCAGAAATGACAACAAGAAAAGCCCTACCTTTAAAATTTGCCTATTTTTCTTTAAAGCATATCATCAAGGAGGAGACCCGTCTCGTAGCTACAATAGAACAGATAGACACAGCAGTTGGTATTGTACCCCGGGGAGCATTTGTGAAGACTCCCCTTGGGTCTGTGCAGGAAAACAGAAACTTTGAAGGTAAATTCTCATTGTCTTTATCAATCAGGATCAACTGTACTTTGATCATAAAAGCTATAAATTAAGATTAATTTCTCTAGTTGATGTTTTGATGTGAGGTTTATTTTTCCCTTGGGTAAGGTGAACAGGGAGGGGAGAATCCAATGCCACTAATGTTCAGGTGTATGATTCAGCTCTGGAAGATGGGAGGTGAGTCATTAATGGCTCTGAGTCATTAAACCTGTAGCTTAATTTGTCTATGTATAGTTTATATCAATGTTTAGCAATTATAGCTGCAGGGAATTCTTCATCTAGATACAGGAAGTAACCAAATGGGCACAGAGAGTTGGTCTCAACTCAGAGCCTATTGCATGTCTTGGACTACATGGTTAGCGTGGTCTGCAGTGCACAACATTAGGGAGTGCTGCCACCCATCTGCAGCAAGACTTTGGTCTTCTGTGGAGTCTGTTGGAGAAAGATTGTGATTCTGTCCTGTGCTGTGGGCTTAGAGAAACAATATGGTATTCAACGGTATAAGAATTTTAGTGGAGCCCACTGTATTGATGGTCACCGATGGCTGTTTGCAGGTCTTTCTTTGACGGAGGCAAAAAAGTTAAGTTCTTATTTCCATTTTACTGAGCCTGTTAACCTGAAGAATAAAACCCTGCTGGAAAAGGCTGACCTGGACCCATCTATTGACTTTCTAGACTCTCTGGAACATGATATTCCACAAGGTAAGGGTAGCAGAATCAACAGATGCAATAAAAGGGAAAGAAAGTCCTAGTAGCCTGGGAAACACCAAGGTGACAAGGTGTGGGTTACTGTGGAGCTGGTATGACTAGCAGAAGTTCCCGCAAATCTATAAAGGAATTTTATCCTTTAGTAAGTATTGTACTTTATTCCCTTTTTCAGCAATTCTAAATGCTTGTAATAATGGTAAGATGCAAGTGTACCAGAGCTGTCACATCCTCACAACAATGACCACACCAGCAGTTATCCTCTCTGGCCAAGTGTCTCATTCCCTCCTGATTTCTGTAAGCCTGTGACAACTGGTATCCCTATGAGGGAGATAACTCTAGCAGTGATAGGGAGAATTTATGTGGTTTGAAGTATTTCACACCTCTGGTCCCACCCAGCATTGCTGCTCTTTATCTAAATGGGCTCTCATTAACACTAAGCTGATATCTCTGAGAGGCTGAATTCAAACGTTCCTTTGATAAACTGTTAGAAATGCTTTGGCGTGGAATTATCTGTACTCTAGCAGGATTACACACTGTGGAAGGAGAAAGGAAGACCTGCATATTGGGATATAATCTTCAGTTCACATCTTTACTGTTGTGCTGGACAACTGTTAAATATATTTTAAAACTCTTCTGAGGACTTCTCTGGCAGAATATTTCTCCCTGGATATAGGAATGACTTATTATTTGTTTCTAACTGCTTTTTTTTTCTCATTTTGCTGCACTTTTTGGATTGGGCCAAGTGTTTTCACATTCTGCTGTCTAGATATATTCCTGGAACAGAATCAGAACTCAGGTTTGCTCTTTTATTCCCATCCTGGAGTAGCAGGATAAGGGTAGTAGGGAAGCTGTGCCAAATGGAATGAGGTAGGAGAACTGCAAATTGCCAGTGCGGCAAATAGCTTTTCAGACTTTGTCTTATTCATGTATCTATATATAAAAAGATATATAGAGAGATATATCACCCAGTCCTTTCTTTGGCAAAAAACAACTGAGAATGAATCTAATAAGCTCCTGCCTCAATTCTGAACATTTTTGATTGTTCAGAGCATAAGCAGTGCTAGAATCTGAACCATTGTTCAACTTATTGAGAGTGTCCTTGCTGTAGTCATTCTCCAGAGTTGTAGTCTGGAAAGGTTGTGCATTTTTATGTACACTGGCCTCTTGATTTGGCCCTTTTGAGTCAAAAAGGAGTATTGCAAAGTGGGTTAGGACCTAGATACCTCCTAAGAAAATTTTAGTTGGTGTTTCTTACAGTGGGTCAGGTATTTCTACTTGTTGCATTTTCCCACCTTCTCCCCCCCAACACCCTCCCTTTTATTTCCTAGGGGTTTTGGTAGGGACGCTTATTCTTTTTGCGAGGCCTGAAGCCACAGAGCCACTGGATCTGCAGTGTCTATTTTTCAACTAGAAAGCAGGCTCCAAGGGCTAAGAGCCTGAAGGCTAATTTGCAACACAGAGCTGGCTTTGGCCACCTTCAGCTGTGATGGAGAAGAGTGCCTTTGAAAGAATTGCATCTAGTTCAAGATGCCAGGCAGGTTGTGCTGTGTTTTAGACACTTTTCCCTCTCTATTCAGCTCCCTCGATACTCCACCTGGAGTATTGTATAGTCCTGGAATTGCCAACGTATGGAACTGTTGGAACGTGTCCATAGGAGGGCTGTGAAGATGATCAGAGGGCTGGAGCACCTCTGCTATGAGGACAGACTGAGAGAGTTGGGGTTGTTCAGCCTGCAGAAAGGAAGGCTGCAGGGAGACCTTATAGTGGCTTTCCAGTACCTGAAACTGGGGAGGGACTGTAGTGATTGGACAAGGGGAATATGAAGGGAGAAGATTTAGATTGGACACTAGGAAGAAATGCTTCGTGTTGAGGGTGGTGAGACTCTGGCAAAGGTTGCCCAGGGAATTTGTGGCTGCCCCATTCCAGGAGGTGTTTAAGGCCAGGTTTGATGGAGCCTTGAGCAGCTTGGTCTGGGGGGAGGTGTCCCAGCCCACAGCAGGGCAGTTGGAACTGATCTTTAAGGTTCTTTCCGACTCGAACCATTCTATGATTCTGTGGCAGTTTTGCTGAAGTCTTTAAAATCAAATTTGACTTGCAGATGTATTTTACCCAGTGGCAGATAGAAAGTGGGTCTCTGCCATGCCACTGTCAGATTTGTCTTCCTTTGGCAACCTGAGGTCTGTGTAAGCGTGAACCTTTGCCCCCTTCCTGGGAAGTTGTTGCTGTTAGTGCAGATCTCGGCCTCATTAAAAAAGGTTACCTCTCAAAGACTGCCTGAGCTCAAGTGCAGCTGAGTGCTTCTTAATGGAAGAGGAGAAGATTCATCATGGTGCCTGTGCAGCTCTGGATGTATTGTCCTGCTCTTTTTTGGACTGAATCTGAAGATTGATGGAATTAGCTTGTCTGGCAAAGGAAGTAAGACAGGAACTAGTTACAGGATCAGCAAGGCATATAGCCTTTCTAATTGCACTCTATCACATGCAGATAGGAGCTCTGACATTAAAGAAAGATCAACTCACCTGAATTCTAGCATTCAGGTTGCCTAAAGTCCTGGTTGCTTGTGAAAATGTGTGTGTGTGGAAAGAAAAGAGGAGGGCAGACACAGGATTTCTTCTGCTTTTATCAGCGTGGCTCAACCAAAGTCACTCTTTTCTGGTTGAAAGGCCCTAAAACTCTGATTCTTGGATTACCTTCCTTCAACTCTGCCAGTGCATGTTGGTCCTGACCTGGAGCAGACAGTGCTTTTTCTTTTTCCTGACATGTTGTTCTTGGCTTTGGCAAATCTCCTAATTTTCACCTGAAGCTTTTCATGCGTTTCCTGGCTAGGTCATCTCTTCAACAGTTAAAGTAAAGGCAGGAGTAGGAATTCTCAAATTTATTGCGTCTAGAATTGTGATGGAAGCCAGAATTGTCTCCGTCCTCAACAAATACATAAGCAGTGGACGAAGGGTGAGCGACATCTGACTGGTGCTTCTAGCCTATGCTGGCTAGAATTCTCAAGGCATTTTAAAAGACCTCTAGAACAGAACTGAGAGATTAAAGGATGATTTTAACATGTCTAAAAGTAATAGCACCGTTACTTTTTCTTTATTAATTGGAGACTGAATGTCTGTGATGGCTGTCAGCTGTCATGAAATGTATGGTGTGTCATTATAGGAGAGCAGAGGTGTCTTACAGAATGGAAAGTTGGAGGCAGAGAGAAGATTTTATATGACAGCTGAGAGGTGGGAAGAAAGGAAGTTAAAACTGGGTTGAATAAAGGTAACGACAGTAAAAACAGGGAATTTGGTGCAGGATTAGAAAACCTGGAGTTTTGTAACAAAACTGTCTGCCACCCTAATCTTTACCAGTGATACGTGGCGATTGTTTGTTTCAGATTCTCTGCCTATCAGATTAACTGTGTAATTTAAGAGTTCAGAATATGTTGCTGTTCTTCCCCTAATCATACTGCAAGTCTGTCTGTTTTCTCTTGGTGCCTTGGCTCCCAGAGGCTGTGTGACTTAGCTTTTGTTTAAAAAAATACTGCTTTTAAAAATTATTGTAGAGAAAAGTGGGAAAACATAAACCCTCTCTAATAAGCAAATTCAGTGAGTTTTATCCCCTTTCAAAATCTCCAGCTCTCTGAGCTAAACTGATGAATTTGAGTGGCCTGACTTATTTTTTGAATGTGGAGAGGTAGTGATACTGATCTTCTGTCACTACAGTAGCAGACCATGTAATGCTTCATTCAGATCCAAATGGCCAGCTGGCCAGAATGTTGCATGCTGGGATCTGTAGGTTTTGCTGGCCATATGTCTGCATTAAAGATAAGCTTGTTTGCTCTAGTCTAAGCAGACAATCTGCTCAACTTTATGCACAATTAGAGGTAGCCTTGCAGCTGTTGGCAGATTGCCGGCATGGTCCTTTCTGCTGCATGGACTCTGGCACCCTAGGCAATAGCATTTCAGGAACTAGAGTTGTGGCAGTTTTACATGAGCTTGTAGATAGTGGAATGGCAAAACAAATAGCAGTGGTTCCTAGCATGCCTACAGCATTTTCACTTGATGACCTAATGTTGTGTAGGTATGAAATAATAGCCACTTGTCAGGCATAGACATGATGGGGAAAGTGAAATGGGGAAGGATGATTTTACTGTGACTGTGTTACCAGATCAGGCTATGCTACGTTCTGCAAGGATAAAGGACGAGGATGGGACAAAACCTAAGGCACTAGTGTGGAATGGAAAGCTTGGGAAGAAGTAAAGCTCAGGATGGAGAATTTGGTTCATCAGTGCTTTCAAACCACAGTTTAGAAAAGGAATAACTTGACTCTGAAAGTTTGTTATGAATTATTGGCTCAGGTAGGTCACTTTGATATGGAGATAAGGGACACCAACAGGCCACTGTTAGAAACTGATGCAAGAGGGGAGATATGTCAGAGGCTAAGGAAAAGAAAAGTGTAGATATGAAAAGATATGAGTGGAAGTAGGATTTATGTTAGAAGACTTTATTCAAAAGTCACAACTCCCACTCAATAAATAGCTACCATTGGCTGAAAGCCTACCCTACAGTTCACTGGTGGAATAAGTAGGAATTAGAATTTAAAAAGCAATATGAAAAAGAAATGCGTAAAGTAGGGAACAATTAATGATTGATATATTTTTTAATTCATATGAGTAAAAAATGACAAAGGAAGCCAGAATGACCTGGAGTAGTCTGACAACTGTAATGAGGATTTTTTCCAGTATATTGAGAGGAAAACAAGGCATAGTAATGGTACTGGAAACTATCACTAAATGGTGATGGTTAAAAGGCCAATAAGAATGGGGAAGGGTAGAAATGCTCAAGAATTTTCTGTTTCGTTTCTGGAAGGAATATGGTCTTGCACTAAATGAAAGCAATAAAATTCTGTTTCAGACAGTTTTCGGATGGTTTGCTAGGGGAGGATAGAGTGAGACAACCTTTATTTTGAGTCAAAAAAGTGAAAGTGAAAGAGCCACATAAGTTACTCCTGAAATCATTATACTGGGAGGCTTGTGGCATGCTTATGATGCTAACCTTTAATACATCCCAGTATTGCAGAATTAATCTCTTATCCTGATTAGTAGTTGCGATTCAGAAATTCCTGAATGGATGTATTTCTGGAAGAGATCAGAAGGGGCTTCAGATGGAACTAGTGCCAGTACTGATATTCAACTCACTTACAAATGATCTAGAAGTAAAGGACTGGTGGAGAGACAAATAATGACAAGGGCAGGATGGCTACAGAGATCTGGTAAACTGGGTTTACGTACATAAAGTACATTTTGGTGTAGCTACTTGCAAAGTCAAATATGTAAGATCAGGGACTGGAAGCCAGACTTCAAAAACTGTATTCTGGAAGATGTAGCTCTGAAAAGAAATCCAGGCACAATCTATTGAGCATCAGATCCCAATCTGGTCTTGAGACTTAAAAGGCTAGTATGATCTGTAGATGTATAAACAAGGGCGTAGCAAATAGGAACAGGGAGGTGACTTTACTTTTGCATGCACTGTTAGTGGAATCAAAACTGGATTACTGCACATTGCAAAACTGGAGAGTTGCAGAAAAGAGCCACAAAATGATTCAAGGGCTGGTGAGAGACATAAACAGTTCAATCTGTTTATCTTGCAGAAAAGAACATGAGAATGACTGTATTACACTGTGTAAATACTCTATGGAGTTAAAGTATTGGGTACTGAAGATCTACTTAGTATAGCAGAAAAAGGCACAGCAGGAATCGCCAGCTAAAAATTATATCCAGGAAAAATAAAACAAAAAATTAGGTACAAATTTTAATAGTGAAATGATTACCAGCTAGCAAGGGCAATGGACGAGTCTGTGTTTCTCGGTATCTTAGCATCATGCTGAATGATTTTCTGGGAACTGTATTTTAACCAAATGTAGATATAAGTTGCTAGTCCCAGACATGAGTAACTGAGTTCAGTTTAATGGGCAGTATTATGTAGGAATCCAGAACAGATGATTTTCTGGTATGCTTGGCTGTAAACTTGATGGCAGCTGTGGAGGGTGATGTTTAGCTTTGGCTTCTTCATGGTCAGTGACAATAACACAAAGGTGACAATGGGTTTCTGAGACAGTGAGTCTTAAGGGCAGGACTTTTGCTAAAGCTGGCTTTGCTTTCTGAACTATGATGTGTGAAGGCTCAAAAGAGGGCTGAGGAGATTCCCGAGTTATTCCTGTCCATTGTGGAGGGTAAACTGGGGAGCCAAGACCTCTTGGATGCAATTGGTGATTCTGTAATGCTGGGAGAGATTTTCTAGCATCGTTCTAAAAGGATGTACAGCAGCAGTGTGGATCATGGTGAGTCTCCTCTACTTGCTGTTTCAAGATTCATCTAGAGGAGTGCCTAGATAAAAGATTGTTTCAGCTATATTACCATCTTTCTGTGGAGGAAGTGACAGCCACTCAGTCTGTAGCTCTGTTTTTTCACCTGAAAGTGCAGGTCTTATACAGCATTCCTTATACAGCATTACAGACAAAGGGATTTGTGTTTTTTCCCTTGGTTGAATACTTTGGGTACTAGTCTTTCTGTAAGCTTGCTGAACAGTAGCCTGGGTTAGAACGCTAACCTCCTGTCCTCTGAGCTTCATTAGCACAGTCTTTATTGGTTTAGCAAAAGGTAGCGCTTAATGGGCCCTTGAAGGTGGAGAGGCTGCATTTCTAAGTAGGAGATTTCCTTTGACCACTCTCAAGGGCCATTTTAGTAGCCCCATCTTGGTTGCCCCAAAAGCTCAGGTGCTGGAAGGATGAAGGACAGGAGATACAAACCTGCTTTATCTCCATGCATTAACAGGGCTAATTATCTCCCTTTTGACCTGCCCCCCCCCCCCCGGCAATTAATCCCCTATCAGCCTGGTCTCCAGCCATTTGAAGAGTCTCTGTCTGCAGAGGTATTTACAACCTCAGCTAGCCAGCAGAGAGCAAGTCGTCTTGTTATCAGGGCTTTAAGACAAATGGCTGCCTATCTCCCCAGTGGCCCTGGAAAATCCAGCAAAGTGCTGGCCACCTACTTTCACCCAGCCTCCCTTCTCCGCTAACATTTCACAGATGTGACCTGAGCCCTCCCCTTTCATTGCTTAACAATAAGCAGCACCTCCCCAGCTCTGTGAAAGCTGAGAGCAAGAACACTTTACTTCTTAGCCTGCCAAGAGCCACACGGGGACAAGGCTTTTTAAGCTGTCTCACTGAAATCCAAACTAAAAGACCCATAATGAATGAGAAGGCAGTGCTTCGTGTTAGCAAGGACAAAAAGAGGTGGCCAACATGTAGACTGAAATACCTAGTGTGGTTCACAGCTATCCTCATTCCTGGTTAGGAGAGGTGATCCTTAGGCTTGGGGAATGTGTGAAACTGAGCTATGTTATCCCATGGAGTTTCTTGTCATTTATACAAGTGTTTTTGACAAACAAGGTTTTTAACACAGTAGTACAGAACAAGTGAAGTGCATTAGTGTGCACTAGAACAGTCAGCTTTCACATGTAAGAATTGAACCCAATAGCTGCCTCAGTGGATTATTAAAGCATTGTTACCTGAATTTTTCTGTTAAAACTGAAGTCAGCCATACCTAGAAATAATTCTAGGATGGCCATAGCTGCTACCTTCCAGCAGGGTGCACTATGGTGCCAGCATTGTCAGTGCGGAGCTCAGAAAAGGAAATCACAGAAAACCAAAATAAGAAAAGCACCAAGACCAGCATCAAATTGAGGAGAAGGTACAGCCTGAGTTTCCAGACTGTATGTGGCACCTACGGTTCAGGAAGTCGCTATATAGAGGAGATACTCTGTCCCTTCCAAGCTTAGGCAATTTCTGGAATGGTCACTGGTCTTTTCAATTGCTTTCTTAGCACCCTAGCCGTGATAGGCATGCAATGGACATACACAAATACATAAGCATGTCCTTCAAAAGCTGAGACACCCTTCAGTTTTGTTAGTGATGTGTAGACTGGGGAGCTGCTACTGCAGTGACCCACGAGATTTCCCTGGGAGCAATACAAGATGTCCCTCCTACAAACTGGGGCACTGCCAGCTCAGGAGTTCAAGATCAGACTGGAACCTCTCACGTGGCAGTGCAGCAGGAGGACTCCAGAATCAGCTAGTATTATAGCTTTTGACTGGCTATCCATGGTCTGCCTTGATTTCTGGAAAGGAGTCTGTTTTCCTTGGGCTTTGTGTCTATGGGTAATAAAGCAGCACATTCACTGCTTTTAGGTCCTAGGTCTGTATCACCTCAGGGGTCTTGTTTAGTCAGAGGCCATGGATAAGTTTATACTGGAGCAAGGGCTGCCCATCAACTGAGAGCTGCAGTAGTGTCTTTTGTCCTCCTGACTGCTGCAGTGAAAGAATGAGAACAGAAGGAGAGTCTGCAAAAACTTTGCAGGGATTGCATTTAAACTTTTTTTTCTCCTTGGTAAAACAAATTACTCCCCCTCCCCCCACCCACACTCCAATCTCCATTTCAACTCCTGGTTCGTTTGCCATGAAAAGGAGATGAACTTCTTGCTGAACTGATAGGAAATGCTGGTAAAGCCTCTTAGAATCAGGAGCTGTGGTAGTTTTATCACCAAATTGGTCAGCCTTGGCCTAACGCTTTCCCTAGGGAATGATAAGAAAAATCACTTGCGGAGGGAAGCCTAGGGCAGTCTCTGTGTTGCTGAAGTCAGAACGAGGTCAACTTTTGCTAGGAGTGATCTATTTCTGAAAGGGCTCCACATAAGAAATGGCAGTTCCTGTCTGTGCAGCAGTTGGCATTGGTGCCAGCCCTGCATATAGCTTTCCTTTTCTGTTTGCTGCCCCTTTGACCACAGAACTTTTGCAGGGAAGAAGCCAACACGTGTTGTCTTATTTTACTATATACAAATATCCTATGGATTCAAATAAATAGGGAAAGGAAAAAGGAACAGTTGATCTATGGGTGCTGTACAGAGATAGCTAGGCTGCCTAGGCACTAGAAGATGCTTAGCCATCTTTAGTATTCAAGGTTAGCTTTAATATCAACACAAATGCACTGTGCTGTGTGGGTATGCTCAGTGTGACAGTCTTCTCAGAAAGTGGTAAGCTCTTAGGTAATTTGGGCCAGAATTCATATCTAGCTTAGTATAAAAACATCAACAGTTTATGAACTGTGCCATCTGTTCCTCATCCTAAGCCCTTTAGTTTAACTAGTCCTGTTAACTTGATGAGGTAAGAAGTGCAACTGGCTTGTAGCCTTGTCCCTCCTGCAGGAGGGTGAATTGGATGTGCTCTAAGCATTCGGTGGATTTTGAATCCCAGCATCGACTTCTTTGTGTTCTCTCAGAATTCAGAGATCAATGTGAGGTTCTTTGCCCCTAATCCAGCCCCTGTTCATCATTATCACCTCCTCAAAGTGGCCAATGCTTTGTTATCAGGAGAGGCAAAATCTTACAAGGTGGCCATAATCTTCCCTGAGAGTCACAGATATTCTCCCGTGGGTAAGAAAGTGACAGTGACCGAAAGCTCTAGGGGGAAGCAGGCTAGAACAAAGCTGTCCATAGCATCCTTTCATTGAACTGTTAATCTTTCTTTCAAAGACATCACATTTGTTTGGTGACAAAAGCGCCAAAGAAGCTGAATTGAGCCTGAAATCCTGTAGCAAGATTCAGAGGAAGCGTCTTTCATTTAGAGCAGGGAGGAGCGAGAGACTCCTTCTTTTTCTTCCTACCAACCAATGGGCTCACAGAAGCCCACGAAGGTGACGGATTAATGCAGGGGCTCCCCAGGTAGATGCTACGTGACTCCTGGCACGCTCCAAAAACGTTTCCACAGCGACCAGCTGAACAAGAAATATGGAGTGTGACAAGATTCAGTGTGAACTTGTGCTTTGGAAGGGAGGTGCTTTGCCACTGAGAGATTTCTGAATTTACTACAGAAGACTCAAGATACAATGATCTGTATTGTAGTTGCTTGAATCCAAATAGCAGGGGTTTTAATCAGTTTTTTCTCTCCTTATAAGTTTTGATTGCATATTGTCATGCTGTTTCCTCTAGTGCACAGCCCTGTTCCAAATCTTTGTTCTGGATGCTTTCTTTACAAAGTCTGCATCTTTTTCTTAACAATAACAGCAACAAAGTAAAAAGGATTCCAGCTGTATTCTAATTATCAGGTGAATTTAGGACTAAAGGGCAAACTAACTGGACTATAAGGAAGGCTGTAATTTGATGTGTATTACTTACTGTGGTAGCTTTTTCAGCCCTTCCCATCCTCTGTTGCTCATTTATATCTGTGTATTGTCCCTTCTTTTGTGTTGGCATTGCTGGCTATGCAGCCAAATTCCAGCAGGAAAAATAACTTTATTTTTGTCTAGACTATTTTTCGTTTTCCTGACCTGGTTCACTGAGCAGTAAATAAACACTTTTGTGGTCTCTGTGATGGAAGAATGATGAGAGAGGGAATAAGGGTTTGAGGGCAGAGGCTGATTCAACTGGATTAAGCTGCATTGTTCTTTAGATGTCTAACTATGGCCTGAATTTCACCCTGTACTCGGAGGCACCTGAGTACTGTGCATCTGGGACAACATTGCAATCCCTGAGTCTTCCTTGTCAGCAGGAAATGGGTACCTGGTGTGTAAATGGAA
Organism: Piaya cayana; assembly: GCA_013389865.1. Lineage (NCBI taxonomy): Eukaryota > Metazoa > Chordata > Aves > Cuculiformes > Coccyzidae > Piaya > Piaya cayana. Next base: position 361,613 of record WAAB01019979.1, on the reverse strand, counting down.
GTCCAGGCCTGTCTTAATCATTTGTGCTGTAGAGGTGTCCCCAGAGGGAGAGGATAATGGAGAGAAAAAGCCTGTGAAGTAAGATCATTTTACTTTGAGGTTTGGGCATGGTCGTATTTGTGTGTCAAAGACAAGGTAAGCAGTAGGACCATGCAAGAGCTGTTTGGCAGCATTTGACTGTTTGTAAGCTGTGTTTTCCTGGCTCTGGAGGCTTTTAAAAATAGTACTGAACCTGCAGCCAGTCTGTGTTTTTATTTAATTATTATTAAATAGTTATATGGGGAATTGGAAATATTGACAGCAGTGTTAACATATGGGGTGCAGGTGGTGTGTCAAGCAAATGAAAGAGATTTAATTTGCAGCCAGTAAGTGGCATGAAGGGGTTTGAGCCCTACATAAGAGCGTTTGGATGTGTCCTTATAGCTGGTAGGCTGTGTGTGAAATATCTGTGTGGCAAAATTTGTTGAGGGCCAGAGCACAGTGACCTTTCCTCCCAGCTGCTCTGCTTTGCAATTTGTCTTTGCTCCCTACAGATAGCAAATGAGAAGTAGGAAGCTCTTTCCAGTGTAGGATTTTCTGTTGGATGGAAATGGAATCTGGATCCCATGGGTGTAGTGTACCTTTGTCAGAGCTAAGTGCTTGGGGTCACACGGCCAAGCAGTGGCTGCTTTTGCAAAGGGGAATTGTTACATAGCCCCTCTTCTGGTTGTTAATATTTGTCCTGTAGCTCCGTACTTCACTCTCACTTGGGACTGACTGGAGCAAGATGTGTTATAACCTGCTCTTATATTATGTTAATGGTCAGTGCAACCATGCTGTAGCTGCTTGTCCCTTGAGACATATCTTCCTTTGAAGAGGAATTGATAATGTCACTTTTATGGCCCTCGGTGAGCATTTGTGACATGGAGCCTCTCTATCAGGCTGTTTAGCTCTTAAAGCTGTTCCTTCTCAAGCTTGCACTGAAAGGAGGCATTGCTGAATCGCCTCCAAAGTAACAACGTTATGAGAGGTCATACTGAAAGTGGACCAGTTCCTGCAGGAAAGTTCTTCTGCAAACAGCCTTCTTAAAAGGCTTTTGTCTGAAAACTAATGTGCAATTACAGGATTGGGCCTGTAGCTGAGGCAGACATGGGGGATGAGACAGGGATTTCTGCTGGCAACTGGAAAGGAAGAAGCTGAGGAGGAGGTTGACTTTTGAAATTCAGTCCTGGTGTCCTGGCAGCTGTTGAAGGGCCATAAAAAAGGCAGTGGTTTAACACTGGATGAGCATCAGGATCTTCAAAGCCCTTTCTTGTTTGGGAAAGATGTAAGGAAACTCCTCAGAATTCCTGCCTGTGCTTGGAGGGGTGTAGGCTGCAGCCTGATCCAAAGAGGGAATAGGAAGCTCCAGATATTCATCCAGCGGATATTTTTCCCATGCTCTTTCCTCCCACACAGCAGCTCCCTCCCTTCCCTTCTGGAGCAGCAACAGGCAATAGTTTCAGCACAGACAGTGTTTGGCTTCCTTAGGTTTTCTGGGTGCAGCTTAAGAATGAACTTACTCTTTTAAAAAATGTAGTTTGAAGAATGGAAGCCTCACCACAGCAGTGTTTCTTTCTGTGAGAAATCTCTAGCGTGAGAGCAATGACCTCCAATTCCCTGCACCTCAGTGAGCTTTGCGTGATGAGTGAAGTTAACTCTGCTTCCTGATTTAGGGACAACACAGGCTACAGCTCGCACGTAGATGGAAGTTAAAATCAGTGTTTAACTCTAGAAAAGCCAGCTCTTACTTGCTGTCTCCTAGTTCTGGTTGTATTCCCTCCAGTACAAGTAATAACAATTTAATTTTTTTTCCTGAAGACTTTTATCTAGGAGTCTTGGTGTGCTTGACAGACTTCTGTTGTGAGCTTCCCAGCCTCCCAGTAAGAGACATGTTGTCTAACACAGGTATAATGATGAACACAAGGACTGCAGTGGGATATCCTGAGCCAGTGTTAGAAAGGATTGAAACCCAGCATCTTCCTTTGCATTTTTACAGTAATACAGATATACACCTACCTATGCAATACTTTTACTCCAAGAACCATTTGTGATGACATGGAAGTTTAAAAGAAGAAAAAGAGAAGAGAAAAATAAAGGGATAAAGCAGCATTTAATCTTTGTAATTCTTCTCATCCCTTTTATGCTGTATTACTAAATGCATTGTCTTAAAGAAGGAATGAAGGCCTATTCATTTAAAGCTATTATTTCATACTATTTGTTAGCTACTGGTTCAAGTACTTTTAGACTGACTTATGACATCAATATTTCAAACCCCTACAAGAAAATTGAGTCTGAAAAAGCACCTTGTTTTAAGACTGTGATTTTGAGCTGTGACGGAAGAGAATACACTTGTCTTGAATCTCTCAGGGAGAACAACTTTCTTCATGGCTCGTGGGTTCAAATATCAGCTTTGTTTTCTGGACCATTTCCTCAAATGGAAAAAAATTGCTGAGGTAATGGGCTCTGACTTCTTCATTTAAAAAGGACCAAAATAAGCAGATAGGTTCCGTAACTTTAATGGGCTGCCTTCTTAGAAAGCAGACACTAGCATTGTGTATCAAATGCAGTTTGTGAATGGTTTTTGTGTGTTACACAGGTCCAGTCTGGATAAGTGTACTGGATAAATCACCTTTGATGTGATAACTGAAAGAGGGAAATAGAAAAATGTCCCCTGTGATCTGATTAGTAAAAAGTGGAAGGTGCTGCTGTTTGGTTCTGCAGGGATAAGAGCAGCATTATGACCAATAATCATTCTGGTTGAAAACAGGATCCGAGTGAAAATGGCATTACAGTTTTTGGCAGTTTGTCATAGCTTTTTCCTGTCCTCAATCTATGTTGTGTCAGTCCAGTTAGGATTGCCCTTAAGTAACCTGCCTTTTTGTTCAGGACCTCATTTCAGAGGAAGGCTTATGCAGCATCAGCAAAACTTTACTGTCCATATTTGCATAGAACTAGATGCAGAATGAAGGATCAGAGAAGAACTGGGAAGTTTAACAGCTTAATAGTCCCCAAAGGCCTCATGTTTATGAAATGACAAACTTTGGGCCTTTGAGAGTTTGCAGCTTGGACAAACAGTAGGAAAATGAAGGAGCTGCACATCACAGCATTCAGAGATCTAGGAAAAAAGTGAATGGAGCTGTCTTGAATTACACCTGTCCATTTCTGCCAGATGTGAGGGTACTTGGGAAGTTGCTTTCTCTGCAGAGTTAGCTGCTGCTGAATGCTCCACAGGGATTGATAAGCCTGTGTAACACTAGGTACATGTTCTGAGATCATAGATCCATGTACTGTGTTGCCCTAGAGTGCAGATAATGGGGATTTAATCAAGCTAAACTTGATTTACCCTACCTTCTCTGTGAATTTGTCCGACAAAAAGAAGTCTGAATCCAGATATAGTTCCTGAGAGCATTAATATCCCTGTTTTCTCTCTTACCTTTCCCACTTGTTATGTTCTAGGCATTTCTTTTTGTTATTTGTAAATAGTTTGGGGCACAGTATTCATCTGTATACATGAACATATCACATGTACGCAGCTTGCTGGATGCTTCCAGTGTGTTGGGAGGCATTAGCAAACCAGGTGACCCCTAAAGGCTTTCACCACCCAGGAGGGCAAGGCACAGTACTATTCTTGAAAGACTTGCTTCTGAGAGGACTGGTTTTAAATCAAAGACAATGGGAGTTCCTGATTCCATTATGTTTTGTTAGAGGAACTCTTCCAAAAGTTTACAGTCTCCCTTGCAAATCGCCCTTGTGAAGCCGCAGCAAGAATTGCCAGTATTTGGATGAAGGGTTTGCAGATCATTTCTGTATATTCAAGCTGCAAGAACCCAGCGCTGAAAGTCAGATCAGTGTTCAAAGGGGAAATGGCAGAAGTTATTTGTCACAATTACATTCAGACCTATTTGCTTGCCATTTCTTGCTCAACACCCCTATACACAGCCCAGCCACTGCCAGTAGCAAATGCTCAAAACTTGTAGAGGCAAAGTTCAGTAAACTCTTTGAAAGCTTGTCCTTTGACAGCAAGTAGCTATAGCGCTTCAGCCACAGGATGATCTGCCTCACAGTGAAGTGTTCGTCACCTGGGTTTCTATTTTATCCAAGTAGTGAAGCTTCTTAAGAACTTGCTGATTTTTTTAGAGGTCCAGTCAGTCAGTCAGAATTTGTAATCCCAGTGGCTGGACTATAATATGTGTTTTTACTCCAGGTACAACAAAGATCCATTCCAGTTTGCATCCATAAGAGTGGCACTGGAGACTCCAGGGGAGATTAGAGTTGCCTTGTGTGAAACCACTATTCATGAAGACAGTAGCTCATGTTTTAACTAGGACCTGCACAAAGGATGTGACAGAGCAAGGAAGGTGAAAAGATGGGACACACCTGTACTGATCCTGCCCTATATTAATTAGTGCTTTTCTTTACTGCAGTTCCAGCTGTTTCTGCTCCATGTTTCTGCTACAGAGTGAGTCAGAAGTAAGCTCTTCAGTTCAGAAATCTCCTGAGTCTTTAAAGAAAGACTGTGAATATCTCTCTTGTGTTTCTGTCCTGCAGTCAGAGTCAATTTGTTCACAAGTTCAGTGATTGTCACAGAGGGCAGGTATTCTTGCAGTTCATTTAGTTCCATGTTTGCACATAACTGACAAGGATACTTTGAAAGGTAACAAATCAAAGACAACATAGGACTTACATTGTGCATGTTATGGTATAACAAAGCTGTGGAACTTGCTACCAAAGGAGGCAGGGGAAACAATGGTGTCCAAAAATGTCCTGCCCTATCAAGGCAGGCTGAGAGAGTTGGAGATTTTCAGCCTGGAGAAGGCAAGGCTCCAGGGAACACTGAAAGAATCCTTCCAGTACTTAAAGGGGGCCTACAGAAAAGCCAGGGAGGGACTCTTTTATCAGGGAGTGCAGTGATAGGATGAGTGGTAATGGTTTAAAGCTGAAAGAGGGCAGATTTAGATGAGATATTATGAAGATTTTTTTTTTTTTCCTGTGAGGGTGGTAAGGCACTGGAACAGGTTCCCCAGAGAAGTTGTGGATGCCCCATCCCTGAAGGTGTTCATAACCAGGTTGGATGAGGCTTTGTGCAACCTATCTAGTGGGAGTTCTCTGTCCATGGCAGGGGGTTTTGAATTGGATGATCTTTAAGGTCCTTACCATGCCAAACCATTCTATGAAAAACACTTTTGAGAAGTGCAAATACAGAGAGATAGGTAACGGGTGAGCAGCACAACTTGTGACACCTGCTGTTACAGGGCTTTGAATTGTGTTGTTCCTTTCTGATTCTGCATTTACCATATACACATTTCCCCTCAACTTCCCTCTTCCCTCAAACCCTTAATGTAGTTTGCCCTGAACTACACAGATACTAGCCCCTAAGTCATGTTCTGTGGTGACCTGTTGTAGGAATGGTGGTGTTAAAGCTCTTCAGCCTGCTGGATGTGGCTAAAATTGACCAAGAGGCAGAAGTCAGTGGGAGGGGGAGGACTGGCAGCTGGCAGCAATCACAGAAGCCCTTCCCCAGGCTAACCAAGACATGCGTAAGCATGAATCATAGCATAAACTGGTGAACCTAAAATTATCTACAAGGATGAATAGCACCTAAGTGGCCCAACATACTATGGGCTCTCTGCTTACTCTGGGACTGGCAGATTTTGGCTTTGGGTGCAGATAGGCTGACCACTTGGCTCAAGGCTAGTAGTAACCTGACAGACCCAACTGTATTGGGTTTGTTTGTTTTTAATCTGGGCCTGCAGCTTTTGCTTTTAGATAGTGATTCAGCAAGAACCTTCCCCCCCCGACATTCTGGCCTCTAGGCATTACTGATTTGGTGCTGAAGCTGGTGTTTTTGTCTGGCAGCTCCTAGCCCTCTGGCATTGAATCCAAGCTGATGCTCCAGCCCCATCCCCTCCAGCATTGTTCCCAGGCTGTTGTGTGAGATGCAAGACAAATACACAGTGACTCAGAGCTCCTTGCATCCAGGAGAAATTGCATTTTCATACTGGCTCGGAACCTCCTCTGCAGAGCCAAACCAAAACTAATGCAGAAACTAATCCCTTTGCCCCTACCACGCACATCCTCTTCAAGGGTGGAGCCAATAAAGGCTGAAGAGAATTAACCTTTTCTGTCAATTTCTCTGAGATAGGAAATAATTACCCTGCTTTTCACTTTCTTCTTTCCCAGCTGCTGCATCAGGGAAACCAGTCTTCCCTGGAGCAGGAAAGTCCTGCCTTCCTCTTCCCACTAGTTTATTTTAAGAAGAGATTTCATACCTATCCAGGATTGCTGTAGCTAGTCTTGGCTCTCTATAGCTATTAGCTAGACCGAGTAGGTGGCAGAGCTTGTTAGAGTAACTGCTGCCCACTCGGAAGTGCTCGAGAATAGCTGTAGCCTTTCTTAGGGATCAAGTATACAAGTCTGGAGCTCCAAGGGTCCCTTCCTGTGACGCATATGACATTACCATCATAGCCATGGGAATATGCTACTGTGTGAACTAGAGACAAACCTATGGAAACAAGGGTAGCCTGTAAGGCTGTACTGGCAAAAGAAAAATGGGGCATCAAGGTTTCTGGTCTCCCTGACTTCCCTCTTTCCAGGTGTCACAACTCCAGTGCAGACTGTGCACTGTTAACTGGTCAGGCAGAACCCACCACAATCGTTCTCCCAGATTAAGGACAGCCTTCTCCAGGAATGCTGCCTCTGTTCTTTCCAGTGACTCACTAGTATGTGTTCTTGCACAGGCTCCTGGACTGTCCAGCTAGAGATGGGAGGCACTGTGGTGGTGCTGCGGAGTCTGCTGTGGCTGGGACTGACATTCTACCACATCCCAGCGACCAAGCAATATGGCTACGTCTACTTTGGCACTGGCGAGAAGAACTTAGATCTGCCCTTCATGCTGTGACTCTCCTGGCTGGGATGAGGACTTGAGAACATTTAGGCTTAAACTTAAGTGATTACTGCTTGTTCTAATAAATGTGTGAAACCTTTGCACTTTGAGCAGGATTCTTTTGTGCCTGAACTCCGAGTCTTTTCCTAGGACTTGCTGTGTGCAGTCTTCCTGCTGCTCCAGACTGAATTCGCTGTGCCACTGCAGACCTTTTCACTAGTAACAAATGACACTTTCTTCCATGATGGGTGAAGGCGTAGGTCTGAAACAAAACGTAGGCCATCTGTCTGATTACAATGACCCCATGCATATACAAAACTAATTTTGAGACAGCATGAATGAATGCCTGCTGTCAACCATTAATGACAACCAAAAATGGAGCTGGAGTCAGAGTAGAAAGCTGTAAGGCATCTGTACTAAACTGTGAACTCTGGAAAGGCATACAGGAGGAGAGTGTTTCATTTTACAGATTATAGGTTTCACTGAAATTAGAGGGGTCTTACAAGCTCGTGGCACTAAACTGTAGAAAAAAATTAACAGTGGGAATCATCTGGTCTTGCGTGAAACGTGCACATTCAGGTTCATCTCAAGGCAATGGTTTAATTCAGTGACTTTTTCCATTGGTAAATCTCACTAAACAGAGCTCTCTGTGTTAGAAGATATAGGAGATGAAAGAAAAATCCTTTACTTTCTGAAGTGCTGTAGGTTTCAAATCTTCAAAAAACAGAGACGGTCAGCCAGAGATTTTATCTCAGTTATAGTTTAAAAAGTCTTGGCTCTGTCTCGCAAAGCAAAAAGATCTTGGCCAGCTCTAAAGGCTGAATGTAGGGCTTCCATTTCACAAAGCGAGGCAAATAAGAATGATTATAGTCTAATTTGATTTCCTGGATAATACAGGTTTATCTTTACCCTTTGCTCCTGTCCATGCCAATAGGTGTTAGCAAATGATTCTGGTGAAAGCAGTATAAGGTTAAGTGGCATAACAATACAGAAGAAGTCTGTGTTGATTTGTAGCCCCCAGATAAATATCAAAGAAATGGAGTCAAAGCAGTAATGAATCTGATAAATCTAAAGAGCCTTTCATACCAGGTCTATAAGTAGCACTTCCCAAGCAGTGGTGGTCAGTAGGTAGGAGATGCACACATCTACTGTGCAGGGAGAGAAATGGTGCCACCTTTTAGTTACAGGATGTAAAAATTATGCACACCTATTAGTCCCAAACTGTCCCAGGAAGCAGCCATATCACTGACATGGAAGACTTGTGGCAAATATATTTTCAAGGGTGAAAAACGAGCCAAGTCATCAAGGATGTCAACATTCTGTATTTGCTAGATCCAGGAGTGAAGCACAAGCCAGGAACCCTTAAGGGGCCATGTAGGACACATACTGTCTGCTACTGCTACGTGTTTTGCTGCAAATATAGATAGTACAGATTAATAAAAAAATAATTTCAGCAGTCATCAACAATTTCTGTTACTGCCAAGGAAACACAGTGATGCAGGAGACTTGTTTTTCTATCAGTGTCACAGGTACAAAAGCCCAAATGAGGCAAATCTGAGTTGAAATATATTAATGGAGAATCACCATTCATTGATGGAAAAAGAAAGAAACAACTTTTTCAAAATCCACTTGCAGACCACAATGAAACAAAAGCTTTCAGATGTTTTTTGGCTTTGAGGTAAAAAAAACCAGAACAGTGGGAAACAGCTGGGCTTCCTGACTATACCAGTTCTGGCCACTAGTGGTTTAAATACAGAGGCTTTTGTGTATATTTGATGTTATCCTTCAGCAGAGGGTGTCCAACTGGCATGGGTTTTTTGCACCACTTAGGGCCCCTCTTCCAGATAGGCTTTGCAGATCTGACGGACCAGCGAGTCAGATACCTGTCAAAACAACACAAATGTATTTAAATTTGAGACTGATTACAGTGAAAAAGTTTTGACTGAAGCAGGACTCTCTGCCTCCCCCCATGTATTTTTATAAAAAAAATAACTGTGAGGAGAGCTCGCTAAATTCAGAAGGGATCATTGGAAAGGAATTTTTGTTTGTTCTGGAACTTCCAAGCTGCACCTCTGTACTGAAACCACTGGCACCTGCTGGAGTTCCAGTCTCACAAAACAAATCAGGTGTAGTCTCCACCTGGCAAGTTGTCCACTGGTAGCTAAACTGACATACCAAATCCCTTCATTGCAACTAAGTCCAAAAAGAATGCATCCAGCACTTATGGGAGGTGTTATTTCAATAGCTGGCCTCAGTAAGGTGAACTAATTACAAAGGCTAAATTCTGTGAGGAGAAAAAGTCTCTAAAAAGGGATTCATTTACTTTTAGAGGATAATCCGTTATTTCTTCTGCCTGGGATAGGTTTTTGGCCTACTCTTGCATTTTCATATGTCTAAATTTGCTTTAGTATTCCCTGCGCAATACTCTTGCAGCTGGTTGGTGCAGTAAGTCAGAGCCTACAATGTAAGAGGCACTAGAATGGAATTACCATCACATCTACAACTCTGTGAAGAGCAACGTCTGGCAAATATCCTCTGCTTTTTACCATTTGAAGTTTTAGACTTGGCTTTGCAAACAGGCAGGGGATTTCAGATCCAGAATCAGTTACTGGAAATCTTACCCTGTGGCTGGGTGGCCTGGAGTTTTGTTAGGCTTTAAATCTTTTGCTACCAGTAGAGAGGGGAATAGAGGTCCTTAGAGAAAGAGGAATCTTTTCAGACAATAAAGATCCAAAGTAAAACCCTAGCATAATCTGCACAAACAATGCTCCAACAAATTAGAATTTGGAACAGACTGATAAACTTTGTCCAGCGATGTTTGCATGCCTCTGTTGAGTAATCCCATCGTCTTAATGTAACCTCAATCAGTCATCTTGTCCCCAAACAGCTTTGTTACCTTTTATTTGCATTGTGCAAATTTGAGATATTAAGAACTTTGGACAGAGACCATGTAATGCATTTGTTTGAGGGCATTTGGCACATTCATGAGAACTACAAAGAAAGCTTGCTATGCCAGGCAGCTACAGGCTGTATAACAGCAGCCCATTTTCTTAGCACTTTTCTTCCTCAGCAATCCTGAACAGCACAAATTGGAAAAGGAATCACATTTGGAGGTTCCTGCTGCTGAAATGAAGCCACTTCTAAAATGCTTTGCTTTGAGGAGTTCACGCAAGTTAAAACACCTAGAAGCAACAGCAGGAGGGATTTGGGAGATGACATAAAGCAAGATCCAGCCACTTGTTCACCAATGCAGACATTGAATTAATCCCTTTTGCCATTTAATATTATGCTAGTGCATTAGTGGAATACCTTACATAACAACATTGGGACAGGCTCTCCTGTCTCTAATTTCACATGCAAGGGGAGTCCAGAGAGACCAAATGCGGGTACCTAGTAAAAAACAGTGGCCAGGCAGCTCCTTTGGGAGAAGCTGAAGGGATATTTGATGGGCACATGGGCCTAAGTCCTTCTTTTCACATTCCCCTTCCTGGAGGGCGAAGGTCTGTAATGCAAGTTTTTATATCACAAGACTGCACTTAAAGTAAAGAAGGAAAAGAACCCCAAATTGTTTAATGCGTCAGTGTGCCAAGTGCAGTTCTGGCCACACATCCACATGCTTACGGGAAAGTGCACCCGTGATAATAAATGATCTCACTGGGACAGAAGTGAATGTGTGAATGAGATACACATCAATGCTGTGTGCAGGTTTAGACAGACAGTGGCTTTTTAAGAATTGCCTGTTTCTGTGTGAGGGCTGGAAGTGCACACCCCAATTCTGCATAGGAAGGAGGATTTAGTAATGGCCTGATTTTAAAGCTTTTGTTATTTCTCTTTTGAGCAGGTCTAATCCAGCCCTCTGGTCCAGGCTTTTGGCTTCCTTTGGGGACTGCAGGCTGGGGCTTTTCATTGTTAGCTGAAACAGACATTTGGACGCTTTCCCTTCCTGGAGCACATTTGCTTTTAGTGCTTTTAATACTTGTTTTGTCCCAAACTCAAACTTGTCCTATTTTGTTTGCTGCCTCTTTTTCTTTTTTTTTTAACCTTGATTCAGCAGTGGCAAAAGCTTGATGCCTGGGAGCAGTCAAAGTTCCTTTTCCTCTTTGACTAACCACATTTCCTACTGTTTCACAGACAGATTTATTTTCCTAAAAGCAAAAACAATCTAAAAAATCCATATGAAAGCTTCAAAGCCCACCACACACGACTTTTCTACAAACTCTTCTGTCTTTGTAAGGTAGTGTACCCCCTTTTCTTGCCAAGTCACCCAACTTTCTGCTGCATTCAATCACAGAGTTTGTCTTGGGGAGTTTTTACAATAACCTGCAAGCACACTCTGGCAGATGGTCTAAATTTTCTTAACCAGCTGAAGGCTAACAGGACAGAGCATCCATGTGGCTGCCAAATGCAGCTGGTTCACAGTCTCCTAACCTGTTACGTCAGTGTACAGAGCTCTCACTCTGGACAAAGGTGAACAGAACTGCCAATCTCCGGGACTGGCAACCCGTCTCGGGGCTCAGGTTGCCCCTTTGGGTACAGTAGGATCCTGGGCAACAACTGGAATCTCTAAACTTCAGCTGCACAAATGAGTTGTTTGGATAAAGTGTGATGACAGTCCTGGTGGGATTTCCCTGATAGGAAAAAGCAAGACATAAACAGGATGGAAACAAGTGTGGTTAGTCACCTGCAGTCACTTCAATTGCCTAAAATGTGGCACATGGAAGTCTGTTTCCATGGATTTTATTCATGAGCGGAAGGATCCCACAGCCTTCCCACTCAGGAACTTAACACCTAAGAATAGGGACAGGGCTCCCATGTGCTGGATATGGGAAACAACCTACCCATGGGGCAACTGCAGTCCTGCATGCAGCCCAAGCAAAGGCCATGTTGGTGAAATTCAAGTGTGAACTTCTGAACCCTCAGTGAACTTTTTCAATCTGGCTTTTGTTTGGATTAAGAGCAGAAGGCTACAGACTGCAGGAAGCACTCTATCAAAGTACTGGCAAAACTGCCTCCTCCCTGCCACATCCCTTCCCGTGACACCTCTTGGCTTTGCTCACCTGCAGCTGCTCTGTCTCTTTGCTTTTGAATTCACATGCTATGCACAGCACAGTTTTTGCGCAGACTGAGATAAACCACGTGCTACTGGAGTGAAATGCTGATAACAGTGAAATCAGATTCTGCTCCCAGTGATGGAAAAGTGTCCACAGAGCCTGAAAGCTTTATTACGCGTGGAGAGTTCACATGGAACCTACCTCTTGCCTAACACATCACTTCTTCAGGCTCAAGTGATGGAGCAGAGATTGATGTGGATGTTATCTGTGCCAAGTTCTCTTCTTCCAGTAGAAAACTGAAAATGCAATGGCAGCTGAGCACTCAAAATCATGTACCTCATAACCTACAGCATCTTTTGCTGACAGTGCTCAGGCTCAGGTTCCCTGTGACCTTTTGGAAATGGAATAACTTCACAGTGTTTTGCTTTAACTAATATTTTGGACCTGCCAAAATATAATGAATGCTACAAGCATTAGAAAAGCATCTAGATACTGGACTGAACTCAGTGACTGTTCTGAATAGAGTTGCATCCATGCAACAGCCTCCATGCTGGAAAGAAAACTGCTAAGATATTCAGGTTTCCATTCCTGACAGCAAGGATAAAAGTTTGACCTGCAGCAGCGCTTGACCATTTCCCAAATGGTTCTGGTGTGTGGTGGCCTTACACCCGTGACTCTGGAATATGAGAACAGTCCCTCACTCTGCACAGTGCTGGTGAAATCCCTGAGAAATTCCTCAGCTGCATGGGCTGAAATATATTTTGTTCCTGCAGCACTTCACTTAACTGGAACATGCCAGGCTGGAGCACAAATGGATGCAGAAATAACAGCAGGAAAGCTATGACAGGGAGAATTCAGGCTGAGGATGAGGAAACAATCCTTGGCTGCAAGACAAATTTGCTTGTGGAATCATCCCTTGGAAACAGTGAAAGCTCCAGACTCGGCCAAACTTAAGAAAATGAACTGTGGGGAATAATTCTGCATTGATGGGAGTAAACTTCATTGGTTTTCCATGTGCAAGTATATGCAGACAAATTATATGAAAAAGAGGGAAAGGATGGTAGACGTACAAGTGCCCACAGCTAGTACAGCAGGTCAGTGATAAAATTCATGAGCTATCACTGTCAAAACCAAATCAGGCAAAACAGCAAAAGGAACAACTGAAGTCCAAGAAAAGAGATATACCAACGAAAGCCTCACCTCGACAGTGTCCCAGTTGCAAGGGTAAAACAGAGAGCTGTGGAGTGCTCCCCAGTTGAATTCTGACCACAAAGTGTTCTCATACATCTCCCACCATCCCCAGGATCACACATAACTTGGCTGAAACTTGTATTTCACTTTCATGTTACACCTTCTGCTGCAGTTCCAATCTCCTCCTCTATATTACATTATATCCTGGATGGGTGATCCCATGTGCTAGACAGTTGGATGAATAAGTTGGGATCTCCAGGCTGCTACTTCCCAAAGCACTGTGCTCTTCCTCTTGCATTCCAGTAGCAGAACAGGATGAGGAGATGGGCTGGGGAAGAGGTGGGATGGGGAGGAGAAGGCCAGCTGCCAAGTGCAAACCAGGGCAATTACCTCTCTACAGAGTAATCTGGGGCACACAGGAGGGAATGTCCAAAATTCATACAGTGGAGACACAATAAACCCACTTCAGAAAAAAGAGTAGGAATTGTGCTTTTTGGGAAAATCATTGAGTAAGCACCAGAAAAAAATCCTGCTCTGGAGGGTCAGAGCAGACAAGGGGGTTCTGGGTGATAAATCCACACTTCACATCACTAGATCAATGACAGGGCAGCACCCCGACCCCTGTTAAAACAAAACAGTTTCCTGATAGATCCATACGGTGCCATGTTACATTTTACTCTCAGCTAGGTGATAGCCAGCGCATGCCAGACACTTTGTATTTGAAGCAGGCTCACTTTAAACAGGGTGATATGACATTAACCAAGGAAAAGCTGGGGAGGAGCTTTTCTGGTGCTCTCAAAAGTATAAGTTAACACAGCTCCTCAGCCCTTCTTTATGGACTTCCTTAGCACCTTTGCCCAGATGCCACAAAGCTCCTCCTACTCATCTGGCCTGTCCGTTGTCTCAGGGCCAAAGAGCAGAGATAAAGCAGGTTTTTATCAGGCTGCAGGTTTTTATCAGGCTGGTTTGTCCCTCCTTTTGGCAGCAGATGAAGCCACTCTCAAAAATACTGACACAACTTGGAAGAAGACTGGCCAAACGGACCATCAGCCAGAACTTTGCAAGTCTGGAAATGAAAGGGATTGCTCATCCAAATGAAGTGATCTGCCAGACTTCAGCCGGGCAGGCGTTGCTGCTCTGAGTCTACAGAACATTCAGAGTCTACATGCAGTAAGGGAATGCTCAGGTCTGTGTTATGGTAGAGGTGACTCTCGCTTCCAGGTTACACTCCCCACAATGAATCTCCTTCAATCATAGCTGCTGTGAGTGGAATCAGTCCCCAAGGTTATCTTGGTCCTTTCATAGCTGATGGTACTCTAGTATCAAGGGCTCTACCATCAGAAAAATATTCTTCAGCACAGTGTAAGATTTTCTGTTTGTAGGTGGTAGTTCTCATAGAAGTATGTGGGGTGACATCTGGAGTAGACAGAGCCTTTTCAGAAGTCTGTTCTTTTAAAAGTTGAAAGATTTCTCAATTCAGAGTGAAGAGTTAGACAAAAGACTGCTTACAGGAGAGCAATTAGAGGAATTTCAGGGCAGAAGGGCTGAGCACATGCAAGACTCCGAAAGAAATGCTATCCTTCAGCAGGGCAAAACCTATGGTCACAGTCTTGAGGAAGACTATTTGCCTTAATGATATCTCTATTCTTCTCACCTAGCACCTTCCTATTTCACAACAGTACAGCAGTAACTGTCTTTTCTGTATGCAAAGCTTTTTCCATATGCAATGCCAACACCTGATGGCAAGTGCAGATGACCAAGTGGCAGAGATAGAAAGAAGGAAGGATAGGTGACTGTGAATGGACTGACTTCTCAGTACACTGGATACTTAATAGCCTGCCTGTGAGAACTATCCCTCTCAGTTTGCAGAGCTCATACAAGTTTGTATCCATCTGTTTTTGCTAGCTTGTTACTACATGATGACTATTTTGACCAAAGAGGACTAGAGTCTTCTGCAGAGTCAAGCAAGTGACACCTCTTTCACCTTTCCAAGCATCAGATACAGCAATGGATAAGATGCTGTACTTGTATCCCCGGTTTCTTCACAGATCAGGTTAAGGGTCTCTGGTGGCAATTCAACAGCCAACACAGGTAATTCAGTCTGCTTCTGGTGAGGGTTATTTTGGAGGGGATGGGGTGCAGAAGAATGTATTTCAACACCACACTCAGAGCTGATCCACTGGTGGAGCACAGAAAAAGCCATCACTGCAGGCAGAGTGGGAGAGAACAAAGGCTGGTTAAACTGATTTTAAGAAATGTACACTGCCAGTCTTTCTGTCTTAGGAGAGCTTTAACAAGGAGCCCAAGCATATTAAGAGGCACCTTGGTTTCTCCTCATTGGCATTCCTGGGGATACAGCAGTAGTGCAAAAAGGCAGAATTACCTCTCATTTAAGCAGAGCTGAAGGTGACTAGAGCAGCCAGTACATAGATCTCAAGTGGAGTCCAAGTTGGAGGATTTGGAAGATATATCACTTAACTGTGCAATCTACTGTCTGCTATAATAGGTTCTCTGTAAAACCTGTGCATCCCTTCATGGACTGATACCTAAAATCCCAGCAGACAATAAATGCACCGAAGGGACAAGCTGCTTGGTGTGCTGCCCTGATATTGCACCAGACAGGATTAGAGGATGACCTGGTCATGTTCTCACGACACTGAACAAGGCAGCTTGTTCCACTGAAATGTCCCAGCCCAATTCTGCCCCGTCCTTCCCTGCCAGCTCACTTGCATAGGGTAGCACCACTCACTGAATGCTTTCCAAATTACTGTGGATTTAAAG
Organism: Piaya cayana; assembly: GCA_013389865.1. Classification (NCBI taxonomy): domain Eukaryota; kingdom Metazoa; phylum Chordata; class Aves; order Cuculiformes; family Coccyzidae; genus Piaya; species Piaya cayana. The sequence continues at coordinate 345,686 of WAAB01019979.1, read as the reverse complement.
AAAGCTTTAAAAGCAACTTTAAAAAAAGTACAGAGACAAAGACAAGGTATGCTTGGAAAAGCCATTTACGTGGGAAACTTCTAATCAGAGCTCTGGCTTCATTCCCAAAACAAGGACTAGTTGAATGTCTTCAGCATGTGGGTATCCTTCAGGTTAGAGGAAGGAATGAATTTATATCTCTTGCTTTTTGTGGTGGCAGCTACTGTTTCAGAGAGCAATGTGGTCAGTCAAAACTTTCACAGAACTGCAATGGCCAAGATTTCGCAAGGCTCCAATACGCAGAGCTTTCCCCTTATAGCAGGCTGAGAAAACAATCCTGAAGTACCCATGCACTCTATCTTGGCTCTAGGACTCATTTGTTTAGTTCAGACTCCACCTGAACTCCTCCCAAAACTTTCAATCTGATTTCTTGATCCAATTTTCTTGTCTCCACAGACTCCAAAGCCTGTCTATTTCAGTGCTGATCCATCTCTTCAGCAGTATCTCTGCTCTCTTTTTCTAATCTCTGCTTCCACTTTACTTGCTACATTCCCTTGCTGGGAAAAGAAAAGCAAGAGTGGTGTAGGGAAGGACTAACAATGCAATAGGGAGGGCTTGGATAATAATCTCCAATTTAAATCTCTTAATTCTTGCATGTAGAACGTATCTGGAGGTATCTGTTTTTACTAGAAGTATGTGGAACATTTTATAAGTTATGGCATTAGATCTGGAGTTCTAGTGTGATTCCAGCAAGATACAGGCTTTACCATTTCCTGTCTCAACCTGCTACACAGGGTTGCTATGGGAATGCTAATTCGATAATGCGCTCCACCCCACAGCTGCCAGATAGACACAACTACTAAAGAATCCCAAAGACTTGTAAGACACAGGAAAGAATTTGTTTTCAGACTTGAAATATCTGATGGCTACTGGGCTGCATGAAATGTAGAGTCATCTAATTTGATCCTCACTGATGTCCACTGTGCAGCCTGCCAGCATCCAATGGACATTTTCATGTCTTGCCTCAACTCTCTACTGCAGAGAGTTAGAACTGAAATGCAGGAGTCTTCAGCCACCCCTAACCCTGTAGCCTAAAGCTCTCCCAGCAACAGCCCCATGGCCTCTGGTAACCCCACAGCTTGCTAATGCGAGGTTCATAAACCGCTCTGATATCCCCATGGAAACAGAGTGCGAGGTCATAAACAGAGGATTAGCACCTCTGAGTGCCCAGCACAGTGCAGGAGGCAGCAGCAGGCTTTCCTTTTGCCCACCAAAGGCCAGGGGCCATTCAGCCTGGGGAGGGGGATGAGAGTCTGTTGCACAAGAAGGGCAGAAGGGGGGGCAAATTGCTAACTAACTCGGGGAAACAGGGATTGGGCAGAGTGGAATAGCCTTGTGATGGACCCTTGCTTGTTGCTCAGGCCCCTACTCACTGCTGCTACCCCTTCCAGGGCACCCTCTTGCTCTTGGGGGCCAGGCATAAAAAGGCTAAGACAGAAGGGACTGCTCAGCCTGAAGAAAAGGAAGGTTCAGGGGGGTTTCTAAATACCTGAAGGGTGGGTACAAAGAAGATGAAGCCAAGTTCTTTCCAGTGATGCCCAGTGACAGGATAAGAGGCAATGGGCACAAAATAAAAGACAAGAAATTCTGTCTGAATGTAATAAAACACTGTCTCAGAATGAAGGTGTTCTCTAGAACAAGCTGCCCATAGAAACTGTGGAAGTTCCCTACCTGGAGATATTAAAAACCCAACAATGCAGTCCCGTGTAACCTACTCTAGGGGACTCTGAGCAGGAGGCTTGGACTGGATGACCCCCAGAGGTCCCTTTCAACCTCGAGTCTGTGATGCTGTGACTTTACCTCTGTGGCATCCTCCCCTCACTGCCTTACTAAGTGTTAGTGATAAGGCAAGTGAAGCTGAGGAAGGGAGGGCAGACTAACATGTGTGGCATTTATCCTTTGTGAATGAATGAAAATATGGTTTGTCCTTAAAAGACTGGTAAGAGAATATCGTGACACAGCTTTCTTCTCTGAAATGCTATGAACACTTTCTATGAGCCCTGTTGCCCAAGGCATGTTTTACCTAGTTATAAGGAACTGCATTTCCTCTTCCAATCTATTCCTGAAAAAAAAGAGACATGGAAAGACCAGACTGTTTACCTGTTGAGCTTGGGTTTCTTGGGAATATGCCCTTCAGGAAGTGGAGGCCTGTGGTCTGGCAACAAACCTGAAACAGAAGAAGAAAGGTGTGAACATTTTGCAATGCCTCCTTGCCTCTATAGCATCTAGAGGTTACATTACACGTTGTAAGCCAGGCAACTCAGGTCCCTGCTGACCACACACATACCACACAAACTCAAGTACAATAGAAATGGTTTATTATCTTTAGTCATTCCTGAACCTGCACTCCAGCCAAAAAGAAGGTAGGAGGTTCTGCTGGATATAGAGAGGAAATATGCACCAAAGGCAACCACACAACCATTTGAGGTCATCAAAGAGGCTTTTTGAGAGGACATAGGGCACTGGTGTACAATCAGATTCCATCTCCAGGATGACAATCTGACTATTAAAATTCTCAGTACATTTAACTTGGGTACAATTTGAGTACCCGACATAGAGATCAGCTAATAGTCTGACTGTGTCAACCTGTGTTACACTTTTAGGGTAAAGCAAGAAAGTCTTTACATGGCAGATGGTAGGCAGGAGCATGTTATTAATGGGGAAGGTCAAGCTTATGTTAAATCAAGTAATTTTGGAACCTGGTATTTAATTATTAGTTACTAGAGACTGAGCCACTTCCCAGATCTTTCTGCAATGGTAGGTAGTCTACTGACAAGGCAGGAACCAAGACATAGAAAACAGAACAAGTTTCTGGTCCATGATTCCTTCCCAGCACTTGGACCATAACAAGTTTGTTGGGTGACTGGACAAAGACATCTCACTGAGTTATGCTAACTGGATAGGAGACTCTTCTCAAAGGGTTCTATGGGTATGCCATATCAAGCAGTTGTCTCAAGAGGAGGCTAGGTACCTGCACGGTGAGCCATCTGCACACACACAGCAATCTTCTTGTGCTCCTCCAAACAGAGGCCTGTGATCCTTCGTGGCAGCATCCCTCCATCAGAACGGATAAATTGACTCAGCAGCAAGACATCCTGAGAGAGCGAGAAAAGGGCAAAACCATCAGTGCTATAGTTACTTTAACTGCTGTGATTCTTAGGTGTTGTGCTGACCCTTGCACTGTGTACAGAACTCAAAACAAAGCAAAACAAAACAATGATTCTTTCCTACTCATTCTGGATGCATCTTGACAATAAGTTGCTTTTGCTTGCTGTCATTCCTCCTGCCAGCTTAGCTCAATAAGGTCACTCAGATGGTCTGAGTCTTCTCCTGACTTCACTAGTGTAAACATATGATGTCAGCTGCAATCCCTGCTACTTCACCATCACTTGCTCCAAGATTCTAGCTAAGATAATGTGTGCTAGGTACTCAGGCACAGTTACACAAGACCTACAGATGGATAGTGTTTACACAACTTGAAATGCCATCACAGCTGCTATCCTAAAGGTCACAGCTATGTTAGATCACCTCTGGCCCCCTCCTTGTTCCCTCAGAGCAGAATCGTTCTTTGCTATCTACTCCACAAACTTTTATTCAGTTTCCCATGGTGGAACTTCCCTTATGTCTCTCTGGAGGGGTGGAGAGCAGGGAAATGGTCCAAGATCTTGCATGAAGCTTTGTGTATGAAAAGAACACACGCTGGTGAGAAAGGCCTAGTAGGATAAATTGCTGCCTTCAGTTCTTCAACTGTGTGTGTATGAAGTGGGGCTGTTACAGCCATGCTGGATGAAAGGAGCACTCTGAGCATGCCAAGGATTCACATCTGTGATTCAAGTATCATTTAGATTACACTGCTGTTGACCTTTCCAATTAAGAGCTCTATAAATGTAAAGCCGTCTTAATAAAAACAAAATTAAAGGGATCTCTAGGATCAGATACTATCACAAGGATGGGATGACAAATTTTTAAACAGCATCAACAGCTGTTGCGTAAGTGTGCCATTAACTGTACACAGTACAATGGCCTAGTACTTGGTTAGATACGTGCTCTCTGCTTACACACGCAGCACCACTACAGGCAGGTCCCCTTGACATGCTGACGTCAGCACAAAGCACCTCTGGTGAATCTGTGCTTGTTTTTTCCCCCATCTGTTGACAGACTTCTGGCTGGTTGAGAGTTTACTTTCCCCGCTGCTGTGGTAAACACATTCATAGTTGAGGTTGCTGGACCATGTGGAGGTTGCTGCAGGCTGGAAGGGACCTGCCACGTATGTCAGCAATTTGCACCCACCATGTCTAGGGCAACAGGCAAAACCAAAGAGTACTTGTTACTTTTAATTTTGGGTGACCCTTACTCTGCCTGTTCACAGATTCACAAGCCTGCTCCTACCTCCCTCTCTTTGCTCTGTTACAAAGAGCTCCCTGGAGCATTCCTAGCTTCATTTATTGCTCTTGCAAAAGCAAACAACCATAAGTGGATATAAAATTCTGAAAACCTAGCTATCTAGGAATTATACAGCCACCCCCGCTGTACAAGACCAGCTCAACTCTGAAGTAGGCTGCTGGAATTCTGTATGGCTTTCTAGTAATGACTGATTCTTTCATACAAGAATTGCAGTGAAAATTTTGACTTATTTGTTTGGGGGTTTTGTGGTTTGTTTTTGTCTTTTCCCCTCCCCCTCCTTCAATCCCAACCTCACCAATATCATCATGACACACAATTTCCCTCTTCCCTTATTTGGATTCCTCTTCTACCTCCACCTGACTGCAACTAATGCATTCAGGCTAATTTTCAAATCCAGCACCTTTGAAAACATGGCAGGTTATACAACTTCTCACTAGTACAAAGTTACTTATCTCCCACCACACAGAGAGATGCTGTACCCAAAAAACAAGGAAAGCACAGCTAAGCAACTAGCAGCAAGCTCCTGAGAGGCCATCTATGGTTAAAACAGAAGTGAAGTCTCCTCAGCCCAACTAACACATGGCCTTGCCAATGACAACAGTAACCAGGGAACCAGTTGGTGCCAGCTGCATTGGTGGAAACTGGACGGAGGCCAGCCAAACAGTCCAAGGCACTGACTTTCAGCCACTCCTGAAATGCACTAGATGGGATTCAGGAAACCAGAGCAAGACTCCATTCTGTTTTTTCATCTTCTTTAGCCTTCCAGTTCTCCAAATCAGCAACAGTTCAATTTGCCATTTAGCACAAATGTATCATTTCCCTAAGAGAATGTGCCTAGAAAGAAAAAAACATTCTAGATTTTTCTACTAGCCTGCTGCACTGCTCTGTGGGGAAGAGCAAAAAGGGAGCGGATAGCAAGTTTCAGGCTGTTCCAGTCTTTGCAGCCGTGAAAGCCTAAGTAGGCCACAGGCTCTTGTGAAGGGTGTGTGTGGTCCAAGTGATTTCTCGTATTACCACCACGCCTCATGGAGTCACAGGGTTGTTATCAATGTTTCCATGCAAAGGAGGGGAGGCAAGAAGCAAAGGGAGATAGTCTTTATTTTTCTCCCTGTGGAAAAAAAGAAATCAGAAAAATCTATTCTCTGTTATCTCTGACCAACAGTGTCACCAACTGACTAACACCCTTGTGTGGCAACCACATCTTAACTGAAATCACCTACATCCCAGCCACTGCAGCTCCAAATTACAATCACGCCATTTGGCTTAAAACGCTGTACACTTCACAGAAGGTTTTTACATTTCTGAAGATCCCCGCAGTTAATAGGCCAGGTGGCCTTTCCCAGAGTACTCGCACAGATGCATCTTACCACAGGGAGAAAGCAGACAGGTACAGCCAACTTTATGGGGCAGCTGTGGAGGGAAGCAAACAAGTATGTGGTGCGGTCAAAGAAAAAAATACGTCTGGCAAGTTCTCATGGTGCCGTCATGTTCCATGCAATTCACATTTTGTGCTAGTGGACAGCCAAGCCTGTAACCACGGATTTGCTTTAATCACTGGACATCTCCCACGAGGCTGGACCCAGATTCCCACCCCTCTAATCTGAAGCATTTGATGAAAACAACTTGGATTGAATTAATCTAGGGCTAATAGGCAAAGCTTGCAGTTTGGTTTCCTCTAATTGCTGCCAAAGCAAGATGACATATTTACTGCCTACTCAGACTAATGATGTTTGAAGTGGATAAGGGGGAAAATGAAAAACAAGTTTAGCCTTCACCTCTAAAAGGGCTGGATAAACTGGCTAAACAATACACTGTGTACAGCACGTTCTTGTGAATGGATGGCGACCAAAATGCAGAGGCTTCTTTGCATTTTAATATCTGCAGACACTTTGAACAGTAGGATCCTTGACAGGTTGCATGCAATTCATTGAAACGTTCATTTACCACAAGAGGTTTTGTCTGTGTAGCCAAATTACTACTGGGCTGTATCAGACAAGTTTGCCAGTCATTCTTTCCAGTTAAACAAGAGTTTTGTTTTTCCTTTCTCCCTTACTCCTGGGAGCTGTACACCATTCTCTAGGCGCTTCATAATAAATTTTCAGGTTTAGTCCAGTACATCCTGACCAAAATAATTGTTTACCTCCAATTGATATGAAAAAGAAAAATCAATTGGTGTTTCAGTGGACATACACAGGCCACAAATTGTGGGAATTTATACCTTAGACTCTGTTATCCTGAGCCTCAGCAGAGACTAAGGACTGAACTGGCAAAGACAACTGCAGCCCTCCACACCACAGCTGAGGCAGGTTGGAATCATGACCCACTGGTGCTCACAATGCCCATTCAGTTGATTAATAACTTTGGAGACACTGGTCCCCCAGTTCTCTGACAGCCAAAGTAACTCATTATGCCACTACTTTAGACTGTGCTAGTCGCACATGACAAAAGGGAATTCCTATGAGGTCATATTACTCAGCTCCCTCAGGGGCTAATTCAACACTTCCCTTTTCATAGTGCCTCATTCAGTCCAATTACAAGCATCCCAAGCAAAAACGCTCACACTTTCCCTTCTGTTCAACTGACTGATCGCAGATTATCAATCGCAAAGGAACCACTGTGATCCATCTATTCCGATCTCTTATCAAGCACAGATTATGGGTTACACTGTATGAACTAGCCTGTATCTTTAACAAAAATAGCTGTTCTGAATTTACAGCCTTTTAGGACAATTAACCATCAGTGAGTAAACTGTGCCACTGTTTAATTACCCACATAGTTAAATGCCTGCACTTTATTATTTAAGCATACCAAGGTTCTGCTGCTCATCACTGCTGCAGTAAAAACCAGAAAAAATAGCAGAAAGCGCTTTTGTGTGGGAAAGGATGACTTTATCCACCTTAACATTTAAAAGCCTGAAAATCCATGACTGGCACAAAGCATTCAAACATATAAGAGACTTATTCAAGCAGAAGAGGTGGTCTACTCCAGAACTGAAATTTCTCCTAGTTCTCATCAGCCCCACAGAGAAGTGCTTCTGAATACAGAGGTGAGACACTTCTACAGTTCTGGAATACCAATTGACACTGCTCTCTTCAGCTTTTTGGCTAGGTTCTTCTCAGCTCTACAGCAGGAGTACTAGGTACATACACACCAGATGCACATGCATTCAAAAACTACATGACAGCCAGGATGTACAGGTTCCTGGTTTGTCTCTCAGGATCACAATTTATTTAGGAAAGATCTCGGCAATGATTCTCAAGACATTGTCTGCATGGTCTCTCTTTGCATTTGGTTTTTGCTTGTCTCCATACTACATACAGTAGAAATCAGATCCAAGGATAAAATTGAACTGAAGTATGGAAGAAAGCTCCTGACCTTAGTTCACCCTACAAACACACCTAAGACTCACGCTTTACATTGGCTGCTGGGACCAACAGCCTACCCCTATTCCTGGAACTCAGGCTCTACAGCATCACATTGTCTGAAACTGCTTCTTCTGTTCTCGATGGCATCGTTATCTCTGTGTGCAACAGTCTTCTACCACAAGAGCAGTACTAAGTAGGTCTACATATTGAGTTCCAAAATTTAATTAGTTCCCTTGGCTCATTCAATCCCTGAGCATCCATTCAGAGTTTCTCTGGAGCTGTTAACGTGTGATTCATGGAATAATTTCTGGAAATCTGTAGAATTAACTAGTTTAATGATGCTGTTGACTCCTCACATTTAACTCATATAAAACTACATTAACCTTGATAAATTATTTTCCACTATAAGTGAATGGTCTGTTTTGATCACAACACAATTTGGCAACCATGAAGAAGAAAAGAATTGCAATAAAGTGCTGCATTAAAACACAGGCAACATAAACAAAGAGTAATCTGTTTTTTAAAATACTTTCCATACCTTAATAGTATTTGCCACTTCTCCTGGTTTATTATCAACAAAGTTAAAAGGATCATTCTCCTTCCTCTCTCAGCTACTTAGTATTTCACTTGCTATTTTCAAATGATTTGGTGATTCCATAGGATTTTTTCCATGCTTTAAAAATATCCCACAAGTGAAGAAATATATTTGCTAGTTAATTCCTTTAAGATCTTGGAGCTACATGCAATCTAGGACTGCTGGTCTGAACCTAATTCAATACTGAAGTTACTTCTGTATCTGTTTTTTCCTGTTGTTTTACAATAGTCATTTGAGAGATCACTGTTACTACCTAAATATTAAAACATATTTTTTCTTTTGACTGTATGTGCTAGGAGTGCATGCGAGTAGCTTAGTCATTTTGCAGACAATGTGGCTTTCGGTTCTCCTCTCATTAATGGACTTTCTCACAAAGATTTCTTTTCCTCCAGACGCATTTGTATCTCTCTTGCCCTAATCCAACTGACATTAACTTATTGTGAATTTTCTGTTGCCTTATCTAGTAACAGCATGTTCCGGTCTAGTTTTCTTCTTTTCTAATTCCAGTACTGGGTTTTCAGCTTCCTAGGGGGCAGTTAGTCCTTTTGTAAACTGTGTTTGAATGACCTCTTGTAAAGTTACATTGTGCATCTTCTATCTCATGCCTCTTATCCTTTTTCTTGACTATTCTTTTGTTTCAAAACATTCTCCTTCTCACCTTCTACATTTAGTGTTAGTAATCCTTTCATTAGTTAAAAAACTTCTCATTACTATTCCCTTCAAAAAACTTGAATCAAACTTATTTTCTGTTGTGAGGGATGTAGAGACATGCATTCTCCCTCATAGCCAACAAGAGTGTTAAAAGTTATATAAAATAGTTATTACCTTAGTGGGCAATGACCCAGTGAGAAATTATAGTGCTTGAAGACATATTATTGATCTAGTCAAGCCTCTTCACCTCTGTGGAGTTGGGACAGCCCTGGATTAGTTGACTAAATGTTGCATTCCAGTTTGATTCTCCTGGAAGTGAGATGCTGAAAGGCAGCTGGGCACAAAACAGATCTATGGCCCTTAGCTCAGATGACCACGTGTGTAGTTCCAAACCTCCTATCTGATATGACCTCATACTTCTTTTTCCCAGGAGTATAGTCAGACAAGGAAAACACTTACTATGCAGGAAGCTCTTCCTACATCCAAAAGCATCAGAGATGGCATTAACTGTCTTTATTGCAACAAGCAAAAGACGAGAGGGGCAGCTACGTAGATCTGAGGGCAATATTTATGTAGGTATGAGGGTTGGGGAACTTTCCTTCATCAAACTTACCACATAATCGTACTTATGCTTCAGGTTCCAGCGACAGATGGGACACTGGCCAGAGGGGTTTGGAGGAGTTGGTGCTGCAGCATCCTCTATGATTCTCCCTTCAATCTAGAAACAATTCAAAAGATATAATGATCAGGCGTAGTTTAGACATTTACCTGCACCTGTGAGTTGAGGAATACTTTTCATCAAGTCCAAAACATGCTGACCAGTACTGCACAGATGTAAGGGGAACAGGATCTGCATTATTCAAATTGCTCCTATATGGATATACCACGTACTTCAGATATACACAAACAATGGAGATAAGAACAAATCCAAAGGGCATACAGAACCGTTTCATAAATTCTATGCCTTTTGCTAAATGTAAATTCATTCACAGTCAGTGTGAAGTGCTCACACTCACCTGAAATCATTTATGGCAGTACTCCTTTGAAACACTATGCCTTGAAATTGTAGTGGGCCTTTAGCCAAAAGCTTTAAAATGCATTTTTTTTCCGGGAATTTGAGAATGTCACAGAAAAGCAGATGCACATTGTGGACAAAAACATGCAGGGACTTGCTAGAGTACAAATCACCAACAGCAAAAATTCTGAGCAAAAACTCAGTTTAAGAAAGGACTGTTAGGGGATGTTTGTGGGGTTTTTTGTTTTGTGATTTGTTTATTTTTTAAGACACCAATATTTTATCCAGTTTAATTCCCTGAACAATTCCTTTAGATAATTTTATAATCTTTTCTATATCATTACAATGTGATGACATCTAATACACACATTTTCTCAAAAGTAATGTGAAGAGATGTAGAAAGTGTGAGTGGGAAGAACTTGAGAGACTTGTTTTCTAAGTGTAGATATGTCATGAAGTCTATCAACACCTGCACTCGTCTTTTTTTTGAGGATTTGTGAACAGAAGCAAGAGTTATCTCAAATTGCAGCTGAACACACAGAAAAGACAATAAAACTAAGCCTTCTTTCCCCCCCCAAAAAAAATATTTCAGATGTTTTCTCTGATCAAATTAAGATTAAAACACCAACTGACAGCTTCAAACAGTGAAAGCACCAGAAGGTTTAAAATGAAACACTGGGTGAAATGCAATGTTACTTTTAAGAAGAAAGCTGACTTATTTAGACTGAACCATCAGGTTCCGGGCCTGAAAACCTGGAAAAAACCTGACGTATTCTGTAAGTGTACGTGGGACACTGACATCCAGCTGAACTGTCAGAACTACTTAATACTACAGATTTGTATCTGTCTTGTCTAGTGATAGCAAAATGGAAGCATATAAGGTTTTTTTTTTTGGTAGTTAAAGCATCCCAGTACCTCAAAGAGAGAGAATATCATCAGTTTTTAAGCAAAATTCCTCCCCCTACAAGCAGAACAGCCAATTTTATAAAAATGAAAAAGTATCTGTAAATATAAAATATAGGGAAGTATCTAATTTTTCTATTAATTGGTAAAGATATTTTCTGGGAAGCTGGTGTACGTGGTCTTGACTCTTGCCGCTGACTTCAAACTGTACTTTGACTGTAATGCCATCTGGAAAATGAATAAAGATTCAGAATGCTGAATCAGTATCAGTTTTTCTTGACATAAATTTCAGTGTAGAATTTTTGGCAACTGTTCCCCAACTACTGAGAACTTTCATATTGTTAACCCTCTCACTATTCTTCTGTTAGAGGGAATATAGGGGGCATATATTCTCAGTATGCTGATGAAATCCAGATTTCTCTGGGCTTTGTTCATCTGGTTCACGTCAAACATTTCCTTCAATACTGATAAAAGCAGGGACACATAGAAAGATGAGCAGAGAAAGATGGATTCTGAAGACTGATGTGGAGTTGGTAGGATAAATGGAGTAACCAGAGGATGTGCTCAGAAATGTATCAAGCCTTTAGCTGGTCAATTTACACCATTTGTTAAGTGACTTTCCTCACCTAGGTGCACTGATAGATCCTGGGTTGATGCTAAAATATCATACAACAGAAATATTCAAATGACCCTTGTTTCTACAATCATCCAGGAAGAATTATTCATCTAAAGGTCTCTGCTACTGCAATGCATGCCTTTTTAACTTCAAGACTCTGTTATATGTATTGGGACTTTGCAATTATAACTTACTTCTCTGAAACTGACTAAGTGCAAAGCACAACAAACACAACACACTGTTGTGTTGGTGTGCATGCTCCCCCCTTGTTTTGTTTAGAACTACTTAAAAACATGCTTGCAAGCTCTTCTCTTCAGGTCTCTGGGGAAAGATTTGTAGTAGGACACTTGAAAAGAAGAAAAAGACTTTCCATCACATCTGCTGTCATACCTTAATTTTTTTTATTTTGAGAGTCTTAGAGATACTGTTAACTGACATATTCTATTTGATATTATATACCTGAAATATAAGTAACCTGTTCCATTCAGGTTTCAAACATGACAACAACCACTAATGGAAATATCACAAGAAGGAAACTCAGACTTTCAAAGGCATGAACAACCATATTTTTTGTTTCATTAGCAAGCACAAAAGTCTGTCCCTTCATTACTTATGTATGTACATACTAGCATTTAGCGCACTGCCTTCTAGTTATTCCCAAATAATTCCTGCTCCACCCTCCTCACTGTATTTACACATTATGCTACCTGTCTCCAGCCAAGGTAAAGGTTGCAACTGGCATATGTAATGTGAGCAGAACAATGCAGTTTCCTTCTCCCTCCCCAAGTAATTTCACTGCTTTTTATAAAACAATTACTATTCTCTTGATAAAGTGCCACAGATCAGATGGTGTTAATTAAATAAAATTCTAATTCTACTCCTTTGGTCATTTCTTTCCTGTCATAAACCTTAAGTGAGAAAATGCTTTTCTTTATAAGGTACTTCACAACTCCTGTTTTATTTTCAGAAGCAGTCTTCCTATAGCATTTAAGTTCTTCCTTGGATGATACCCCTTCCACTGAAAACATTTTCTTATCGAATGCACCACAAGATGCAAGCTCTGTATCACCTGCAGTCCCTATGGCACACACAGTGATTAACAAACAGTGTACACCAAAGGCAAGTGACATAGGTGGCATACAGCTAGTAGAGAGTCATCCTGCGATGACACATTGTCTTGCTGGCCCTGGGTGAAGTGACAAAGCCACTGGGTGAACCTCCTTTGTGCCTGCCCACTCTTGAGACAATGTCTAGTGTCACTGCTTTAAGGAAAGAACCCACCTGAAAAACTGTTTCTTAAATTTTGGGTACTGAATGCTTCTAAAGTGACCTTTTGGTCAGGGCTTCCAGCCTTACCAGAGGTGCAGCTGGGGCTTTGGTGCTCCTTCCTGTACCTGAAGGGAGCATACAAGAAAGCTAGGGAGGGACTTTTTACAAAGGCATGTAGTGATAGGATGAGGGTGAATGGCTTTAAATAAGAGAGAGGAAGATTTAGACTAGACATAAGGAGGAATTTCTTCACTATAAGGGAGATGAGGCACTGGCATAGGTTGCCGAGGAAAGCTGTGGATGCCCCATCCCTGGAGATCATGGAATCTTAGAATCACCAGATTGGAAAAGACCTCCAGGATCGTCGAATCCAACCATTCCTATTAATCACTAAACCATGCCCCTCAGCACCTTGTCTACTGGTCTTTTAAACACCTCTAGGGAAGGTGACTCAACCACCTCCCTGGGCAGCCTCTGCCAGTGCCCAGTAACCTTTTCTGTGAATTTTTTTTTTCTGATACCCAGCCTGAACCTCCCATGGCACAGCTTGAGCCCATTCTCCCTTGTTCTGTCCCATGTCACTTGGGAGAAGAGGCCAGCACCCACCCAGCTTCCTTTCAGGTAGTTGTAGAGAGCAATAAGGTCTCCTCTCAGCCTCCTCTTCTCAAGACTAAACAACCCCAGCTCTTCCGCTGCTCCTCATAAGTCTCATTCTCCAGCCCTTTTACCATTGTCATCACTCTTCTCTGGACTCGCTCCAGAGTCTCAGCATCCTTCTTCTAGTGAAGGGCCCAGAACTGAACACAGTATTCGAGGTCCGGTCTCACCAGTGCTGAGTACAGGGGCAGAATAACCTCCCTGGACCTGCAAGCCACGCTGCTCCTGATACAAGCCAAGATATTCGAGGCCGGGATGGATGGGGGATTGGACATCCTGATCTAGTGGGAGGTGCCCCTGCCCATGGCAGGGGGTGGAACGGGTGATGTTTAAGGTCCCTTCCAACTCTAACCATTCTTTACCTCATGGAAGGCCCTGACCAGAGACATCACTCACCAGCAGAGGGGTGACCTCTGTAGAAAACGTTCCTTCTGGCTCACCCGCACTCACAATGCTCCCCTACCTCGACCTGGCCTTAAAACCCTGGGGCATCTTTCAGGCAGAAACCCGAGACTTCGGCCTCCCCCCCTCCCCCCAACTTTTGGGAGGGAGGGAGGGAATAGACACCGGGGACTGGCACAATGAGGCTAAAGGAGAAGCGAGGCGTGGGTAGGCGCTGCGGGCGCGGGACTCACTGTGGTGGTGTTGCCTTCAGTCACCTCNTTCCTGCTCCACCCTCCTCACTGTATTTACACATTATGCTACCTGTCTCCAGCCAAGGTAAAGGTTGCAACTGGCATATGTAATGTGAGCAGAACAATGCAGTTTCCTTCTCCCTCCCCAAGTAATTTCACTGCTTTTTATAAAACAATTACTATTCTCTTGATAAAGTGCCACAGATCAGATGGTGTTAATTAAATAAAATTCTAATTCTACTCCTTTGGTCATTTCTTTCCTGTCATAAACCTTAAGTGAGAAAATGCTTTTCTTTATAAGGTACTTCACAACTCCTGTTTTATTTTCAGAAGCAGTCTTCCTATAGCATTTAAGTTCTTCCTTGGATGATACCCCTTCCACTGAAAACATTTCCTTATCGAATGCACCACAAGATGCAAGCTCTGTATCACCTGCAGTCCCTATGGCACACACAGTGATTAACAAACAGTGTACACCAAAGGCAAGTGACATAGGTGGCATACAGCTAGTAGAGAGTCATCCTGCGATGACACATTGTCTTGCTGGCCCTGGGTGAAGTGACAAAGCCACTGGGTGAACCTCCTTTGTGCCTGCCCACTCTTGAGACAATGTCTAGTGTCACTGCTTTAAGGAAAGAACCCACCTGAAAAACTGTTTCTTAAATTTTGGGTACTGAATGCTTCTAAAGTGACCTTTTGGTCAGGGCTTCCAGCCTTACCAGAGGTGCAGCTGGGGCTTTGGTGCTCCTTCCTGTACCTGAAGGGAGCATACAAGAAAGCTAGGGAGGGACTTTTTACAAAGGCATGTAGTGATAGGATGAGGGTGAATGGCTTTAAATAAGAGAGAGGAAGATTTAGACTAGACATAAGGAGGAATTTCTTCACTATAAGGGAGATGAGGCACTGGCATAGGTTGCCGAGGAAAGCTGTGGATGCCCCATCCCTGGAGATCATGGAATCTTAGAATCACCAGATTGGAAAAGACCTCCAGGATCGTCGAATCCAACCATTCCTATTAATCACTAAACCATGCCCCTCAGCACCTTGTCTACTGGTCTTTTAAACACCTCTAGGGAAGGTGACTCAACCACCTCCCTGGGCAGCCTCTGCCAGTGCCCAGTAACCTTTTCTGTGAATTTTTTTTTTCTGATACCCAGCCTGAACCTCCCATGGCACAGCTTGAGCCCATTCTCCCTTGTTCTGTCCCATGTCACTTGGGAGAAGAGGCCAGCACCCACCCAGCTTCCTTTCAGGTAGTTGTAGAGAGCAATAAGGTCTCCTCTCAGCCTCCTCTTCTCAAGACTAAACAACCCCAGCTCTTCCGCTGCTCCTCATAAGTCTCATTCTCCAGCCCTTTTACCATTGTCATCACTCTTCTCTGGACTCGCTCCAGAGTCTCAGCATCCTTCTTCTAGTGAAGGGCCCAGAACTGAACACAGTATTCGAGGTCCGGTCTCACCAGTGCTGAGTACAGGGGCAGAATAACCTCCCTGGACCTGCAAGCCACGCTGCTCCTGATACAAGCCAAGATATTCGAGGCCGGGATGGATGGGGGATTGGACATCCTGATCTAGTGGGAGGTGCCCCTGCCCATGGCAGGGGGTGGAACGGGTGATGTTTAAGGTCCCTTCCAACTCTAACCATTCTTTACCTCATGGAAGGCCCTGACCAGAGACATCACTCACCAGCAGAGGGGTGACCTCTGTAGAAAACGTTCCTTCTGGCTCACCCGCACTCACAATGCTCCCCTACCTCGACCTGGCCTTAAAACCCTGGGGCATCTTTCAGGCAGAAACCCGAGACTTCGGCCTCCCCCCCTCCCCCCAACTTTTGGGAGGGAGGGAGGGAATAGGACACGGGGACTGGCACAATGAGGCTAAAGGAGAAGCGAGGCGTGGGTAGGCGCTGCGGGCGCGGGACTCACTGTGGTGGTGTTGCCTTCAGTCACCTCCACGACTGCAAAGAGAAACAAAAAAGAAACGGGAGGGCAAAATAAGCCTCGATTCAGACGGGGTGCTGCTTTTTTGGTGTTATTTTTAGGGGGGTGGGGTTGGGGAAGAGAGGCCGAAAGGCTGCGACCCCCCGCACTCACCCTCCCGCAGGGCCCGGGCAGGCGGCGCGGCCCCGCGGGCCCCGAGGAGCCCCGCGAAGAGGCGCCGCAACCCAGCGCCGAGCACGCTGGGCGCCACCATCTTGGGCCGTCGCGCGCGCTGCCGTCACGCGCACTCACCTTCCCCAGCCCCTCCCAGCCCCTCCCCGGGCTCTGCGCGCGAGGGGCGGGGCGGGGGGCGCTGCTGCCGCCGCCGCCATTTTGGTGCGCGGGTGTGGGGGACGTGGGTGCGAAGGTGGTGTAGGTAGTGATAAAGTCTCCCCTCAGCCTCCTCTTCTCTAGGCTAAACAACTGCAGTTCCCTCAAGCGCTCCTCATAAGTCTTGTTTTTGCCCCTTCACTGGCTTCGTTGCCCTTCTCTGGACTCACTTCAGGACCTCAATGGCCTTCTTGTAGCAAGGGACCCAAAACTGAACACAGGATTCGATGTGCAGCCTCAACAGTGCTGAGCACAGGCACAATCACCTCCCTGGCTACAATGCTTCTGATACAGTTGTGGCAGCTGCCATGGCCATTCCCTCTTGTCATATCACCACTTGAGAGAAGAGACCAACACCCACCTCTCTACAACCTCCTTTCAGGCAGTTGTAGATAGTGATAAGGTCTCCCCTCAGCCTCCTCCGGGCTAAACAAACCCAGTTCCCTTAGCTGCTCCTCACAAGACTTGTTATAACATGCTTTGGGTTGAAAGGGGTCTTTAGAGGTCATCCAGTCCACTTCCCCTGTAGCAGCAAGGACATCTTCAACTGCATCTAGTTGCTCAGAGCCCCATCCGACCTGACCTTGATTGTTTCCAGGGATGGGGCATTCACTACCTCCCTGGACAATCTGTTCCAGTGTTTCACCACCCTCATTGTAGAATCATACAATCATTAGGTTGGAAAAGACCTTAGACTCCAATCATACATGCCTAAATCATGTCCCCCAGAATTTCTTGTATCCAGTCTAAAACTACCCTCCCTTAGTTTAAAACCAATACACCTTGTCCTGTTAATACAAAAAGCGGTTACTGTTACAAAAAGTGGGATAGTTTTGTTTTAGGCTAGAGTGTCATGGAAGTAATCGTATTTTTTTGAATGTTAGACAGAATGTGCCTCTGACAGCGTATTTTCTTTCAGACAGTGTTTTCACAGACACTGTTCGTTCTTTGCAGATGATAATGTCTTGTATGCAGTATGATCAGTGCTGAACAGATGTCTTTTCTGCAATCACCTGTGTCTGGACTTTCCATCTCAAATGCGTGATCAAGCAGAGAGCTGGAGCCAGCTCCAAATTAACAAGAATTTTGACTGTTGTGATGTTCATAATAATTTTAAAATTAGTTCTTGGAAACTAATAAAATATGCATAATATTTCTGGGAAATTTTACACATATGCATGTAAGTGGGAAATATACTGTCCCCAGCTATTGTCTCATTGTACACAATTGATGGAGATTGCTCTCTCCTGTTACCCAGCCCTGATTAAAGGGAGCTAGCTTTCCAAAACTCCAAAATGAGTCTTAAGAGATCTTATTTGCCAGCATTTTTAGTACCTCTATCCCTACACTTCCTGATAAAGAGCCCCTCTCCAGCTTTCCTGCAGGCCCCCTTTAAGTACTGGAAGGCTGATATAAGGTCTCCAGAGATCCTTCTCTTCTTCAGGCTGAACAACCCCAATTCTCTCAGCCTATCTTCCCAAGGAGAGTGAAGAGGTGGGGGGTTTTATTTCCCTGACCAGCATCTTCCCCCTGGGGTGGCTTTTTTTTTTTTTTTCATTTTTTTTACTTTTTTGCGTGAAGGATTTTTTTTTTGCTGCTCTTTTGATTTTTTTAAGCTTGTATCATCTTGGGGTAGAGGTGAATCAAGAGGTCATAGAATGTCCTGTGTTGGAAGGGACTCTCAAGCATCAAGTCCAACCCCTGTCCTTGCACAGGGCAACCCCAACAGTCACACCATGTGTCTGAGGGCATTGTCCAAATGCTTCTTGAATATTGTCAGGCTTGGTGCCATGGCTGCTTCCCTGGGGAGCCTCTTGCTGCGCTTCATCCTGTGAGTTAAAAACCTTTTCCTAATACTCAACCTAAATCTCCCTTGGCACACCTTCCTGCTGTTCCCTTGGGTCCTATCATTGGTTGCCAGGGAGAAGAGATCAACCCCTGCTCCTGCTCCTTCCCTTGAGAGAAAGCAGTAAACAACTATGAGGTCTTCTCTCAATCTCCTCTCTGAACAGACCAAGTGACTTCAGCCACTCCACATACAGCTTCCCCTCTAAAACCTTCACCAACTTTGTAGCCCTCCTCTGAACATTCTCCAGTAGCTTTAAATCCTTTTTATATTGTGGTGCCCAAAACTGGACACAGTACTCAAGGTGGGGCTGGCTTTGTATTACAGAGACCTGAGCTACACTCCTGTCACAGCTCCTTAGCCTCACTTGGCTCTTCAGTGAGAAGAAGAGCAAGGGGTTGTTTGGCATACACTATGCGGTGGAGAGGCTCCTCTCTCCGGGATGACTGTGGCATCAGGGGGTGTTTCAGGCCAACTATTGGCTGCAGGGAAGGGGCGTGTTTCACATCTGCCTGTTTCACATCTTTATCTGTCAGGGATGCTTGAGGTCAGTGTGTGTTCCTGCACTGGGTTGTGCAATTTAGCAGGTGAAGATTAGAAACAGCATGTTGACAGGCTGTAAGCTTAATTTTGTAACCAGTCGGTCTAATCTAGATGCTTTCTATCTTTGTTTCAATACCACTTGCCTTTGGTAGGCCTTGGGCAGCTTGTAGGCTACTGAGAGATCACTTTTCTCATCATCTTTCTTCACATGCTTCATTGTTTAGCTTTTTCCACCTGCCTTTGGTGGAGAGTGTCCCAGAGGTGCCAGTTGAGGGGGTGTGTCAGGTGATAGCTGCAACTTCAGGCACCAACAAACCATTTGTTTTAGATGGTAATGCTGTATCTTCATGAAGAGCATACTTCAGGTTGAGTCGAGCTATACTTAATAGCAAAGGTCGTTCATGGGATTTCCCCAAGTGCTTTGTATTTGTCATTTCAACTCCTTAAGAATATCTATGAAGAAAATCTAATAGATTGAGATAAAATCCTTTAGAAGTTGTGCATAGGTGGACATTCGAACAGTTTTATACCATCAGTGGTCAACAGTGCTCATGCAAGATATCCTGTACATTTTTCTGAGTTTTTAGCTGAAATGTGGTGTAAAACATAAATTGTGACTTAACTGTAAAATTAAATGCAAAATAAAATCTGATCTTCCTCCTTCAAGAGTTCTTCCACCTCCTTCCTTCTGTGTGTTACACTTGTTTGCTGCTATAGTTCATTTTGGAGATCTTTTCCCCTGGCAGATCCAAGCACTCAACTTTGGGACTTTCCAAAGAAGTGGGAAAGAAGGCAGGGCTTCTGTCCAGACCCTTGTGCTCTATGCCAAGCAATGAAAATAGGGCCATCGCAATTACTCAGAGAACAAATTGTCTAAGAATGCTTGCCGGAAGAGACCTCTTCCTCTCTCACTGCTTTATGCTATATAATGATTTCTAGAGCTAGGGTGATCTTTAGCTTGTCCAAAAGCATCAGCATAAGAGCCAATCAAAATATTTACTGCCATCCAGTCTAGGGATAACTTCCTTATGAGGAGAAGGAACATTGCTAAGCACAGTGGTGTAGTGATATCACATTTTTAAGAGTTGTTTTTTTGTTTCTGGTTTTTTTTTTCTATTTTCATTTTTGTTTATATAGAATTTTATCCTAGTGGAAGGAGTTCAGTTCTAACAGCTTGACAGGGGAGTTTGTTCAATGGCTTATGTTAAATGCATTTTCATCTTATGTCTTCTTTGCTTCTTGTGATGGGGAAAACTAAAGGGATGAGTCTCTTCATGGGATAGAAACCAACAGTTGGTAAGCACAGTGCTGGCTTACCACAGAGTCATAGAGTGGTTTGGGTTGGAAGGGACCTTAAAGAACATCAAGTTCCAACCCTCCTGCCATGGGCAGGGATGACTTCCACTGGATCAGGCTGCCCAAGGCCCCATCCAACCTGGCCTTGAACATTTTCGGGAATGGGGCATCCACATCTTCCCTGGGCAACCTGTACCAAAACCTCACCGCTCTCATTGTGAATAAATTCTTCTTTATGTCTAGTCTCAATCTGCCCCTCTCCAGTTTATTACCTTTGCCCCTGGTCCTATAACTACAAGCCTTTGAAAAACGTCCCTCCCCAGCTTTCTTGCAGGCCCCCATTAGGTACTGGAAGGCTACTATAAGGTCTCCTCAGAGCATTTACCTTTCCAGGATGAACAACCCCAACTCTCTCAGGCTGTCCTTGAATGGGAGGTGCTCCAGCCCTCTGATCATCTTTGTAGCCCTCCTCTGGACCTGTTCCAACAGTTCCATATCCTTGTTATGTTGAGGATTCCAGAACTGGACACAATACTCTAGATGAGGTCTCACAAGAGAGAGCTAGAGGGGCAGAATCACCTCTCTTGCCTGCTGGACACGCTTCTTTTGATGCAGCCAAGGATACGGTTGGCCTTCTGGGCTGTGAGCACACATTGCCAGCTCATATCAAGCTTGTCATCAGCCAGACCATGGTAAAGATATGTAGACAGAGAATTGGGCTGTTTAAGGGTTTCTCCATGTCATAGGACTTTTGATGGAGATTATCCTTAAGCAGGATTATGGCTTTTCATTAGACAGAAGGAGGCCAGCACGACGGTGACAGTTCAGATACAGTAAGTACCTCATTTGATTGCTTCATGTTCAAACAAATGGTGTCTTTGAAGAGTTTAAGTGACACATAGTTAGATGCAAAGAAGGAAAATGTTTGCCTTCTTAAAAACCTACACACTCTGGTTGAGCAAATTTTCTCTTCTTCTGAGATATTTTCTTTGTCTTCTGGGTATTTTCTACAACTGTTAGCAATGCAAACCATCAAGTCCCAAGGAGACAAACAAAACATGTGCCAATTTGGATTGAAGCCCATCATCTCTTTCCAAGTTTGGAAATTTGACATATTTCTGATTTCTTGCAGATAATTTTTGAATGTGTTTATTTCATCAAGTGCTTGTATTCAGGGGAAAAGAAAAATAGCCCTAAATACTGTGTCCATATACACAAGAGAGAAAAGAAAGCGATTTTCTTTCGGTAAGTTGGTTCAGCCATGGTCTGTGATTTTTCAACACTGTGGAGGATTGTCGTTCAGTTTAGATAGAACTGGACGTTTCCAAGGAATGGAATAATTGTGTTGACCACTGGAGAGTGACTTCTTTTCCTTCTGAAGTTAAATTAAACCTGAGGTCCCAAGTGTGGGTCTGATCTGGAGCAAGGAATTACCATATTTTAGATGAGAAAATTTTGACCTAAGTGCTTACAGCCTCGAGAGATTTTGTGGGACTGTTCTCAAAGAAATGATATTCCCTTTCTTGAACTGCTTTGGGATTAGACATTGTAGGTGTTCTGTAGGGCTCCATTTTTCTTTTCATGGTAACTTGCATTCTGTTCTTGTCTGAAAAATTGAATATGTTTTGCTATATTTCTTATTTCTTATAACATGTTACTATTTTCTGCTTCCAGCTACAAAGCAACTTTTCTGGTCCTTTGGGTCTTTTCTGGTTTGTTGGATGCTAATGGATGACACGTATGCCTCCTCCAGAGCTTTACCCATGCATATAGCTTATGAAGGCTGAGGCTGTTCCAACCAGACATGATTAAAAGTCCTAGAAATCGAGATGGAAAAAGCTATTAGGTCATGTAGTTCCCACATGCGCCCCTCAGACCAGTACAGGTTTGTTTCCAATGGTACATTTTTGGTGCTTTCCAGAAGGGGTCAGTGCAGGTCAGCGTTCACTTTGCATCCAACAGTCTTCTTCCCTTTGCTTTTCTTGAAAAATCAGGAAACCTTCTGAATCTGATGATGGGTAGGTTGCAAAATGTTTACAATTTTTATTATAGCTTGCAATTTGATGTTGAGTCATCAGAAGGAGAAGAAATGTGTTCAAGTCCAGCAATTGATTGTCCAAGATTTTATATGAGGAAATTCAGCGTCCTCTTCAAAATGTCTTGGTGGCAATATGTTAAATATGTATGTTAAATGTTGCAGATTCTGACAACTGTTCTGGGGACGCATGATTGTAGTGAGAAAGACACAGATTCACAGGTTTATCCTATTGGGTAGCCCATACTTAGCATGACCATATTCTACTAATATGTTATAGTTACATTAAAAAATCTAGGTAATTCAAATAAAATTTCTGATTGTAATAAAAAGCAAAAATGACAAAACCCTTTTCATAAGAATAAGAGAAGGGAATAACTAACAATCCCGTTGCACTAAAAATGCAGTTCATCCTACTCAAACACTGTGATACAGAAAACTTGCTGAAGATTGTACAGCGTTACGAGTCTGTTAAGGCACAGAGGCTGCTGTGGGGTTCATCTCACCTATGTGAATAAGGTGTTCTAGTTGGGAGGGCCCACATGCTCGTTCTACACTACAGCACCTTTTCCTGAATGCCTGTGTCCATGAAGCAGTGACAACCATCTTCTGAAATAGGCTTTAGAGGGTGGAGGAGAATGACACTGGGACCAAAATTAATAATTGAAGTGTGGAGGGGGATGAAACGGTGGCTGGAGATGATAAGAAGGAAATGCTGTGAAGAGAGTAGGCAGAGATGGCACTCTGGTAGGAGAATGAGCAACTCACTTGAAAATAACTTGTTTATATTTTTAACGTTTTCTTATTTTCCCACTGGATATAGTTACTTTTCAAAGTAAAATAACCAAGTAATAATTTCATTATGTTTTCTTCCAAGATTCTAAGCTAAGTGTAAACATGAAAAGTCCAATGGGAAAATTAATCCAACTTCATTTTTCAAGAGCATTTCAGTTCTGTTTCTCCCCTCCTTATATACTTTCACTGCTACTGTTCTTAAATTTAGTATCTGTGGCATTGCTGACACCAGCTGAAGTACCTCAGTGGTGGCATTTGTTAGAGGCAGAAACTCTTAGGATCACTGAAAATCACTTCTGAAACAGAAATTATAAATTCTGAGATTTTCAGTGTTTAAAAAATATTTATTACTTTTGACATTTTGGGAATGTTCCATATGGGCAAGTCAAAATGATGGAAAACAACTGAACCACTTGCACTGAGATTTGATCTCTGGCAAATAATATTTGGGCTGCATGGGAGAATCATAAAGAACAAAAACTCTGTAGCACTACTGTGTCAATCAGACCGGCAAACTTCCAAGGCTTTAATTTTTCCAGATGTTAAGTGCCTTTTTTTTCCCAACCCAGGTGAAGGAGGGACTTCAGAAAAACAGACAATGAAAAACATTGAATTTGTAAGAGGTGGTTGGCATAAAGACCACCACATAATTGAATGTTTAGCTACCAGTGTGCTGAAACACAAGCAGAATTAATTTGCAGTAACTGAAGTCAGAGGGTTTATCTGGGCTATAAAAATAAAATGTTTTATACATTTAAAACCATGTTTATATGTTTTTATAATAAAAATATCGTGTCTTCAGATGTTTCCAGGCTGGATTGTAATGAATACTGAGTTTGCCTTCAACAACAGACATGCTTGTAAACAGCAAGGATGAGCAGGAGGAGACCTGGAATCCTCTGGTTCATTCACATGAGGAAAGCCCTGGGGTGGTCTTCCACTGAGGAGTCACAAAAGCCTGAAGCCAGCTGTCTGCATCAGCATTTTATGCTGTTGGCTGCAGCACATATAACCTCAACTCAGTTTCTCTCGTGGTGCTGCCAAAGCCTGGGGTTTACCAGAAAGGTCTCGGGACAGAATAGGCAAAACCAGTGATGCTCATTCCTTTCTCCTGGAAAACTGATGTGTCGCTGTAGAAACTACTTAATTGAATATTTAATGTGGACATCTGTAAGGTTCTCATCTCTGTCTCTGAGTGCGGAAGGAACCATAAGCTCAGCCTCCTGTCACTCTGGTCAAAATTTTCATGAGGCTGTCTGAGCACAGTGCAGGCTCTGCAGCCTGTTGCCACCAGGAATCAAACACCTTGATTTTAAGTGAACTGGGATTTTTGTAACAAAAGTGTAGAGTCAAGACTGAAATAGTTTGCAGGAGAGAGTGCCAGCTAGGTTTATACTTTGTGAGAAGAGTAGAGGCTTTGTCATAACAATGAGCTTTTCAGTCCTCTTCTTGCACTTCTTCCCATATTTAGCTCCATGAGATCGGAGCGGGGGAAGCCTGTGCTGTGCTCTGATGTTGGACCATGGTGGGATGTGATGGAGAGATCTCCAGCAGGGTTTTCCTCTTATGGCTCCTCCAGCCAGATGGCTTCAATCTACTGACCAATCCTCTGTGCTTTGTGTGAGGTCTGTATGCAATTTAAATAGAGTCTGTTCTCAGCTAGTTTTGCCTTTCCTTTGGCCCCCTCCCCCACATGCACATACATTCCCAACTGACCTTTTTCATGCTTCCCCTTTTCTTTAGCCATTCAGGGAAATTATGCTGGCACCATATAACAAATGTATCAGCTGGATTCGCCTCAAAACCCTTCACTTCTGGAGGCTTTCAGTCATACAACTCCTCTGAGTATTTCTGAGAAGAGCGCTGACTTAGGCAACTGTGCTGTAGATGTAGCTCTCAGAGTGGTGTTTCTTTGTGATGCTGCTGTTTTCCAGATGGTTAGAAGTTTAGAATATGTCATTTCTTGTCCACACCTATATTTGCTACCATTCTGAGTCCTGGCAAATTTGTCTAGTCAACACACCATAGTTATCTGAACCTTGATTTATCTCTGCATTTTGCAGATCTGGAAAGAATGTATTTGTTCTCTCTCTTTTTTTTTAATTTTATGATCTTGTTCAACATGAAAAGCCTCAAATACCATGACAGATAAAAGCAGGGAATGTCGTTCTCACTGTTTTTTTATTCATAATTACAGTTAACAGTAAGAAATAGGGGACAGTCTTACAAGACAGTCTTCTAAGTAGAAGACAGTAGAAGGTGGTAGAAGAGTGATTACAATACAAGACAGTAGGACGTCTTTGTTTTGTCAGTCATCATCAAACTTATTTCTTGGACTGGCATGTTGGAGAAAAGGTCAGATGAACTGGAGTGATGGTTGTTGGTCTATTAAAATCAGTTTTACTTCATCCCTAACTGTAGGCACCTTTGCTTTGCAATCTGTTGCCTCGCATTTTTTAGTGAATTCTGTACTTTCATATATCGGTGGCCTAGAAGAGACTTGGAGGCTACTGGAAAATAATAGTGTTGGCCTTGTTGCCAGTCAGGTGAAAACGTAATATGCTCATGCATTTCTTATGGCTCCCTTATAGGAGCCACAAAAGGCTGGAACCGTATCTGTTTAGAGACAGATAAGGAAATGAAGAATTTCCCTTGCACAGAGAAGGGCATACGAGTACCTTTGTGACACTTTCATATTCTCCTGGAACATGGAGTGTAGCATCAACATAGGCCACTGCTATGTTGTGCAGCTCAAAGAGCTATTCCACTGATGAGGATTTCCAAAGTGTATTGCAGTGCACTTCTCTTTTCATTGCTGTCAGTTATTTCCAGGAAAGACATTCAATGTCTGTTATTGTGAATAACACTGACAAGCAATTCCCATTCTGATATCTGAGACATGTAAATAAACTCACCTTCTGACCCCAAAGAGACTTGTTCTGTTACCCTGCAGATATAGTATGTAAACAAGAAGGACTCTGCCTTTGTTCCCTCCCCACCAAACAACAAAATAAAACAATTCACTGTAATCTCACTGAGTGAATCAAAGAAGAATATGAGCTTGGTATGCAACAAGAAAGCTGAGACAGTGCTCAGCAGAGATGAAAGTGAGATACTGATGGCCAAAGTTTAATTGGGTTTTCATAAAACATGCTGTTCTTCACAATTTGGCTAGCTCTTGATAGTTTCTTTTTATGAGTCTGGCAAGACAATGAAAC
Organism: Piaya cayana; assembly: GCA_013389865.1. Taxonomy (NCBI): domain Eukaryota; kingdom Metazoa; phylum Chordata; class Aves; order Cuculiformes; family Coccyzidae; genus Piaya; species Piaya cayana. The sequence goes on along the minus strand of WAAB01019979.1, from coordinate 319,496 downwards.
TTCAAACTATTTGCTCTGCAACTGAAAAATGAACCAGAGTGATATTCAGAAAGCACTAGGACTCTTGGTCTTTTGTATTGAGAAGAAGCAATTCAGCGGTGAGGCAGCTAGACCCTCTTGCAGACATACAAGAACAGTTTAGCAGTAAATCAGCTCAGCTGCAGTCCTCACCACATGATATTCTTTAGTTGCCACTAGGGAGAATTCTGCTCATCTCCAGACAAGATTTTGACTTGAGTTAATATTTATTTCCGTTTTTGCAGATGTGCTGTCCAGTGATAGATAGGGTGTGTTAACCTTCTACTTTTTCACACCTGGTCCACACCTGTTTGGGATCTCATTCCCTGCCCTGCTGGGTAGCAGCTCTTGAACTTTGTTGGATCCTGGATCTCAAGGCAACTGAGTGTGGTGAGCAACTTTGAAACTCTTGGCCAGAGGGCTTTTTGTTTTTAAAGTCAGAGAGGTTGATAGGTTTTGTTTTGTTCATTCTCATGACAAAAACATTTCACAATGAGCTGTTTCCATTTGACAACTCTTTGGCAGCACATGTGTGAAATACGTTTTTTTTCATAGTCCAGTTCCCAGTGGGTGAGAATATCCCTGTCTCAAAAAGACATAACACTTCCATTGTGCTCATTGATAGTTTAATCAAATATTCCTCAGCATCTAAACTCACAAGGGAATGTAGAAGTTGATCCTCCAGTACACTGTGAAGAAACTTGTTCTTTTCTTGCCTGTGCAGCTCCTTTTGGGTAGGAAGGGGTCTTTTTTCTCCAGAGCTGTGGATTTAAGAGCGTGAAATTCAATACAAAAATTTTAAAACAAAAAACAAATGCTATTGTTTAGAGTCCTGTTATAGCATGTTTTTTTCATTTGCACTGCAGGATCTTTAAGTATTAGTATGTGAGTACTTACCAAATTTAGGATGGTCAATACTAGAGAGAAACTGTTAGATGCAGCTTAAGCTCGTTGAAAAAGGCAGCTCAATGGCAAATTAAGTTCTCTGTAAAATGCCAGAAGATAATGCAGGATTGGCAGAAAAGTCAGTTGCTCAGACATCTTAAAGTATGCTGGTCTGATCATTTTAGTTTAGGGATAGACCTGAGCAACACTACTTAGTGTGCTCATCAGTTTTACTGAGAATATACTTGGTTGGCAGAGTATGAATGGCAAATGTGTTGAGAGTCACCGTAGTTAGTAGTAACAGATGAAAACTAGAATAAACATCACGATTCAGGCTTTTAAAGTAATATCAATTCAAATTATGATGGTGGACAGGTTACTAGGTGGATTTTACACCCTCCTCAACTTGTCTGGTAGTTTTTTTGTAGATGTGAAATACTGAACTATAGAGACTTGGGACTGATACAGGAGAGTGACTCACATGTTCCACATCTGCCAGTTTCTTATTGTAGGGGCTAAAAGACGTGGCCAGTCAGGACTGAGGAACATTGAAGGAGCTGTACTGTGAGCGTTTGACAAGAATGGTTCGGATATCTAAGTGAAGACCAACGCATGCCACAGAGATAGGTTATGGGATCACAGACTTGAGTTGCAATTAACTTGTGAGTAGACCAGAATGTTGCTGTGGCACTGGGGGCCATTGATCAGGGCTCAAAGACAACTACTGAACAATATATTGTGGTCCCAGGGCTGGAACAGTAGGAGTGTTGCATGTCAGTGTGAGGAGCATCCTCTGAATTTGTTGCGGTGACACTGGGGAGCAACAAAGAAAGGAGGTGAGTTGCCAGTCAAGGGAAGTTGGCAGAACTCAGTGTTTGCAGTAACTGGTTGTTGCTAAGGTGCTTTTTTCTTCCTTTGATGCCACTGTGTGTCAATTTTTCCTGATTTTTTATCAGTTTTCCTTTAAGAACCTGAATCCTCCTGAGCAGCAGGTGATCTTGACTGTAATGTGGGGGAATAAGCTTGGGAAAGTTTTGTTAAAAGAGAGTGGGTTATAAAAGCAACACTGTCTGCACGAATTGAACCTATCAGCACGACGCTGCTGATGACATAGCTGGAGGGGGACACGGCAGGTTCCTTGGCCCTGAAACAGTGCAGCCCACACAGCCTGAAAATGTTATGGGCCTGATGTGGGTTTGGAGGAGGTGTGTCTGCCTTGCCAAGTGGGCCATGCATGGAAGTCAGTTGCTTAAGTGACCGTAATCCTCTAATCAAAGCAATTGTTTTGAGTTCTGGTTCTGCCCAAGGATGGGAGAGGTGAAGCAAGTGCATGAAAGTCCTGCTGGGCTGATCTCTAAAGTACAGGGTGCTTCTGAGTGTCCTCTTTAGGACTAAATAGTTGACCCCTTGCAAGAGGAAATAACTCTTTGTAAGGACAGTTCCTCACGTGGCTGCAGCATGCAGCTGTACTGATATCCAGGCCTGGAGATGTCAAAAAAAAGCTAGAAAGAAAGTGGCCAAGGAGCTGGGGAAGCTTGTGTCACTGAGGCCTTGGGACACTGGTTTGTCCAGGACGTCTTGGTCTCCTGCTCAGGGTCAGTTGCTTTAGAGAAGTAGTTGCTGCAAACATTTCTATGCAGACAAATTAACTCTGTTCTTAATGGCTTTGGTCTTGTCTCCTTGGTGTTCCAGAGAGAGAATATTCACCCTCTGCAAATGCAGGGCTTACATACAATTTTCCTGGAGCTCAGACAGTCAGCCAAATTAGCAGGAGATTTTTGGAAACAACAGGAGCCAGCTGCAGTCAGTTTTGATCTGGTAGGAATTTTACTAAACCAGTTTTCACTAGGAGTCACTTTCATTAGGACAAGTCAGTAGGAACTGCAGAGAGCTGGCTGAAAAGGTGTAGCTCTTGGTGAGGAGCTCCTAGATGAAGGAGCGAGGGCTATGCTGAGTTATTTGCTGCTAAAAGAGACTTTGTTTTTGACAAGCTGAACTAGACTAGGCTCTTTAAGTTTTTCTCTGCTTTCCGTGTTGTATATCAAGACCCTTTCCAAACAGTCAGCACTGAACCTATAACTTTTGCTTAAGGAGTAGCAGAATTTACTATGCCCTTTGTGCACAGGGTGCTCCAAGGCCAGGTTGGAACCTTTTTTACTTACAGCTGCTGTTTAATTCCACTGCGTAGTTTTCACCCCAGCTGTGTGGAGGCTTGTCTTGATCCTAAGAGATACTGCATTAAAGTGTTTCCTCTCTGTGTCCTCAGACCCAGCTATTTAGAGAAGAGGTGCCACATAGTAGCACAATATATGAGTGTATGTAGTGGGATATTCAGTGTGCTGTGTCTCTAGCCATGCAGTAGCATATGTGAACATGCTGTTGTGGCTCTGTCAAGGCAGCTCACCTTTTCTCCCAGAATTTTGCTTCCTGTTTTCTGCATTGTTACATCCTGACGACAGCATAAACTTTCTCAGGGTGCTTTCAGGCTGTTCTGTTTCTAAGGCAGTGTGTGATATGCATACCTAGGTGACCAGCTGATGATGAGACCACCTGGGTTCAATTCTCTGCTTTGCAACAGACTTTCTGCATGACCTTGGCCAGTCATGAAGTGATTTTTTCCAGCACATTTTTCTTGTGACTAATCAAATGTCAGATTTTTAGAAGCAAAAGTAAAACTCCAAGAGAACAGCAAGAATAAGCTTTTGCATGCTGACCATTCATAAAGTACTGAGTACCTACATGTCGTCTGTATGGTTGGGCGGGAGCAATAACAGTTTAGAGTAACTACTGAATGGTTAAGAGCATAGCTACATTGGCAGAGCCACCTAGTGGGAATATGACCTTGCATGTCTAGAAGTACTTTTCCTAAACTGGGCATGTTTACTGCCTCCTCTCTTCTCAGCCTAAGGCGATTTCCTTGTTTACCCACTGACAAAAATGAGGACAGTAGAGGATTGCCTCCGTTTAAATGCATATACAGGAGGGGTTTTGCTGACACAGTTACATCAGCAGCCCTCTTTGGCTCGATGAGCTTTGCAGTATGGGATAAGCCTTAGTCTGAGTTCTTCAGATACTCAGCCATAACTGGACATAAATATGACTCTCTTCCCTGTAGATTTATATGAAGATGAACATGTTAAAATTAAGAGTTGCACAAGCTATAGGTGAAGTGACTATTGAAAAACTTTTGTAGATACAGTATCATTCAAAAAGATTTTGCAAGGTGTTCATTTCATAAAATTACTTGAAATGTGCACTTGATAAGTGGGAGTGAAAACACGCACAAGGTGGAGAGTTGTATCAGTTTGACATTTCCCTAATTCTAAATATACTTTGCAATGCTACTAAAGATGTTCACGTTTATATAAAAGGAAGGTAAATGTAAAAGAGGAGAACATTAAGGTGATCTGTTTACTTTTAACTACTCACTCGGCTTGCAGAGTGTTTTGGTTGTTGGTTCTCAGTCCTGTCTCTCAAACAAGTCTCTCATCATTGAATTGGGTATTCTTAAGGGGCAAATGTGGGTAATGACACTTTACTGTGAGTTCAAGACCTTTAAGCTGATCTTTGTTAGACTCTACTGCAAGGCCAGTAGTTCTGAGACTCAGTGTGCAGTCAGGTCTCTTTGAAAACAAAATTGTGAAATGGGTCCTAGTCTATCCTTGAAATCTTCTGCTAGTATACTGTCTGTGACCTGATCCGTTCCTCCACAGAACAGACTTTTACAGGAGCTTATTCTAGTGTGCCCTGTAAAAGCAGCTCCTTCTCTTGGCGCAGTTGACCTACCATTTTGGCTTCAGTAAGAGGCCCTAATCCCACTGGTTTCAGAAACAAACATTGCTTGTGGCTGTGTCTCTAAAGTCAGCATTAAACATCAGTACATGCTTGGCCTTTATACTTTCAAAACAGCATTTTTTCCCCCCCTTCCAGATACTAGGGAACAAGAGGTTCAGAATGTCTGGTAAGGCAGGAACAGTGTGATGCTGGGCTGTATTACTGGCAGCATAGCATAAACATGTTTGTCTTGTGAGGTGGTGGCAAAGGAAGTTCTTCAAAAGCTATAGAAAGGCTACCTGGAAAATCAACGAAAGTGTTATCTGTGAATGAGACACCTTTCTTCTTGCAGCTCTCAAAATGAATACTTCTCCTACCAGGTGGTTTGTGCATTTTAGGGAGTCATAAGTGAACCACACCTGTTATTCCAAATTCCTCTCACTGACCCACCACTGGACCTTAATTCTGCCAAGGAAAAAATCTTTTTAAGTTCAATGTCAACAGGCAAGAGCTGTCTGTTCTCTGTAAGGACAACATGTATTTGAGGAGTCTAAAAATACCATTCTGTGTTGAGAACTAGAGGATGTATGTGCCCTCTAAAGAACCAAGTTACAGAAATGAACTAAAATACAAAATTTATTAAATTTATTCAGTAATTAATTGCTGGTAGCATGTGAGGACAGCTTTCAAAAAAGGCCAGTTTTCATTCTTGGCTTCTTGAATTGATATATTTGTCTGTTCACTTACCTGCCTTCCACTACTGGGGGAATGAGGTAATGGCAAAGAATACATATCCTGAGTTTGATTTTGAGCTAGAATCTTTGCATATGAGCCGTGCCTGGCACTGACATCTGGGGCAGATCATCAGGAAGCCAATTGTAACTTGCTTGTCACACTGAACAGTCATAATGTGAGCCGGAGTATGCTAAGGGCAATTTTCTTTTATACTACTGATGAATAAATTCCAGAAATCTTTAATCTGATGAAGAATCAGATAATAAACCAGAATTCTGTTGATATCTCTGCCCCTGTTAAGACAACTTTCCCAACAGGAAACTCTCTGCTGTCCCTTTGCACTCACAGTCCTGGCAGTATACATTGCGTTATGCAAAATGGCAGGGATTGAAAAAAAGACTGATGAGTGATATCTAGTTTCCAGGCCATTTTTTCTAACCCAGGAGTCTTTCCATCCCATCACACTGCCTGTGTTTTTATAAATGGTAGGGAGGAACTAGACTGTAGCATACAAGTCACACTGCCTTTGTGGGGTTTTTTTTGTTTGTTTTTTTTTCAGTAGTATACAGTGTACACTGGATTGTGACATGAACTGCAAATGCTCTGTAAAGGGCTTCTTACCCTTGAATACAAAGATTTCAGTCTGTGCCCTAGTACAGCTCTGCCTCTGTCTTCTAATGGGAGGCCTCAGCACGGGAAAACGTCCTAGGAAGGCAGAACAACAGGGCGGGAACTAGTCAGATGCAGAGGAGAGCAGCTCAGTACTAATGGCCCGATAGGCTCTGACAGCCTCACACCAATGGGCCACTCTCCTCTACAGGGAGTTTACGAGGCCCTGGCTTGTGTGGCCACCTCCACTTATGAATGAAAATCAAAACCAGATTGATGTCCCTCTCCGAACAGCAGCTGCCTGTTTTTTTTGCATAAATCGTGCTCCCCTGCCCCTCTCCAGGGGAGCTCCATAAAATAAATGGATTCATTACATGTGGATTTCCTTTTCCTTCTTCTCTGGAGAAACAAAGAGCCTATTAGACACAATATGGAAATGCACATAAGCATGCACACATGTGCAGACAACATGAAAATGTGCACGTGCACATGCAGTGTTGTAAGCTCCCTCCCATCTCTGTAACCAGACAGCGGCATAAAATACGTGCAGAAAACCTCTTCTCCTTTACATGCATAGCTCTGCCGAACACACAAGCATGTATTCATTTGTGTAGACCTGCAACTTAAATTCTAAACTAACAAGGACATGAAAGCCCAAGGCAAGTTGCCTCTTCCCAGAAGGTGCAGTATTGAGAGTGTGATGAGTGGGGGTTGCTTTACTTCACCAAAGCCTCCCCTTATGCCCGGGAGCTGTGTTTTTACCAAGAGCGTAAGGGCCCCATCCTTTTCCAAGCAGGGCTCGCAACAGGCTGTGTACATGGGACATTGTAACCACAGGAGCTGAGAGGCTGCCAGCTCTTCCTCCAGCTGAAGTAGAGGAGGGTGCTTTGTGGTTGAGAAAATGCAGAGGGATGAGGGTAGGGAAATGGCTAGGAGCCCTTCATTCCTTTCGTCTCCAGGTGGCGGCAATACGAGCACAGGAAAGAGCTGGACAACACACCTTCCTTGGAAAGCTCTGCCTGTGTGCAGCTGCCACAGATGCAAATCTCACAGACCTTCACACCAGGGTGAGAGACACACTGGAAACTCCTCGACAAGCAGGTTACACAAAGTTAGAAGATGTGTATATTCACTTTCAGATGTTGCCATAAGACATTGGCCCCAACACAAGACTGCAGAACATGGTTATGTTCACATTGTATGCTAAGCCTGAGTCAGAGCCTTGGTTTAAGCACTAACTTGTTTCCAATGCAAATTGTGAACGCCCTAACCCTCAGGTACAACTCCCTCCAATTTCAGTAGGAAAGCCTTTGGGGCTCTGAAAACCCAGCCTCAGCAGGCTGCTGTGCAATAGAAACAAGAGCCAAATTACAACAGCACTGGGAAACTGGTGGTAACCTTTGCCAGCTCCTAGTTACCTCTGCCAACCTGACTGGGGAGCTAATGGAGCGGAGGCAGAAGAGGAGCATTGGTTTCTCTCCCTGGCACTAGGGGATGCTGTGCCTTGGGTTGAGGGAGAAGGACACAGTCCTCAGATGGAGAGTGTGAGCCAGGCACGATGGGGGCATTTGCTGGGTAGAAGCCCAGAACCATGCTGAAGACATGCCACTAGTGCCTGAACCTTACTGAACTTTACCAAAGCTCTGATGTCTGAGGGAAGGAACTGAACACCAAACTCCTTTTTAATCTGGAATCCATACTACTGTGGAGACTTTTAAAGCCTTTTTAAGATGCGGTGGTGTAAATTTAAGAGGGAATAGAAGCAGGTTGGAGGCAAGACAGACCCATTCAAAACTGAGAGGGTGGAGAGAGCAACTTTGCCAACCGAAGGAGTTCAGATACAGAATCCAAGACCCAAATCTCTCAAATCATAGATGTCTCGATAGTGTAAGAAGATACTGTTGTTTTTCTCGGGCCTTCATTACTGGGCTTTCGGGTTACATCCAAGCTCCATTGCTAGCTTTTCCTGGCAGCTGTGAAGAGTAGGAATTTTCCTTGTAAGATGCGTGTTTTCACATAATTGAGTGAGTCTTAGAGCAGGAACTTTAAGAAAAACAGTGGCTTAAATGAGATGTCTGATGAAATCTAGAAAGTCAGCAGCATGGGGAGATAGACCCTGCAGAGGAGGGCTTCTAAAGAGGTGCCTGGGTCACAGAAGCTCTGCAACTGAAAGAAGTCAGAAAGAACTGAGATGTGAGAAAGCTTATAGCAGTTCATATTGCCTTAAGTTCAGTATTCTGCACCCCAAGATTTCAGATATCTCAAGCTGGACAATAAAAATTTGTGATAATTTTAAAGTAATGGGCTTTTATGAAAGAATAAAGGCTGTATTTTCTCTCTTTGCTTCTCGATTTCTGGGCCTGTGAGTTGCTTCAAATTACATTTCATAGTTTTCCACACAATGAAGAATCTTCTCGCATATAGAAAACATGTTGCACTGGAGTCGCAATTTTCAATTTTCTCTAAAATCCAGACAACTATAAACTTGTTTTATATAGAAAGTGTGTTTCTCGCCTAATTATCTGTGATCAGGATCTGGAGCTTTAAGGAAAACCAGGAACAGTACAGTGAGATTCACAACCCATCACAAGCACTGGCAATGCTACTTCAAGTGGTTTCACTTCACTGGTGCCTGCAAGGACTTTGTATACGCAAATATGAAGATTACAATCTTGACCCTGGAAACGCTCTAGCCCTGAAATGGCCAAACTGGGTGAGCCCCAAAATCCATTTATTCCTGGATCCTGTCTCTGATGCTGTGATGCTTTTCCTAATGCCTTTGCCAGATGCTTCAGGGGAAGGTGCAAGAACTTTGCAGTAGGCAGATGTAACATAATCTGTTTTACAGTTAACATCACTTTCTGCTTCCTACCCATTAGAGATGGGATTGGGACCAGGAGTATGAATTTTAGCATGTTTCCCAGAAGTGTTGTTAGATATTATTATTAGGGTTTTTTTTATTATTATTCTCATCTACATCATTGTCCAACCTTTTTGTCAGGCTTGCTTGCTAAGTTCTTGGCTTCTCCATCTTCTTGTGTTAGGGATTGTTTAGTGTGATTACAGATGATGTGAAGGAAATCATTTACTTTGATGAAGTTTGGACTGGTCTTTTTTTTAATCTTATTAAATATCTGCTCACCCTTGTGTGTGCAAGGACAACAGCAACACCCAGTTATATTTCTGAGTCTTTTGTATCCTTCCATCAGGATGCCTTCAGCTGCAGGAATGTATGGTGTGGGGGGTTTATGCCAGTAAATCTCTTTGCCTGAGTTTCCCATGTACTTTACCTGCTTTCTTTTACAGGCAGTGCTTCTTCCAGTGTTCTTCTCTCCCTACACGTGTTACCTGATAGCTGAGGTAGTCAGTGTGAAATGAGGCATCTTCTGATATGTTTCCCACTGTGACCTTTTGCATCAGCATCTGCTTCTCTTCAGACTATAAGCTCTGTGGCAGGGATGAGCTTCTTTGTATGTATGTTTGTGCCTGCAAACCCTAATTTCAACTGGAACCTCTATGCTCTGCTGTAGTGCATAGAGCAATTAGTAATAATTCACACTTAAATAAACCCTGCTCTGCCATTCACAGGGTTGAGGTGAGAGCTCCTTCTTGGTGACCTGGTGCCCAGACTTGGAGATGGGGGCTAATCTCCAGAGCACAAGGGCAATGGTTTGGAAGGGATGGGATGCAATGGTCCCAGTTCTCCATGGGAAAGCAGAGGGCACACCATTCTCTCTAGAAACAATCCTACCTCTGTCTCCTTCCTTTGCCCCTTATCTCTAAGGACATTTGTGTGCATATAGGATCAAAGGCTTGGAGATGCCAGATAGACTGCCTGCATATTCATCATCGGGCAACAAACAAGCTCATGCACTTCAGAGCAACCCATCCTCAGCTCACAAGTGAGTGAGGAGAAGGGATGGATGCAGGGCACCAAGGCCTGACCCTTCTCTAACAGTTACCCATGTTTCTTACACTCGGGAGGTACTTGCTGCCATTTGTAGAACCAATACATCCCCTCTGAATGGAAAATCCAGCTGAGGATGTGCCTGTGATATTTGACACTCATAATTCATGGCATGTTGGCTAGTTCTGCAAATTGGAATGGGAGTACAAACAATCCCTCATGACTGGCTAGCCCTGTGTGGGATTCAGTAGTCAAACTGTGTGTGGGCTCCTCAGAGAGAAGGCAGCACTGGGACTGTGATGAGGGTGAGAGGTGGGAACAGGAAGAGGTCATGGCTCCCTGGTTTTGACCTAAACAAAGAGGCAGGTGAGGTTTGATAACTTGTGATTTGCTCAGACCCAGGAGTTGGTGGGGGATTTAGAGGTGACGAGCTGAGTGATTGGCAAGAGAGCGGGTCTGCCAGAAGGAGGGAGGAAGATTTTGTCTGTGCTTGTGTTGAGCTTTTTTGATTTTCTTCTCACTGCAGTGCGCCTCCAGGGACTGGGACTGCAGCTGCCACCGCAGAGTTCAGCCTGCGCTTCTGCTTGGAGAATAGCTTGTGGCTTTGATCAACCACAGCCATGTGTCCCCATCCCTGCCTACTTCCCGAGTCTGGACTTTGGCTGTTCAGACAAGTAGAGGCTTATGGCTGGCTGGCTGAAAGTCTTGCTGCTGTGACAGGAATACCAGAGCCAGGATGTGCTCTCTGGGCAAGGGAAAAGATGCTGCCAGGACCAATTGCCTCTGCTGTATGATGGAGAATGTGGATGTAGCAATGACAAGAAGGTAATAGTCAGGCTGTTTAGAGTCCTTGAAGATTTCACCTGCCCATTGCATACACTTTACCATGGGTTAGCAGATCTTAGGAGTGCATGTTGGAAATCACACCTAGGTTGTCTTCTGTGGGCTATAGTGCCCATCATTGTTACACTTGGGTACTACTCAAATTGTTGAAGGCTTGAAGCCTCAAAGCTTCGAGCTTTTACTGGCCTCTGGGCAGGCCCTGCTTGCATCCAGACACAAAGCCATGGCTGTCCCCTGGTTTGCAGACAGGAAGTTTTTTCCAAGTAGTGTAAGTTTGAAGGTAGACTCAGGTCTGGCAACCTGCATGGCCTATTAAAAAACAGCCTCATAAAATATGAGCTAGGAAGCAAAACACAGTGACATAAGAGGAAGAGGAGGAAACCACCAATTAGAAATAACCCCCAAGGGCATGCTTTCTCAGGAGCCAGGAGGCAGTCTGCCAACAGGGCTTTTGGAGCAGGATAGGGCTGGTTGGGGAGGGCAGAGCCTGGGGGGTAGCTGCCTTCCACAGAGCTTTTCTGCAATAAGGAATGCTGGTCTTGCAGCCCAGGAGCTGCAGCCCCAGAAGCAGGGCAGCACGGAATCGCTCCCCATCTGGGTGAGGGCTAGTACCGTGGAGTGTGGAAGAAGAGCAGGAGGAACACTGGGAAAGTAGAGCCCTCCTTAGCCTATGGCAACGAGCTAGCAATGGTGAGTTCATAGTCCAGAAAGCGTCTTTGCAAAGGAGCTGCAATGCTGTTCTGATAGCCAAGTTTCCCAGAGAATGACAAATGTGTGCCCGACCACAGCACTGCTGCAGGGAGGCAGAAAATCTGGGGCCCTGAAACTAGCAGAGAGAGGTATCCCTTTACAAAATGAACACATAGCTGGTACCCTGCTTCAGAGTTGGCCTCTTAAACTGTCAGATATAGATTGGTAGAGAAAAAGGACACAAGAGATGAGTTTTGTTGTCAGTGCATCCTTCCAATGGTTTGGTAAAAGCCAGGGGATTATTATTTAGTACATGGCCCGTTGGACTGTTGTGGCTGGCTGGGAGCCAGTGTTATCTGTTGGTGGTGACAAAGTATGGTTTGTGGTGGGGCAATGCTCCTGATAACAAGTGCTGAGACATTGAGAGCTGAGTAACCAGTGTGTTGGGTTGTGGGTCAATACCATGTGCTTTCTGCTGGAGAGAAGAGTGGATGGCCAATGTAGGTGTTATTTGCTCCACTTTATCTTGTATTTTCAGTCTTCCTGGAGATGCTAGCTTCTTACCAGCTTAGGAACTTGTTTAGACAATGTGGTCTTGGGGCAGGACAAAGTAAAATACTTGTTTGGGGCCACTTGGTGTTGCCTTCAAGGACTGTCAAGGGCCTGCAAGGAAATGGGCCTCAACTGGGCAGCCAGAAGCATCTGAAATCCCATCTGCTTTACAGTGTGCTAGTGTTTTCTTAGCAATGAGGTAACTCATCAGCTGGCTGCCCAAACATTTTTTAACGTCTCCTGTGATCACCATTTTCTACCCTTGTAGGGGTTACCGAGCTGATATCTGCAGGGATTCAACTCCTTGTTTCATCTCTTTAATTTCTGGGTTTGTGCTTTGAGAGCAGCTCAGCCATCCTCACTGACCTCCCTGAGTGAAATGACATAAGCGGGGCTTCAGGTCAGATCTGCCAGGTGAGGACTGCTGCAGTAAATAGGGAGCACAGTGGCCACTCAGTGCACTGTGGACAATATAGCACAAAGTATTTTGAAGATGCCATGGGAGCTGCTTAAAGTTTGCTTGGCTTGAAACAGGACTGAGGTCTTGGTCTTTAGCATCCTGGACATTTTCCTGATCCTGCAATTACCTCTGGCAAGTTACTCTCCCTTTTCACCAGAGACCTGGTTCATGTTGAAGGAGGGATTCAGTACCTCTTAGGTAAGGTATTTGAGCACAGGTTTCATCCTGTCAGAAGAACCAAAGCAGTGTAATGAACCAGGTTTTCTGGTCCATTTGATGTAGACCATGAATCTGAGTCTCCCACATCCTTCTTGACTACCTAACCTTGACTTGTGTGATTTGTTAGACCTGATAAATTCTCACAGAAAGGTTAATTTCCATTTTTTTCCAATAGTAAATAAAAGCTTTCTGAGAAATATCAGATAAGATCTAGTCCAGACATGTTAGTCTTCTTCCTAGAAGAGAATCTGCACCAGAAATCATCTTGCAACAGCAGAATCTCATAGAAAAAAAATGCACTGCAAAGTTAGCAGTAAGCATTTCCCTTATGCAAGTGAAAGAACAAAAAGTGTTAGTTTGATACACCAGGTAACAGAAATACTGCACAACATTTTCTGCCTGGGCACCCATATCTAATATGAACAGCATGGTGAAAAGGGAAACAAGAAGTGGATAGATGTTAGAAAGTGATCTTCTGAGTCATTGTGGAGTGAGCAGGAAGTCCTGATGATTCAAGATTTGGCACTTTCCCTTGCTGAACCCAATGGCAAGTCCTAGCGCCAGGAGAAATTGGGTAGTAGGAAGTGCTGTTTTCTGGTTGAGACAATAGACCTGTGATCTTCCTCTTCATCAATGAGGAGTCCAGTGGTATTTTTCTTGAGATACTAAAGCCCTATTTGTAGCATCCTGACAGGCTGTGTGTGGAAGTCTTCACTGCCTTTGTTTCCAAGCTGCGGTGAAATTTCTTCTCATTTGAAACACACCTTGCTCTGAGCTAGTGTGTGCATACATTAATTTGTTAGTCTATTTGAGGAGATAGTTCTGTTGCTCATTAGGACAAGTTATGTTTGTCCTTTTTGTTATGTTATTTACAGTCATTATTTTTCTGTCCTTGAAGTCCTGAGATGCAAAGCTACTTGTGGACAACACTGTTGTTTGATGTGTGCATTTTGTTCCAGATAAAGTCAAATTTGTGCTCTTCTAGCTTCCTTTTGGAAAGAAGTGTTGCTGGGAGGAATCTTCTTGTGACTGCTTTGTAGATGCTGTGGAAAGCAGCTGTTGGGATGTAGTGGTGTTAATTAATAATGGTAACCATTATTCTTTCTGTGCTGATGATTTTTTTTGAGCAGTGCTCTGCTGTTGTGCTTCTTCAGCTGTTCCACCTCCTCTCGTCTTCCTTTTTGCCCATCCTTTGGCAGATGTCTGTATGTCCCAGTTGCCCACTGTCCATATAACTCTGTGGAAACACAGATGTGTCTACAGTCCAAAATCCTGCTGCGACTTGTTGAAAGTGTTCCAGCATTGGTGAAAATCTTGTGTTTCATAGCCAACTCAACAAAAAGGAAGGGCTTTGCATGGATGACTTATTTAATTTCCCTTTTCCTATAGGAGAAGCCTCTGAAGGATTTCCAGTTGGTTGCCCCATTAGTCAGGGTGTCTTGCTGTGGATCTGTTGAAATTGCATACATAGCAGCAGTCACAGTTGTTGCACCAGTAAGCTAACGAGGGCACTTGAGGCTTTTGAGCAGCAAAGATAGAGTCCTGAGAAAGAACTAACATATGGAAACCATGTGGACCATCCTTGGCCTGCTGGCTGTTGTGGGCCGCATCCCCACTGCCTCTGCCAAGCCTGGCCATAGGAATGATGTCAGTGAATCGCTCTATGGGGTTCTAGAGAGCAGTGAAATGCACCCAATGAAGTCAATGATGACATTTCCAGTCCTGGGGGGGTTACATGACCATGGATTGCCCCCACACCTCTTCTGTTGGGCATGCAGATCTGGCAGCAGGACCCTTCAGCTTCTTGAGTACAACTCACTCTATCTGGGAACAGAGCCAAGGGGGAACGAAGGAGCCTTCAGCTGGTGTGAATCCCAGCTGCACGTCTACTTAACAACACAGGTTTTTATAAATACATTGTCCATGACTCTGTGAGCTCTGCTGTTTTATTTTTTCCTGCATGCAGAGGCCTGTGTAGGAGCTAGGGCCACTCCTAGGACCACTGACCCATTGTGGCCAAGAAGGTTGTGGAAATGCTGAAGCTAGCAGCTGCTGGGCTCTACCAGCAATCTCCCAGCTGCTGCTGTTCACAAAAGAACAGTGGGAAAACCAGTTGCCGTGGGTCTTGCAGCAAGGAAGGCAACAAGCCTCTGATCATCTTCTTAAGCAGTCACCTACTGTCTGATGTGCTCTCTCTGCATCTGCTGGCGAGCTGTGCTGCAACGTGTCAGTGTCAAATGATGACCTTAAGACCAGACAAAGCATTGAAGACAAAACCCCTTAAATCAGAGATGATGCTATTGTGGATTCAATTTAGGTCAAAGGCTTTTCTCCATTGAACAGGGCTGGACCCAGCACTGAGCCCTGGGGACACCAGTTGTAACTGGCCTCCAGCTGGAGTTAAATCCATTTACCACCACTCTCTGGGCCTGGCCATCCAACCAGTTTTCCACCCAGGAGAGGGTGCGCCTGTCCAGGGCAGAGGCTGACAGTTTCCGAAGCAGAATGCTGTGAGAAACTGTGTCAAAGGCTTTACTGAAGCCCCAGAAGATACATCCACAGCCTTTCGCTCATCCAGTAGGCAAGTCACTTTGTCATAGAAGGCGATCAGGTTAGTTTGGCGAGACTTGCCTTTCATGAACCCATGTTGACTGGGCCTGATCACCTGGTTCTCTTGCATGTGCTTCGTGATAGCACTTAAGATCACCTGTTCCATGACTTTCCCTGGCACTGAGGTCAGATTGACAGGCCTGTAGTTTCCTGAACTGGAAATGGATGGCTATGACTGAAGCCAGCTCCACTTTTTGCTTTATGCCTAGGTGCCTCCACAGCCCCAGCTGGGTTCAGTGGATGGAACAAGAGCTCTTCCAAACACTGATGCCAAAAAAATGGAGCAGGACTCCAGGACTTCTCTTCCAGCTCTAGGATAGGAATTGACCTAATGGATGAAGTAGGCCTCTGGGAGGCAGGACTGCTGAAATCATGTCCTAGTAGTGGGAGAGGGTGAGACTGGGTGGCCAGGAAAGGAGATGAGGAGCTGAAATTCATAGGCTGTTGCCCTATCCATAACAGAGAGTCTTTTTCTGATTGTGGCAGCAGAGGATATGGGTCAGGACTTATCAGTATTATGGACAAGCCACCCAGAAGCTTTGTTTGCCTTTGATTCTCGTCTAGTTTCATTTGACTTTTGTCTGAGGCCAGATCTGAACCCACTCCTTTCCGTTTGAAATGGTTTTCCACTATTGGCATAAATGAGAAAAAAAATTACTTCATCTCCTCCCTGAGTAAACAGATCCCACTTCATCCTCAGAAAATGAAGGCTGAGGGCTCATTTTTATCAGGACCCACAGGCGATGAATCAGAAAGCTGGACTTTTTGTTCATGTGAGCCTGAGTTGGGCTGACAAGAGCAAGAGAGCCGGATGGGGATGGTGGAAGCGACGTCAGAAGCTGGCAGCTACATGCAGCAGGAAAGCGGTGTGTGTTGGACGTGAACAGAGCCGAGGAGGAGGGAGACCTCTGAATAGTTCAGCTATTGAGTCAGCTGGGTCCGGGGCTTTGCAAAACATTAAGGAGGCAAGAGCGAGCAAAAACCTAGGACAGTATGTGTGTGAGAAAGATGTTTCACCTCTGGCAGCAGGCCAAAGGAGCGGCTACGTTACCGCAGCCCTTGGAGACACACTTGCAAACATACATGCTGGCTTACACATGCACGCTCTTGCTCACACACACGTACCATATCATCACATGGACTCTGAGGCCAGCACTGCTTTATGTCGGTCCCTGTTAATGACCAACATCTGGCGAGGTAGATGGGGTGGAGAGATAGCTAGTGAGCCCTTTCCTTGGCTTGGATTGAAAAGGAGGACTGAAGACTGAGGCTGGGTTGGGGTGGGCTGGAGCAGGCTCATCTCCTCTAAAAGCAACACGCAAACATTGACTCCTGCTTCCTCTGTGGAGAAGAGAGGCTGAGCAACTCTCTGCTTTTACGTTTTGTAAAAATGAAAGACAACAGTGTCAAATCTCCAAACCAAAGGTTTTGTGACAGGCCATAATAGCCAAGCAGGTTTTGCCAGCCCAGCCTGCCTTTGCCAAAGGGCCTTAACTTTAATACAGAGCATGGGAGCACAAATATCCATGGTATATGTTGTTAGGAAGGATTTGTTATGCTAATGAAGGGAATTTCAAAATGGATATGGGGTGTTTACACATTGGGATTTGCCTGGCCTTGCTGTTGGCAGAACTGGAGAGGAGGCAGCATCCGTCCCATGGCCCTGCAGCAGCTCTCCCTGCAGAAAATCAATGGCATTTTAGCCTCAAGGGAGGAACATTCACTGGTGTGAACAGGTGAGGGATGGCAACCCTTCTAGAGGGTATGTGGGTTTGCCCAGCTGCTGCCTGCATTAGTCTTGCTCCTTGCATGTTCCCCGGGGTCTGACATTAAGTGAGGTGGGGTAGAAAACACACTGGTAGGGGAATATGGGAAAACTTTGCATTTCTTAAGCTACAGCCATTCTTCATCTGGGAGGACTTACCTGCCAAGATGGAAAGCCACCCCACTGCTTCCCAGCAGCTGCTCCCCATCCCACTCCTGGAGTTTATCTGCGGGGGCCTAGGGTGGTGATGCTCACACCTCACCCAGACTGGAGAATCTTTGTCTTCCCAGTCAGAGCTCTGGGTGGTGGAAAACCTCCCCCATGTCTCAGCCTGCCTGAGCCTGGGCTGCAGCTACCCTGAGACAGCTCTTAGCAAACATACCAAAGGCTTTCTGGGCATCAACAAAGTGATATTATCCAGCTCTGCTGTTATCATAGCCTCCTCCCTGGGAGTACAGGTAGGAGAGCTGTCAGTTATGGGGAGAGAACGATGAGGGGTATAGAAAAGTAAAGGAAAGAGAAAGGGTCTTTTATAAATAAAGAGTGAATTATTGTGGAAGTCATCTCTGCCTGTCTGACATGGGACTGTTGAGGAATGTGGCCTCACTTCCCGTAGCTGAGCATGCCTGTGCTTTCTGCCAACTGCATCCGCTGGGAGATGCCCTAACCAACACACCACTGAGCTTAGGATCTGGGGAGAGTGACAGGGTTGATTTGGGCTGGGAATGGTGCTCCCTGGGTGCATGCACCACAAGGTGTGGTGCTGGACCTTGGAAACTGAAAGCCTTGCCAGGAGACTTTCTTCCTCTCGTCACTGCCATTTGCCCTGCCTACAAGGCACTGGGTGGTGAGGGCTGAAGTGAATATTGGAGTATCTCTCACCCCAGTGATGTCCTAAAATCAGAGTTTTCTCCCTGTGTGGGGTCAGTGAGGTCTAGGTTGAGAGTGGGACCACAGAGGAAAGCTGAGGTTAGAGTGTGGCCATGCATCTAATTACTCCCCCAGATTTACATACGCATGGCACACCATCACTGGACATGTGGTCCTCACATCCCCACTTGCTCACTACTGACTCACAACAGACTGGAAAAATACAGTTCCACTGTGATGCTGTGATGAAAATGTAAGTGCTTTCTAGTTAATATGTGAGTAGCAAATGTGACCAGCCAGCAAGGACATTGAACATCTGATGTTGCTAGGTTGAAGTCTGGAATGTTTACAATATGACTGTGTTGAGTTCAACTTGGAATGACTCAGGGCAGACTTTCACGACATGCTTGAGGCTGTTTTGGGGTGATACTCATCAGTTCTGAGCACACTGGCTCGACCTCCCTCCTCCTCCCTTCAAGCACATCAGACGAGTGTTGGGCAATCAAAGCCCTGAATCTCAGGTATTGAGGAAACAAGGGAAGTCTGGTGCATTGTGAGACATTTCTGCTAAGATGGAAGGAATTCATGCTGGTGGGTGTTCAGAGGGGGAGCACTTACTGGAGGCTGACCTGTCTGGGGCACCATGACAAGGTAGTGAGTGAGCTGGTGGTGGTCAGGAAACAGGCAAGGCCTTGCCACTATCTGTCCTTCTCACTGGATACTCCTGTGTGTTGGCATCTGAACACAAAGCTCTGCTGAGAGGGACCACAGGGGACCAGCCAGTTCCTGCTTTGAAGGCTGGGAGGCTGATACTGGGTCCTCGCTCAGGGCAGGAGCATTAGCCCATGCAGCACATATGGACTTCTGATTCCTCTCCACTCAGGAGGCTCTGGATGCTGCCAGATATGTGCAGCTGGGTCACAAATGTGTTACTGCAGAGCACACTCACAACATATCCACAACTTTGCTGATGGGCTCTGGAGGGAGCCTAACAGTGATCTGAAGCACAGGTAAGAAATTGGATATTCCTGGGCTCTGTGGCCCTTTCTTTGAAGACTCATCTATTGAAGAAGATGGTGCTGGCCCCGCCGTGGGATCAGCAGAGGTGTCCTTTCCACCTTTCCACCTCATTGCTTTGCACTGGTACACTTAAAGGCCATACAGCTACAGCAAGAGGGACATTTTTAATGTCCTGACATGTTGGCCTGGGAGGACTGGAGAGGCAGATCCTGTATCTAGTGAAGGGTTGGATCCTGGCCACAAGCACCTAGGCATTGATGGAAACCTTTTTTTATAGCCTGAGACACTTAAATGGAGTAGTTAGGAGGCTGCAGGGTGTTGCTGGGGTACAGTACTGTGAGGCTGCTGCACCACTGTCCTCTCCTCTTGGCTTTTCACAAGCAGAGGAGAGGAGGCAAGACCTCATTGAAGGGAAGGGAACTATGAGAGGGGCAGATTTAGACTAGACATAAGGAGGAATTTCTTCACAGTGAGAGTGATGAGGCACTGGCACAAGTTGCCCAGGGAAGCCGTGGCTGCCCCATCCCTGGAGGCGTTCAAGGCCAGGTTGGATGGGGCCTTGGGCAGCCTGGTCTGGTGAGAGGTGCCCCTGCCCATGATAGAGGGGGTGGAATTAGATGATCTTTAAGGTCCCTTCCAACACAAACCATTCTATGTTTCTATGTAGACATTCTGACACAGGAATGAACCCTATGTTGACTCCTCTCATTCACAGGGCTAGAGCCTTGCAAGTTTGCTCTTACCTAAGGGCTTCCATCCATGAAAGATCCCAGGATACCAACATTGTGCCATGTGAAATTGCTCCCTACTATTCACACGAAGTCTCAGCCAGAATGATGGTCTAGTCTGACATGGTGTTTATGCAGCCAGAGCTACCATGGACAGCTGTGATATAGCTGTCAGGCCTTGCTTTATGTTTGCCTACCAGCCTACCTGACTTTCAAATCTCTGGTGGCACTAGGCTGCTGTACACCTAGAGCAGCGAAGAGGAGTTTCATGCTGTGCTGTGTCTTTTTGAGATGGACCATGCTAACCTCTGGCTTCTCACTTCTGACCAGTTTGACTACAGGTGCTAACTGTTTGTCTTCAACCAGTGTGTCCCACTACCCATTGCTCCTTCCTTGCCACTGACTCCCATCAATTATTGTTTGGATTCATCCACTACCAAATGCAGGTCCCCATTTGCAGAGTCTTCGTGTTCCTCCAGCTTGGAGGGACTGCAAGCCAGACCCCCAGGTGAATTTGGCATCTAAACTGCTATTGAAACTAACTCATGTCTCTGAGGTGGAGCACTGGGGTTCCTGGTCTTCTGCTGGAGGACAAGACCAGCTGAGCCTGGGTACTGTTTCAAGGAAATGGTGGAAAACAAAATAGTGTAGCAGAGACATTGAAGCCGGCAGAGATCAAGGGAAGCTTACAAGCACCTGATCCAAAAAGTTAGCAACTGAACTAAACAAACCTATGAGAGAGCATAGCAAGAGACATATTCCCATGTCCGATCCTGGTAAGGGCTTTCTATAGCTTGCCACATTGGTGAGGTGCTGAGCTGTGGGCTGCTGGAACAGGGGTCAGTTTTACTCTAGTCTCAAACAACTTGTCAATTGGCCAGTGTAAAATGTCTCTCTGCCTCAGGACCATAATGCCTCATCTTGTGGGGCTGTGGTCACAGATCTGAGGGTTTGGTGGCTGTATAGGTGGCCAATAAGCTCCTGAGTGAGTCCAAAGTATCTGCTGATGGAATCCAGGGATTGACATGACCACTGTGTTTTATCCTTTGGTATGCTAGTCTGTCTTGAGCATCTGGACCCAGGCAGTGATGAATGAGGCAAGAGAAACCTGGAAATGGAAGAAGGGGAAAAAAAACCAGAATGGAATGGGGATGGCTCAGCCTGAAGTTGGGGTGAACCAATAGCAGCATTTCTCCATGCTGGGTTATACCTTGGCAAAAGTGACAGGAGCTTGCAATGCTGAAATATCTTCCTCCTGTCATGGCCTCTCATGCTCAGGGCCAGAGGATGTGCTTAGAGCTGTTTGTAGCCTGAAAGCCTTGGCATAAATGGTTGTCTGCATCATGGATGGGTGTCAAGGTGCATGACTGAGTAGGGGTGAATCTGACTGCCGAGTTGGAGCAGTTGGTTTAGTGCTCTCTCCACTGGTTATTAGCTTGTTGCAGAGTCAGGCTGGTGTGTCAGGCTCTGGGAGCATTGATGAGAGCACTTGTGAGGGCAGGGGGCTGTGTTTAACCCTGTAGATGGCAAGAGCATGCCAGAAGGCTGAAATGTGCAGAGGCAGCCCCATTCCCAACCCCAAAACTGCCAGCATTAATGGGTCTGTACCTGCACAGGGAGGAAGAAAGAAGGGACAATGGGATGCTCTTCTTTACACCTCCTAAGGAGAGGACTAGACAGGCAGAGGTTTCCCCCTTGTCCATGATGCTGGCAGGCTCCCCAGCTGCAGCCTAAGTCTGACGCCGGGCTGGCGAGGCTGTTCTGAGTCAGAAGGAGTCTGCACGCTGTGCAGCCTGGCTCTTTCCTGAGCACGCAGCAGAGCTAATGGTGCGTCTGCACGCCTTCATCAGCGCCTGCACGTAAACTGTCCCTCTGGCCACCCAGCCTCTGAATCACAGGGGTCGGGTCCTAGCTGTGAGCAGGGGGATTTCCCAGCACACAGCACAAATCATTGTGTGCAGAAAAGCCTCCTCGCTGGCAGATGGAAATTGTCTCCAAGGGCACTCTGGACAAGCCAGGGTTGAGAATGTCCCTGAGTGGGTGGAAGTCCTTGAAGGGTTATGTTGTGTTTTGTGGGGTCCATCCTGATAGTAAGAACAGAGACAGAGGATGCTGGCTGTCCTGTAACCCTTGGTGTGATGTCTTTCACCCAAGTGCACCCTTATATATTCCTCTGTTTCAGGGTGTCTCCGATGCCATCTCCCTCTACAGGGTGGACAAGCCCTGACACTGCTTCCCTGATGAACAAGTGTGTGAAAAACACCTGTGTGATTGGGGCTATGTGGGGCTGTGATAACCCAACAGGGACCACTGCAACCCTTTTGATGGAGTGTTTGCTCCTCTGGGTGCTGTTAGTGTGGGCTGGGTGCAGGGACTGCAGGATGAGCAGAACAAGGGATGCTTGCTGCATGCAGCCTTATGGTGCTATGGGAGGACTTTTCTTGCTGCCCTGTCCACACTGTATATGCTCCTTTCCCAGCCTCCTGCCCAGTCCACCCAGTGCTGTACCCTTTCCCACTGCATTTTGCGTGCTTCCACAGCATGTAGCTGGTGTGGGAGATGTTAGGTTTGCATATGTGATGTGGTGGCAGCAGGGACCTTACTGAATTTGACACAGTGGGTATTTGAATGGAGGGTGCCCACCATAGCCCCTGAGCATCTTCTCACTCTCTGTGGGTGGGAGGAAAGGATATTTTAGCATTAGCCAGGCATGGATGCCAAACAAGCAGCCAGCAAAAACACAAATATTTTGGCTACCCCAACACATCTGTTTAGAAGCAGCTCAACCCCAATTTTAAACAAAATGGGGAAGAAAAGACATTAATTGAAGACATGTCCTTAGGAACATGATCCTTTGGCTGGGGCCCAGCATTGGCAGCCTTGTTGGGAGATCATGTATCACAGATGAGAAGAGATTGCCCAGGCTCTGTTACAAGCCCCTTGTGCTGCCTTTGGGCAGGTGACACATGCCCTGTGGAAGCTGAATGAGGCTCTCCATGGCACTCTTGCAGGGGCACGTGCTCTCCCAGCATCCCTCCTCCTCACTGCCCTGTCCACCTCCCTGTGTAGGAGCATCCTTTCTTGGGAAAGACTCTATGTCAGCAGCTGGTCACTCCTGTCCTCCTTCATCTTGGGTGGGAAGGATCCAGCCCTGGGGCATCCTAAAACAGATCAGCTGTTTTCCTGGCAGCCCCTGGCTGCCTGGGTGGGACTTGGATTATCAGATGGGGAACAGCTGATCCCAAATCTGTTGACAAATCCACATTTGTCAAAGATTCGGGGAAGCTTAGACACTGCTTTCCTGATAGTCTCCTTCCACTGACCCCAGATCTTGTTAATCTCTGCTGCACCCTGAGGCAAGGCTACAGAAAAAGTTTTGGATGGGAAGCTGGTGTGTGGTGTGGAAAAGGGTGGTCCCCAAGCTTCCCATCTGCTTCTCTGGTGAGCTCTGCAGCCCTTCCTGAGTTTGGTGGTGTTGCAGGTATCTGGGATATTTAGGCTGAACTCACAGGTGAGGGATGTCTGAGCTGTGGTCATGGCAGCTTGCACATCCCTGCTGATACATTGCTGCTAGAATGCTTGCTGCCACGTTGCCCTGTGCCAGTTGTGCCCTCCAACACTGGTGTTCTCTTCCCCATCTCCTTCCTTAAAGCAGAGGCAACACAACCTGTTCAGCGACCCCAGCCTAGCATGTGGAGGTCTGAAAGAAGGTCTGGAGGAAGGCTATCCCCTCATGGCCACTGCAGCAAAGGAGATCTCTTCTGGCTTCCTCTGCAGCAGAGCAAAATATGAGCCCAGGAGATTGCTGGGGCCTGGGAAGTGGGCTGCAGGAGCCCCATGTACAGAAACGGAGATAGGGAAGGAACCAGTAGCCTCAGAGCCCATGGGACATCCCTGTGCTGCAGCAGTCACCATGGGGTGAAGTTCCTGGGGGAACGGACAGCCATCACCCCAGCAGGGCTGTAGTGAAGGCCCACTGGGTGCCTCTTGGGTAGTAAGGCTTGGTGATATTGCTGGGACTGTCCCAGTGTCAGCCAGATGTGACATTCCCATGGGTTCCCTGTCCCTGCTGGAGGTGGACATGCTCTGGTAGGAAGAAAGGCACTGGTTAACTGCTGCAGCATCGTTATTCTTACACAGCCTCCTCCGTTTACGCAGCCGGCCTCCAGGATGTAATGAGTACTATCGTTTACATCCCAGGCAGAGGCGATGGGGGCAGGGAGTGCCTTGGAGGAAACCCTCAGCTCGTGTCAATCAGCGCAACTTTTTATTTTACAGATCATGCTGCAGAGTGCTTCCAAGTATGAACAAGCCTAAATGAAGACAGCTGGCAGAGGCTCTCGTCATCTAACTCATTCCAGATGTGCAGCCGTATGCCGCAGTTTCTAGCTAATGACATTCCCGAGGAAAGCCCAGGGGATGCAGCAGTGACGGGGCAGGCGAGGGGCATGCCAGGAACCTGTTGGTGAGCTTACAGCACTGATTGCCTGGGGGCTGCTGCGTGGAGACCTTGGCTTGGGAGAGAGCCTCTACCATCCCTCTCATCCCCTTGCAATCAGCTGGGCTCGGTGGTGGCACAGGGCTGCTTCTGCCATGCTGGGCACCCAGGCAGCTCACCATGGGTGGGTAAAGTTACTTAATCCAAGAGTGGTGTCCTGTGGAGATAGCTACTTTATGGCCTGGAAGCCAGAAAACTGCACTTAGTAGGGTTGTGCTGGAGCAAATTAGTAATGTTTTCTGATAATAAATTCAGGTAGAAGTATTAACGCTGCTTGAAAGCCCATTCAGGTCTCCCTGCGTGATGCCACAGAGATGTTTGAGAAATCGATCAGAGTGGTAAGGTTAGTAAATCCTATTGCCTCCTTCTGCAATATCTGTCCTGCACATCCCCAGTTTATGTTCCTGCATGGCCTGGGTTGTATTAGAGCTGTGCACAGTTTCCAGTGGGTTTAGTTTCCTCATCTCCTCTGTGGCTGAGGCTGTTCTAGTTTAATAAGCTGGGGCCCTGGATGGGTTGGAGATGGGTCAGGAATCAGGGGGGACCAGCTTCTCTGACCCCAGGTGAGAGATCTCATCCTCCCAGAGTATTGCCTCCTAGATGTAGTCTTTCAGAAACTGGGTCCAGGCTTGCTGCTTAGATGGAGTCATCATTTTGGATCTTCCTGTGGTCCCTCTTTTCCCCTTCTTCCTCTCCACACCTTTGTAATTAACCTCTGAACTCTGGCTAATCTCAGGATTAGCACGTCATGGACTATCAATTAGGGCTCTTGCCACACCTTGTGTGTTCCAGCATCCCTGACAAACTTGCAGGGGGGTCCGGAAACCCAGGTTGTCCCTGAGGAGGGAGGAGGCTTGTAACAGATAGGGGAGAGCAGGAGCCTGTTGGGAGGTGAGTTCTAGTTTGTGGGTCACCTGTGGCTGATAATGATCTCCTGGAGCTTAGGAACTGGGCAGAGGGGCACAAAAAGCCTGATGGGGTGGGGCAGCCACTTCAGTATCCCAACCTTGGCCCCTTCTGCCAAGCAGAGGGGGTTGCAGAGGAAAGGGGAAATGTGGTGGGCTTTCAACGAAAGGTGTATATATCTTCTGCCTGCAGATGAAGGCAAAGGATTAGCTTGCAGCATTTGGTGCAGTGTCTCCTCCAGGACCTAGCTATACTTGTGTTTTCCCGTGGGAGGGTGTCCTTGGACAAAGGGAGAACTTGCTCACGGTGTTTATTCAATCTCAGTGCTTGAGATGCACTCCAGGTCTGTGAGTGAGCTCTCTGCTCCCCTCTCAGCTTTCCTCTGCCTTGTCCATGCCTCCCCAGAAGCACTTCACAGCTCCCACGTGGCCAGTTTTCCAGGAGATCCTCAGACAAATTCCCGTTTAACCTAACAGAGGCAGTGCAGTGACCTCTGCCGTGTCACTTCTCTCTCAAGATGAAAACTTCCAGCCTTGATGAAGCATGCAGCGATGCAGTCAGTTTAGCTCTGAGAGCTGATTTTTATCTCCAAGGACATCCAGCTGTGTAATGGACCATGTGGTGGATGTAACAGAAGTATTAATGGGATTCTGACTTTAAAAATGTGGTGGCTGGCCCAAGGGGAAACAGAAACTTCAAGGGAAAACTTCATAGACAGTGGTCAAGGTGTGCAAAATAGACCCCAATGGCAGTTTCCCCTAGCTGAGGTTTTTGTCTGTGACCTTCAGTGACTGTTAACCCCCTTGCCTTAAATACCTGCACTCTCTCTTGTGTACCTCCACAGGCTACTCTGGAACACCCCTGGGGCCAGGGAGTAGGATGAGTCCAGAGGCTGAACCAATTCCTTGCCAGGCAGGCAAAGTGCTAGAGGCTGAGCCTAGTAGGTGCTACCTGGAGGGGAGCAAACCCCTGGGAAGGCACCTTGGTTTCCAGTGGTGTGGACTGCAGCTTTCTTTCCTCCTCTGAGCAGAGGAACAGCACTTTCTCCCGCTTCCACTGTGCCCCAAGGAGGGGAAGGGGAAGAGAACTACTCATGGGAAGTTGCGTGAGGAACAAAGAGGTTGGCATGAGCTGGCAGTTTGTTTGCACCTCTCATTACGTGGAACTACAAGTGGGGTTGAGCCCTGAAGTTTATAGGCAGGCTTGCAGAGGAAGTGGGTGATAAGCTCCCATTCCTGCCATGCGATATGCTGTGTGTATACAGGATGTTTGGTTTCCTATCGATCCTGTCCAGAGGTGGCAGGGATGAACAGACGCAAAGACAGGCTTTGCGGTTTCTTTAATCTGATGTTTTTTTCTACTTACAGGCAAGTTCGTGCATGAGGCACCCAAGTGACAAGCTGGTGCTCTCTGCTCCAGCACCATCTGTGTTTGGAGGGAGGTGGTCTGCTGGCTATTTGTTCAGGGGTGACTCATGCTGATGAACATAATCTCGGCCAGGATCAGGAGGACCTTGCTGGAAGGTGCCTTTAGCTCCTGGGAGCTGGTCCGGCTCTGCTGTTGGTGAGCACTGTGGGACAGCCACCCGCAGGAGAGTGGGGCCAGATGGGCAGGATCTGTGTGAAGGGCAACACGAACTGCATGGAACTATATTCACAGGAAGTTGCTGACTTCTACCTGTTTGTGTGGGTGGAAGTTAACATGATTGTTCATCATGCTGTGGCTCCCCAGCTGGACAAAGGGACTAAAGGGAAGTCAGTGGAACTTTCCCACCTCTTCACTCTTCCTAGCAGAGATGGTAATATGGGTACTGGGGGAGGAAGAGGTGAGAAAGTGCCATTACAAGGCAAAAATACCTGCAGGGACATTGGACCCTGCCTCACCTCATTTCTGTGATATCAGGGGAGCCCTAGGTGTACACTCCGAGCCTCTAGGAGATGCTTTGTTTGTAAACACTACTGAAAAGCCCCACATTTTAAACAACATTTTTGAGATTATCCTGGCTCTGCTGCATCGCAGGGTACTGGGAGAGCTCTGTCTGCCCACAGAATAAGATCTAAGCAAGCCTCAGTCATGCTGCTGGGGAATCCCCAGCTGCAGAGAGAACTGTTGGGAAGAGGCACCGTCAGCTTCTGTGAAACGCTTTCATTCATTGCTGTCCAGGCAGGAACTGATCCTGGCAAAAAGCAGTGAGGGGATGTGTTTCATTCCCAGCAGAGCCAGCGGGGACTGGTTTTGATCAGAACTGATCTGGCACTGGACCTCGGTGTGGCTGATAACTGCAACCTGCCACCCCAAGCGCCTCTTGGCCCGGAGGAAGCTTGCTCATGTTTGCATTTGAAAGGGCCTCCCATGCTCCCTGTGCTCACAGTTGAACTGCTTCCAAGGCGGCTTGCTTTTCTCCCTTTTTTATCATAGTTATTATTTTTTAATAAAGTTCCCTGATTAGCTTCTTGAGCTTCGTGGCTGAGGGGCCTGGGAATTAATTTCCTCTCCTTGGCCACTTGCAGTAGTTTCCAGGCCAGCTCAGCACTACTGCGAGGGGCGGACTTGGTGTGACGGCTCCCAGCAAGGTGAGAAGATGCCGGGGGCACCAGCTCTGTCCTAACACTGAGATGCTCTTTGGGATATGGCAGAGGGGATGTGGGTTGATGAGGAACAGTGGCGCAGGGGCTGAGCATAGTGTGCGAAGGGTACACATGGGGTGTCCACCTTGCAGTGATCATGAGTGCTCAGAAGAGATGAGTGTGAACAGGCTTGGCCCAGTGAATGAAGACTCAGGGGCTTCAACAGTTTTTTGAGAGGAGTCTTGCACTCTGGGTTAAATAAATCAAGGGAACAGGGGGAAGCATAACTTTCCTTGTATGTAATAAGAGGAGAGGAAGAGTTTTTCTCTTCTTGACTTCATTCTCCTCTGGATCTGCTGTGAAGCTTTTCTCTAGTCCTCAGAGAGCACTGTTTATTAACAACAATAATGTTATTAGTAACAAAAATTAAAATGCCAGCATTAATATCAATGCATAATATCTGTTGTTGTTTGCAGAGGGCAGAAGGAACAGAAGTCTGCATAGAGAGGTGACACTGCAGATGCCATCAGGTCTCCTTTTACCAGCTTCTCCATTTTTTTCCTACTCCAAAGCCACAAAAAAGTTTTTCATGCCCTCCTGGATGTGCTGGGGCTTCTGGAGGCCAGTGATGTGGGGTTCCACAGGGAGGCAGGTGGGCTGTAGAAGCCTGGGCTGGGTTGCGCTTGGGTACTGGCTTGACAAAACACTGCAGTGACAGACATAGCTGAGCTGAGGAGGCATTCCCAGCATATCCTGGGGGAATTCTGTCACTATAGCAGGACAGGAGGAGTTCAAGGCTCGTTTGCCCAGAGTCCAGACTGAGACTGGGTAGAAGCAGCAGTGTGAGTGGATTGCAGATGTGGAAAGACATGGGTTTTGGGTTCTTCACTAATTCTCATGCCTAGAGCCTGAAGGCTCTTAGATACTTTTGCTTGCTAGGACTATTGCTGCTGGAGGCCAGTTACAAGTCGTATCCCCAGGGCTCAGTGCTGGGTCCAGTCCTGTTCAATGTCTTTATCAATGACCTGGATGAAGGCATCGAGTGCACCCTTAGCAAGTTTGCAGATGACACTAAGCTGGGTGGAAGTGTCGATCTGCTGGAGAGTAGGGAGACTCTACAAAGGGATCTGAACAGGCTGGACCGCTGGGCTGAGTCCAATGGCATGAGGTTTAACAAGGCCAAATGCCAGGTCCTGCACTTGGGGCACAACAACCTGTGCAGTGCTACAGACTAGGAGAAGTCTAGCTGGAAAGCTGCCTGGAGGAGAAAGCCATGGGGGTGTTGGTTGACAGTGGTTGGCCAGCAGTTTGCCCAGGTGGCCAAGAAGGCCAATGGCATCCTGGCTTGTATCAGAAACGGTGTGACCACCAGGTCCAGGGAGGTTATTCTCCCTCTGTACTCGACACTGGTGAGACCGCTCCTTGAATACTGTGTGCAGTTCTGGGCCCCTCAGCACAAGAAGGATGTGGCTCTGGAGCAAGTCC
Organism: Piaya cayana; assembly: GCA_013389865.1. Taxonomy (NCBI): domain Eukaryota; kingdom Metazoa; phylum Chordata; class Aves; order Cuculiformes; family Coccyzidae; genus Piaya; species Piaya cayana. The sequence goes on along the minus strand of WAAB01019979.1, from coordinate 290,355 downwards.
AGAGAAGAGCAACGAAGCTGGTGAGGGGGCTGGAGAATAGGCCTTATGAGGAATGGCTGAGAGAGCTGGGGTTGTTTAACCTTGAGAAGAGGAGGCTGAGAGGGGACCTCATTTCTCTCTACAACTACCTGAAAGGAGATTGTGAAGAGGAGGGAGCTGGCCTCTTTTCCCAAGTGACAGGGGACAGAATAAAGGGGAATGGCTTCAAACTGCGCCAGGGGAGGTTTAGGCTGGACATCAGAAAAAAAATTTGCCTGGAAAGAGTCATTGGGCACTGGAGCAGGCTGCCCCGGGAGGTGGTTGAGTCACCTTCCCTGGAGGTGTTTAAACACAGGTGGATGAGGTGCTAAGGGGCATGGTTTAGTGTTTGGTAGGAATAGTTGGACTTGATGATCCTGAGGGTCTTTTCCAACCTAGTAATTCTGTGATTCTATGACTCTGTGGAAAAGAAAGAATTGCTGACGTTCTTATTAATTTTCCACCTCTTCCTCTGCCTTCCCCATTGGGGTTCTTTGCCCTTTGGCTGTGCTTCTCCCTTGCTACACACCTCGGACTACCAACACACCCATTGCTAGTACATGTTGCTTTGCTTGCCTTCATTTGCTCAGTCCCTTTTCTCCCCAACTGACTTTCTGAAGATAACATATCACTCTGTCCCTTTGCCTCACTCCCCTTTCCCATCCATTTCATGTATTTCTTTCTCTCTCCATATCTGTGACAGAAACTTGGCAGAAAATATAAAGACATGCTCAGTTGTTAAAATCACCACCCCAAAGAAAGGCCAGAGCACAGCCTGAAGCAGTGGAGAGGGTGGGAATGGGCCGTCAGCTGATCCCCATCATTTCTACCTCATCTGGGGATGCCTTGCTAGCAATTGCCCCTGGCTGGCCCCAGCAAACCAGCAGCACTTGCCTACCCAAGCGAGAGATGAGATCTGCTGGGAGAACCTGCTTGATGCTCCTGCCCTGAGTTTTGAGTTGGAAGATGGATGGCGGCAAGTGTTTTGGGGATTAAATGGGAAGCATCATCTGGAGGTTCAGGGGCAGATCCCTTGATCTGGTTCTCAAACCGGTGTGGTGGTATTAAATGGTGGTGCTTGGATATGTGTGTGCAATGCAGGTGTGTTTGCATATGCCTGTCCATTAAGACAGAGGGATGCTGCTCAGGTGGAGTTATACGTAGCTGTTAGGTGTGCTTTCCCTGGGCAGAGGTATTGTTTTTCCTCACTGCTCCATCATTTCCCGTCCTGGTGCTGCATTCCCTGTTAAGAACCTCATGACCAGCTCTGAGCCTTAAAATAACAGGACAGGAGGCAAAACAAGGAACAATTTGAAAAGTGCATAGCTTGAAGCAAGGGAGGACTGTGGCCTTGTCAGTAGCTTGAACTGGAAATAGGGATGATGTGGTAGTGGAATGAATGGTGTAGAAAAATGCAGAGAGGCTTCAGTGTATAGCAACTTTCAGTCTCCAGTGAAGAGGGCACAGGCTGAAATGCAAAGGGGCCAAACTCCAGGCAGATAAAAGGGGTGGTTGTGCAACCCTCGAGCCCAGACAAACAATAAAATGCAGAATATAGAGAATATTTTTAATGACCAACAAGTAGTGTTAGCCAATTGCTCTGTAAAGTGCCCCAGGTGGTGCTCTTTAGCCACTGGAGCTGGGATTTGCATGGACTTTGGTCAGGGTCAAGTTCTGAGGGCTGAGTGCCTAGCTGTGGAAATGATGAGAAGCTGGAAGTGTACAGATAGGAGAGACCCCACACAGAGCAAGGGGTGCTGTGGGGAGCAGAGGTGGTGCTTTGTGTGGAGCTGCTTCACTGGAACCAGTGCTCTGATTGTGACCCTGCTACTGTTTTCCAGTGTGGCAGGGAGGCAGGACACCATGATAGATGAGACCTCCTGTTTCCATTTGTCAAGAGGCAGGCTAGCAATCAGTGATTGCATCTGGTGGCAAGAGAAGGGCTTGTGGTAGCTGGCTGGACCATGCCCTTTTAAGATTTACTCCACCTTGGTGCAATTCTGGTGGCATTTTTGCAGCATGGAGTCAGTGGTTGTTCAACAGCTCTGGGCAAGGCTGGGCTTTGATGTGTTGTGGTTTTGTTCTTGCAACTCCCTCATGAGACATCTTTCAGGGAACATCCCAGCTTCTTCATGGGACACTGCAGATGTAAGACATCATTAGGTCTAGAGCAGATGTAAGGCAAAGCCACAGCTCTTCCCAGTTAAAACTGCCCTGTCTTGGGCTTGGTGGGAGTGAGGTGATGTGAGCAACCTGTTCAGAGCAGGTCTTTGGGAATCCATGGCTGGATAAGTTAGGTTTTAGGAATGACAGGAACAGGCCGTCTTCATAAGCCATCTTGTCCCCTTATTCTCCAAACCCATGGATGCTGGCCAGACCATATGATGTTGGCTCATCACTGCTCATAGTGTAAAAGTGCCTTGCGGCTTCTGTTAGGAAATCTCTGGTGTCCCCTGCATGGGATCTTGGGCAGCCTCAGCTCCCTCATTTACTTCAGCCTACCACCAGCACGCTTTAAAGGAATGCTAGCTGCGATGGTGCTTGGAAGCCACCGTCTCCCAAGCGGAAAGGAGCTTTATGAGCGTTACTGGAAGCTGCTGTGGCTGAGTTACCAGAAATAAACAACTTTGCTTTGAGGCCAATTGCTTGCAGACCACTGCATTTCCCACTCCGGTAGCTGGGCCACCTTCCTAGTGCTTTTGCTTCTCAGCAGGGAGATATTCTGTGAATGCCACCCACTACTCTTGCTGATTTGAGTGGGTGGTAATGAGCAAGGAAGACAAAGATGGGTGCCTTGCCGAAGGCTCCTGTTAGCATAGATTTTTTTTTTTTTTTTTGGTAGGAGTGACTTTTGTGGGATCTTCTGGGTTTCAAAAGAAGTATCAAGAATAGCTCCTTTTAACTCATAGGCAATTGCAGGTCTGGGGGGCAGGAGGTAGCTGGAATGAGAGGGCTCTGCCCACAGTCCGGGAGCAGAGGATGTGTCCCTGGAGAGGCACAGATGCCTCAAATGAAGGCTTTGCACACATGGGGGTGGCAGGATAAGTGGCCCTTAGCCAAAGCATCCCTGCTGTTTTCCTGCCTGTCTTTGATTTTAATTAAACTGCAAATATGATGCATAACCTACATATTAACCTGCTCTCCATCAGGGAACACAGGGGCTAATACTTACACAGACTTCAGTGGCTTTATTTTCCCACTGTCCCAGAAGAAGTGGGCAGTGACCCATCAGCCCTGTCTCCCAGGAAGGTACTGAGGCATTAGGGAACTTGCTGTTGCATACAGAGGAGAGAGTCCTGAGACTAGTGCTTTAATCACAAATCTATGTTTTTCCTCCATAGGAATATCTGGTGAAGAGGCAAAGGCTGAGAATGTTGCAGGGATGTGTGAAGTTTCTGTGGGGCTCAGGGAAAAAGCTCTGACTGGCACCATCTCTGTGTCAGGATGGAGCATCATTTCAGGACTCCCAATGATTTCCCATGCAGAGCTTTTGAGCTTCATGTGGGCAAAGACATTGTGAGGACATCCTCTTGGCCAGTGCTGGGAACTGCGTTTTCCAACAGGCTCTTTCCTCATGGACCAGGATTTTTGGTGCAAAGAAAGTGACAAGAGATTTTTGGGGCTGAGGCTGGGGACTTGCTAGTAACATTTTCTCCCTGCTGCACTCCAAAATGCAACCAGCCTTGCTGCAGCATGATCAACACATCGAATCCACCAACTTGGCCAGGATCCTAACCCAAATAACACAGACAGTGCCTGGTTATTCTGCCCTGGAGTCAGGGGGAAGGAATGTGAGTGGCTCTGTGTACTGAGGCTATTGACGCTATTGTGGTGTTCAGCCCCTCTCAGTACTGGTTGTAGCCTTGTCAGGGTCTGGGAAATAGAATGAACTCTTCCCTGGAATGACTTGTGGTACCAGCTTGTATGTGTAGGGCAATGACCCTAAGTTGGGGTGGTGCCCAGCTCTGGAATGGATTGAGGTGATGTTGGAGGGTGTTACTGTGCCAACTCATGTCTCACTCTTGGTGTAACATGTTGTAGCTTACCACGCATGTGGAGCTACTGTGCCCCATCACGTCCTCCTGCAAATCTGGGATGATGGTCCCCAGCCTGAGGTCTTGCCAAACCACATTGTTTGGCACAGGACCTGTTCCTTCTTACGTTCCCTCTTTCCTGAGGTCCTCTGAGGCCTGTAAAAAGCAGCTTATGGGCTCTGTAAACCATGCTTGCAATTGACAGCCATCTCTTTGCTGTCACCCAGCCTCTTCCTTGTGACATGGCCAGCAGTGTCACTGGCACTTGATCAGGAGTCTGGTTTTCTCCATTGTCTGGAGAGTGCAAACCTTGCTGTGCAGTGGGAATGGCCATGGGTGCTGGGATGGAAGCTGACTTCTTGTCACAGAGTAAGAAAGAGGCCAGGGCAAGGAGGAATTTCCCTACCCTTGAACCAGCAGAAGGTTGCAAATGTTTCATCTTCATCCCCAAAAATCCTGGGATAGATTGGGATGGATATCTCTTGGAAGACGACATGGCAACTTGTTGAAGGAGAGCTATCCACTTAAAAATGCACTTCTGTCACATAGTTATTTCCACCCTGTTGCTGAGCTGTGAAATTCCCAGGAGCCTGAGACCAGAGGGAAACACTCATGCTTGGCTCCTGGCTGGGTCGTGTGGTGTGTGTGTCAGCTCTTTGGGTGCAATCAATTTTAGTCCGGTCAGTGAGTTTCTTCCGTTGTTTGGGTGGGCCTTGCACAAGCCTTTGGGGGTGGGGGCAACAAACACTTTTTTAGAAACTGGAATATATGACTGTGAAACCACAAGGCTGACAGAGGGTCTCAGTGTGGGTAGGAAAGCCAAAATGGCTCTTGCTTTCAGGATATTAGTCACCGTCACTATCACTTTCCTGGCGTGTTGCTCCCTGCTGCCCACCTTTTGTTGGTGTCCTAATTCTCCATGAATCACGTAGGATTTTGGGAAGACCACGCTTTCATTGTTATCTGTATAATTCATAGTGCCTTGTGGCTGCTACTGTGACTTAAAAAGATGTTAGTAAAATAACCACAACACACTCACTTGGGAAACAGATGACAATTCAAATTGACAGTTTCCTTCTATACTTAGGAGTAAAGCCACAGGTCCTGAAAAAGCTCCAGCTGGTATGAGGCTTAGCACACGTAAGTGTCCAGGGATATTTGACGTATGGTATTAGAAAAAGCTTTCTAACTGTCAGGCTAGCTAATTGTGGAGCACGCAACCTAAGGGTGTAATGAAAGATCCTTCCTGTGGTGTTTTTAGAGGGTCTTAAGACTAATAACTCCCAGATAATGCTGGTCATGCCTGAGCAGGGTCCCTTTCATTTCTACAGTTGTACTATCTGTCCTACTTTAAATCCTGGAAAACAAAGTCCTGCTCAATATTTCTGGTTTTAGACTTGGGACCTCTCTGATGAGCTAAGCTGAGCCCATGGAAGGGACTACACCCATTCATGGCCGAGACTGGCTGTTTTAGGGACTGAAAAGGCTCCTGGGGAAGGGCTGCAGCAAACAGAATAGTACAGGAAAGTAAAAGTCACAAAAATGTGGCTGAAGCTGTGATGCCAGTTGTATGCTACAGGAGTTCCTGGAAAGGCTCCCTGGCAGAGACCATATAGCTCAGCACAATATCACCCCCAGAAGCCATGGTTCTGACATGGAAAGGATTGAGCTCACCTGCCTGTGCAGCCTGTTACTGGATGGGTGTATCAAGTGTCTTACCAGAAGCCTGGAGGCGAAGGATCTGCTCTGGCATCCCAAACAACATTATGCTTCCAAGAAGGAAAATTAACAAATTAATGTAATTTTATTTTATTTTATTTAAGATGTCAGGGGTAGGCAGTATCCTGTAGAGTACAAAAGCAAAGGGAGTTAGTCCTTCACACAGCCCTTGAGTATGTGGTAGGTACTAAAAACCAATGTCTCCTGAAGCTGACTAATCAGACCCACAGAGAAGTCCCTCAAGGGTTATTAGATACAAAGACAGCCTCTGGCCTAGGAAGCCCTGAACTGTGATCTGCCTGGGAGTCAATATCACTGTTGGCCTGCTCGTCTTCTCTCTCAGGCATCTGCTATCAGCCAGCGTTGGAGATTGAGTACTTGTCTAGATGGATGCTTACTTTGACCCTGCACAACTATACTTGTTCCTTACACGTGGAACCACAGGGGAGCTTCTGTTGCATGTAGAGTTTCGCCTATGACTAGTCTCATTACATTATATCATAAATACTGTGCAAGGGAAAGCATCACAGGGCCAAAATTAAGTTCTCTCCCCTTCCCCCCTGAAAAAGCAGATGGTCTCCCATTCCCAGGCTGTTGATGGATGCTGTCCCTGCTCACCCTGCTGATGCCTGTGTGTGTGCTTTTTCTGCTGCCACTGAGGGCACCCAGACGTGGAGGTGAGAGCTGGTCCCTTTGTGCAACCATATTTTAAACCCTACCTCCATGCTCACAGAGGGAAGTGTTCCAAGAGAGAGGTGACCCGAGGGAGGTCAGGAGTGAGAGGTCAAATGGACCCTTGGCATCTTTAGCTAACACTGCATGATTTGTGCATCTCAGATTCTCCTGGGAAGAAACTACACAGAGCCCTGAGATGGAGGAAGGAGCAGGAAGGTCCATACATCAGTTTACAGAAAGTCTTCTGGGTACTGTTGGGGAGCTGGTACTCACGCCTGGTGAAGGACAAGGGTACTACTGAAACAAGGTCCACATTGTGCTCTGAGATTTGATGAGAGGCACCACTTGATGCAGCTCTGGGCACTGTCATGTTGAATCCTGGTTGAATGGGAAGGTGTCCCCACCTTGCCGCTGCTGTGTGCATGATGTCTGAGGGCCTCACAAGGAGCTTCCCCAGACGAGTCTGTCGTGGAGAGCTGGGATGTGACACGGAGAGGCAGGCACAATGCCTTGGTTTGAAGTGCTGCCTTGGAAAGACCCTTACGAGCAATGGCTCCTGCTCTGCACATTGCATGTCAAGGCTTGAGGATCCCTTTCCAAGACTTCTAGAAGGGCGTTTGTTGTTGGAAAGATGTGCTAGTCTCCTTCTGATCCTGCCTCCCCTCCTGCCTGGTGCTCTCCTTCAGGATCTGCGGCTGCTGACCTAGAGGGTTTTTTTGTTACACTGTTTCCCTTTCCCCTGTCTGATACTTTCAGAAAAGGTGGGGATGGAGGTGAGTGGCTCCCCTTTCACACCATAGTAGATGACTTCGGTTAATTAGGAAGAGAGAGCCAGGTGCTGGTGGGACGCAGCCACTGGCCAGGCTCTGAGTGGGAAGCTGGGGCACCCCCAGCCGTATTTGAACAGGGCTGAGCGCTGCCCCCCAGCCCCTTGCTCCCAACCCTGGCCCCCTGCGACCTGCTCCCAGACGGGGCGGCCAAGTGTCTGCCCCCCTTGGCCCCAGCGGGTTCTCTACACAACGGAGGGGCTGTGTGACCTGCTTGCTCTCAACTTGGTTGCTATAGGAAAGGGAAGAGGCTGGAGAGAATGTGTGGGACCTATTCACGCCCCCAGCCCTGATTCACAGCTTCCCTGAGGTAATGTTTGCCCTGCTCACCATGATCTTGCCTGATAAAGGAGCCTCCTAAAAGCAGGGAGAGGGGGGAGGACCAGACCGAAGGGGCTGGGGGAAATATTTGCCTTGAATGCCAGTAAAGTGTGGAAATGGAGAGGTGGGGCGCAAGGCTGGGGAATGATAAGAAAGGATCCTTTGAAAAAGAGGGAGGTGGGAAAAACTGCATGCTGGGTGCCTGGCTGGCTCCACAGCCTCACTACCTCTGCAGGATCCAGCCATACATAGGTGTGTTGGGGCTCCCCTTCACTGCAGCTGAGCGATGATGTTCTACAGTTACAGGTGTACGAACACCTACAGCAGGACTCTGTGGTTACTTGTATCCAGGGGGATTTTCTTCTGACACCAGGGATCCAAAGGCAGAATCAGCTCTGCAGCAGCAGGGTCTATATGCCTTTTCAAAACTCACCTTTATTTCTTTCTGTTTACCTGTCTCACCCTGAATGTACTCGTTCAAATTCTCACTGTTATTATAATATTTCTGCTTTTGTGCCGTCAGAATGTTCTTTGGGCCCATCTTTTTGCAGATTGTGATGGAGTACAGGTTTTGTTTCAGAAAATACTTTCAACTACATGTGAATCCTGGGAAAATAAAATCAAAATTTGCATTGCCTATAAACCAACTCCAGTGATCTTGCAATGTTTCCATGAGAAGAGTAGGAAGAGGAATTTTGGCACAGGGCAGGCAGTGGCCACCTCTTAAATTGTCATAGCTGATCTTAGCAAATGTCCCTTTCATATGCTTGGTATTCTCCTCAACCAGCCTGATCAAAGCAATGCAACAAGTACATTGCTGCTGTTAGGATACTTTGTAAGATGAAGACTGCATACAAAATGCATTTTCATCATCACTGATGAGGGCCAGAGGTTTCATCCCTGGGACAGTGTTATCTCTGCTCTAAATGAGGCATGACGAGGACAGTGGGAACATCTGGAGCCTGAGGTTCAGAGAAGCAAATCAAGCTGGAGAAAGTTCATAGCAAGGGACTGGTAAAACTGTTGGTTCGCAGGACTGTGTTTTAAATGAGCTATAGCTTCTTGCCTAGGAGGCTCGGTATCAGTGGGCATGGCTGGGTGGATAGCTCTTCCCTGTGTGTCACTGGGGTCAAAAGAAAACAAAAATGGGAATAGGATGGAAGGGAAAAAAAGAAAAAGCAGCAAATATTATAATGGCATTTTCTCATGGGAAGGGAATATAGTCTCCAGCTCTGGTAAAAGAGAAACAGAGGGGGCTGGGGCACCGCTATTGAGAAAGTCTAGGAGCCTGGGAAAAGCACTTCTATAATGAGAGAGGGAAAAGATGGGGGTGATTTAGGATAAGAAATGTTGTTGTTGGCTTCAACTAGAAAGAGAGCAGGTCTCCTTCTCTTCTGACTTTTTAAATGGCACCTATCATCATAGGAGGAGAACAGACTTCAAACAGACCATGAATATGATTTATAAAAACCTCTGCTTGTACTGAGAAAAGGATGCCTAGAAGTGAGTTTTTCTGCTTTCCTTTATTATGAGGAGTGGCTCCTCACTTGGGGAAAAAAATGAAGCCCCCGTGTGTGTTAGGGAAAAACAAAAGGAATATCAGAGTGCTTGCCTGATGACTTTGGGAGGAGAAATGGTGTTCAGAGAGGTGACTGCTAGACCTTGAAGGATAGCACTGGGGCAGAGGTAGAACACAGCAACATTGCTTTTGTTTGGGATTTAATAACACTCTGGAGGTCTTGCTGTCCCTCTTGGCATCCATTCTGCAAATGGCAGGCTACCAACTGGGGAACATTACCCCTCAAGCATTCAGGATATGCAGCACAGCAAACAGGGAATCTAGGACTTACTGTAAAAAATATATTTCATTTCAGCAGCTTGATTGGTGTCCTGACATTGGGTCAGCTGCTGCTAATCCTTTATTTGTATTTACCAGTTACATCTCTCACTCTGTTTTGTTGGAATTCCCCTGCAAGAAGCTCTGATGGGTGATACACGTTGCATTGCAGAGGATTTAGCTTTCATTCATCTACAGAAGAAACTAGACTCATTTGAAGTTCACTGTTGCTTAAGCTCAGAAGCCCCTCACCCCCTATTTTTGGTTAATTTAATATCCATCAAAAGATGGTTTACTCTTGGATGAAATTGTTTCTTTAAAGCCTGTATTGCAAATGACCTGGTGATGTTGAGCACTGTTTCTGAGCCCTCTGAGAGCTCCTGTGGCTAGCGTGGATTAAAGGAACTAGGTCAGATTTCTAAACTATAGCATACATGATACTGCTGTTCCAGCTGGACTATCTATAAAAGCTGGAAAAGAAAATCAGAGTCCTGGAAAGAGGTTTTGTTGGATGTGCGCTTCCCAGAACTCCACTGAAAAGCAATCCAACTGTGCAGGCTGGAGTGGAGAAACTTCAAAAGCTTTTTCCTAAATCAACCCATCCAGCTGAAATCCACAGGAAAGCTTGTGAGAATTTTGCTCTTGAGATGGACAGATAATGCAAAGCAAGTAAAACAGAAGAAAAAGCATTCTTCTGTATGATGTCACTCCCAGTATTACTTTATGTGAACCAGTGTACAAATAATTGCATTTCTCCTTCAGCCTTTAACACAGTTAGAAGGAGTTTATCATCCACTGCAGAGCACTTATCTTTGCGATGGGACAGAAAATTGTCCATGCGTATGCAGAGCAGCACTTGCAGAATGGCTTGGGGTGTGCAAGGAAAAATGACTTTTCAAACCATTGAAACTCCTTCAGGGAAACAGAGAAGCAGAATGTGGCATGCTGCAGTCCTAGGCAGCAGCCTCCACTGACCAGGCAGGGGAACTTTGCTGTCCATCTCATGAGCATTTTTGATTCTGTGAAAGGGTGCTGGCTACTCAAGCCAGGCTGGAGCCTGGCCAAAGGCTGAATCCATGGCAAGTGCTCTGGGATCAGACCACATATGACAAGTACCCCAGATTCATATTGCATTGGGAAGAGACTATTGTCATGACCCCTGCTGCACCCTGGGAAAATTGTTAGGCCACGGCTCACAGGAAAGAGAAAGCTTGCTTTCTCTAGATCCAGGATTTCGTCCTTAGCTCTTATCCTCTCTCAAGTGCTGCACCACATCTTACCCAACTCTAGCATGAAACATTGTAAGGGCTGCCAGCCTTCCTTTACCAACAATGGGCTGGTGCACTGCTGTCTTCTCTTCCTCAATGAGAGAGACGTCCCTGCTTCTGCTCTGCACTGCTGCTGCTGCTGCCTGCATGGTGCCAGCTTGTGAAGCTGCCTGCAGGACTGGGAAGCCCTGGCATGGACCAAGAACAGTTGAGCAGACTTCCCAGCGTGGGAAATTTCTAAAGAAGCAGCCTTCTGTAAACCGCATTTTCATTTAACTAGTCTAAATATATTTCAGTTTCAAAACACACATTTAAAAATAACTTACAGAAATATTTATATGGACACTGAAAGGAACTTTCCAGCTTTGGCAATTCAGCCTACAGTGCACGGAAGAGCGTACAGCCCACAGCAGAGGCCACAACTGCCTTCCTGTTCGGTCACTCTTAGCTTGTTATTGAATCTTTTGTTTTGGGAGTGTTTGAGTCTCTTTTTTCCTTAAGTTATCTTGCTTCACTCCACCCTTCTGCACTGACTCACAGGGCTTTGCTTTAGTGAGGTCAAGACTGATATTGCAGGATAGCTTTTTTCACAGTCACAGTCATTGTGACTCTCTCGATGTTACAAGTTTTCTTTGAGATCAACATTGACTGGGAGAATGCAGCTGCCTCTGAGCTGGAGGATGGCACGTGTTTGGGAACTCCTGTCATTTTCTTGCCCCTCTCTGTGCTCTTCATTCTTCTACCTCTCCGGGCAGACCTCAGCTTTTGACAAACATATGTCAGCCTTGTGCTTTGGGCCTAAATTGGGAGGTTGAATCTTCTAGGTGGTTTTGCAACCAAAGTGCAATAGTAAGGGTAATAATGTAGCCTCTTGCCTTGTGGTTTTCACCATTGTTTATTCATAACTGTCAATGCTTTCTGCTGTGGTGCTGTTGGCTCTCTGGAGGTGTACCAACCACTTCCTCTCATCTACACAGACAGTCCCTTTTGCTAAAATGTTAAGCTCTTACTGAAGCATCACAGTAAGGTCAAGTTCACATCATATAGCAGAGGACCAGTCTGGTGGATTGGGACAAAGGTCAGCTGATAAGAGTGTATTGAGTCATTTGTCTGTTTGTCTCAGCTTTTCTAAAGACATCCCCGTAACCCAGGAATGTCTTCCAGGAGGCTTGAAATGTCTCAGTTTTTCATTTCACCAGATTTTATTTTAAAATCACAACACAATGTTTGTTCAATACATTTGCAGCATTGGTGAGAATCTGTCCAAAGTTTAGCAGGAACAAATAGCCCAGAGGAGGGTGTACTCGCTGTGATGAAGAGTATTTGGATTACAAGAGAGGTCAGATGAGTGCAAATCCCATTCAAGCTGTATGAGCATTCAGTCTTGTTCAGTGCTGCAGGAGGAATGGTGCTAAAATAAGAAACTACTGGAAAAACTCTTCTGCTACGAGAAACATTTGTGTTGCTATAAAGGCAGTAGATTGCAAAGGAAAACAGTGCAAACACTCAAAACTGCTTCTGTGGTGTCTTTTATGGGAGCAGTTTGTGACACTTTAATATGTCACCACCAATGAGTCTCTGGTTTTGATTTCCAAGTGAGGTTCAGCACCCTACTGGTTTTCTAATGATTTTGCCTCTCTCTTCCCCTCTATGTATTTCTTTTTATATATAGAGGCTGGAGAGGGGTATGTGGGTGAGCATGTTTTAGTGTTTTTCATCAAGCTATAACCTAAAACTTCATACAAAGTGGTGGGAACACACTCTAGGTCACCAATTAAATGCAACTAGCTCTGAAATGTCACACAACATCTATTTAAAATTGTCCAAACTCCAGGCTTGGATTAAGACCCGGGCATTCCTAAAAACACAGGATTAAACAGAAAGCTCAGATTTCCTTTAAAAGAGAAAGCTTCCTGCTCTCTGACTGCATAGAAAAGATCAAAACCTTGAGCTAAACAGAAGTGATGCAATAGCTTCTTCTGGAGTCCTGAAACCCCAAGGGTGGGTTTTGATGCTTCATTTCACTGGGCAGCAATGATGGGCTGAGGACTTTGTCCCGAAGTCTTTTTCTCTAACTCCTGTACCAAGGTTTACTCTACCTTCAGTTTTGCTACTGCTGTCATCTTCAAGCTGAACTGTGGAGTGGGTTACAAAGGTCTGCAAAACTTACCTCTATTTTACAAGGATTTTTTAATTTTAACCCAAACCATTTCAGTGAATGAGCTATCTCTCTATGATCATGTACAGCAATGTAGTGGCAGCCCTAGAGTTGGGGGTGGGGAAGGAAGGACAAGTTGCTGTGCAGGGTCAGGAACACCAAGCTGGGGCAGGAGCTTTATAAGCAGGTTTACTACTGAAGAAAAATTATCATCAATATGCCCCTGAGAGGACAGTGCTTTATAGCATGGGTTCAGGAGCAAGCAGCCAGGCTTGGGAGAGGCAGGAAACTTTTAAACCAGCTTTGTTCCTAGAGAAAAAGTGCCAAGAACCCAACCTTGTCATAGCAGCTCTGCAAGGGTTGAGCTGCCCTGTTCACTTCATTGGGATGTCCTCTCCAAGGTTTGTCCATAGTTGACTGAAGTAGGCTCTCATCTGACAAGGGTCACAGGGCAAAAAGTGGGGCACATAGCAGATGACTCAGCATCTGGTGTATTATGGAGCTGAAGGTCTTGGATGCCCTAACTCAGCCTCATATGTATCATTGGAGATGAATAATTGGGATAACAAGTCTTTAAATGGATTCAGACCAGATGCTGGGACTTGTAGTCTAATCCTCATGAAAGGTGCCCCAGGGACCTCTCATGGTCACAGTTATTCAGGGCATCATTTGCATCTCCCCTGAGAGGATCCTTTCCACAGCATAGACCTAATAGCAGCCACACTGCGAGCAGGATAGAGGAGGCCTGGAGTGGGGTGGGAGCCCATGAATCACCAGATGTGCTTGGAACAGAACACTATAGCTCCACAGAAATCTCCTGTCTTGATGTGGCACTCCCTGACACCATGTATTTTCATCATGAGATTACGCCTTAAATTTGGCATGCCTGGGGACTGCAGAAGGATGTTGTCATGAGGATTAGAGGATGGTTTTCTTTCCAGAGGAGTTGAGGGAGTTGCATTCTGTTTGCACGAGGAGTGAGGGTGAAGCCTGCGCTGGAGACAGTGATTCCCATGGACAGTGTGGGAGCTCCTGGGAACCCCGCAGCAGTAGGACCAGCCTCTGGCAAGACCAGGCCAAGGAGTACACCAATTTCAGACCAAGCCAGTAGAGGTCACAGTAGGTCCAACAAATTACCAATGCCCTCGTCCAGACCAATCTGCCCTCACATCTTAAACATTTCACCACTGACTGGCTGGTTTTAAACTCTCTTCAGGCTCAACAGCCTGAGCAAGCCTGACGAAGCCAGCTTGTGGCTGTTAGATACCTTCCTGAAGGGAGCAATTAGCTGTTGGCAAGTTGTGCTGTGGCTTGGTTGTGACTATCTTCCCTGGTGTGCGCTCTTGCTGTAGCTGGTGTCCAGTATCTTGGTGGTAAAAATCAATCATGAGGGTGTGTATGTGTTTTCTTCCTGTCATTGCACAGAGGCAAAACACCAGATGTGCCAGCTTGTTGAGCTCCCTTATAGCTGTGCCAGGTTCATGCCCAGCCTGGAGGATCTTCCTGCGGCCTGAAGATCAAGTCTGAAGGGTACTTGGGCTAATGTCTGCCTATGCTGCATCATCTACATACCAGCAGCTCTAGGAAAATCACCTGAGCATCTCCAAGCCATCATGTAGGTTGATCCCTGTTGTCCTGGGCTCTTCCACAAGCTCTGGGATGCTACCCCATGGAGGAACTTGTACTGTAGAGGCAGTCAGGCTTGCAGTCAACCAGTAAATGTCCCTACACAATGACAAGTCCCAGAGGAAATTGCAGACATGGCAACTGCAAGGCCAGTTTTGTAGTCCTATATACAGAGACACTGAGGATTCTCTCCCTCCATTTCTAGCAACGGTATCTTGGGGAGGGAAGAAAAAGAAGTAAAAAACCTGTTTTTCTAAGTGAGTATAGGAGTTATGAAGTTCTTTACACTTGCACTGAGGACAAGGTTCACTGCACAGGATTAGGATGTGGCTGGTTGAGGTCTCCTACAGGCTACCAGACTTCTTGCTAGGACACCTTCCTCAGTGAGGACTTTTTTGGCATGATGCCTTGGTGACTTTGAATCCCATCATGGCTATGACACACGGCACTGCCTGGTGGCCGCAAATGGCCATGTGAGATGGCTGTGACCATCTTGTGTGCTGGGTGAGCAAAGGCTGGTAGCTGGTTCCTGAAGGTCTCTGCCACTGGAGGGGGACAGAGCACCTCATTGCTCAGGTAAGGTCTCCCCCACACCAGTCTCAGAGCAGACCCTCCCATGCCGTAGGGCTTTCACCCAGTTCAGTCTGGTGGATAGGCCACTGCTTGCAATGCCGCGCCCTGGAGTGGGTCATCGTGGGATTGTGCTTTTAGCAGAGGAGGGGAGCCGTTTGGCAAGAAGTCAGCATTTCACACAATAGCAGCGAATCCACTGCTGCTGAGCCTGCCACCATGGGTGGCCCAGCATGTCCAAGGAGGGGTGTTGCACAGCATCCTGGGGCTCTCTGGAGATGGATGCAAACCCTCTTTGGGCTTCAAATGTACTCCTGGTAATCTCTTATTTCCAGTTTCTTTGGACAGGCCATTCCCATCACCTTTGGCCCTTGGTGGGCCACTTGCCACCTTTTACATTAGCTTATGGCTTGAATTGCTCAAGCGGGGCAAAGCTGGTGACACTGCAGACACTATCTGTAGATCCTGGGGTGTTATGTACAGTGGAGCGGCTACATTGGCTGGGGTGAGTGCTGGGTTGGGCTGGTCATGATTACCTGCATGAGGTGCTCAGTGATGAGTGGTGTGCTTGTCTCTGAGATGACACATTTTGGCTGGCAGAGCTTCCCATGGAACAGTGCAGGCAAAGGGTCTCTAGGCACTGGTGAGATGTACTTGGCACTGGTGAGACCATTCCTCAAATACTGTGTTCAGTTCTGGGCTCCTCACCACAAGAAGGATGTTGAGGCTCTGGAGCATATCCAGAGAAAAGCAACGAAGCTGGTGAGGGGGTTGGAGAACAGGCCTTATGAGGAATAGCTGAAAAAGCTGGGCTTGAGAAGCCTTGAGAAGGGGAGGCTGAGGGGAGACCTTATTGCTCTCTACAACTACCTCAAAGGAAGTTGTGGAGAAGAGGATGCTGGTCTCTTTTCCCAAGTGACAGGGGACAGGACAAGAGGGAATGACCTCAAGCTGCGCCAGGGAGGTTTAGATTGAACATTAGGAAAAAATTTTCAGGGAAAGGGAAAATTTTCATGGGCACTGGAACAGGCTGCTCAGGGAGGTGGTTGATTCACCTTCCCTGGAGATATTTAAGGGATGGGTGGATGAGGTGCTGAGGGGCATGGTTTAGTGTCTGATAGGAATGGTCAGACTCGATGATTGGGTGGGCCTTTTCCAACCTGGTGATTCTATGATTCCAAGGAGATATGGTCTCTGCTCTGAGCAAAGGGAGGCCACCTGGATGGCTTGTGCCTTCTTCACACACTGGGCACTCATGATGCTATGGTGCCAACATAACAGAGACCTGGGTGGCAGCTCCCTCTACATGTTTCAGAAGGGTGTTGTGAGGTGGGAGAGGCTGTTCTTTCACCAGAGTACCCCAAAGAGTGGATACCTCTCTCCTAACCAGCTTGCTGCAGCGGATGAGTCCTGATCGATGAATGAAGTGGGGTTTGGCATGCTGCCGTCACGCACAGGCTGCATTGTGCAACAGTGCGTGATGCAACTGAACTTTACATAACCTGATGCAACACCTATAGCTGAAGTTTAAAGCTGCAGGTCCTGGGTCATTACTGTATGGTGCACACAGCTCCCTGTAACAAGTATGTGTGAGGTCAGGCAGTGTGTGGACAGTAGCACCACCCTGGGCAACTCCAGCTTTACTCTTGAGTTTGAAATTGCTACAAACAAAGGAACAAATGTAGCTCATGAAGGCTGAATGAGCCAAGGACAGAGGCAGGAGTCAGTCACATCAGCAGACAGCGACTATGGAAATGTTGTCTGTGCAGTCCAGCTTGTACTCTTCATTCCTTACCTGCAGCTCATCCAGCTCAAAGTCTCTTTTCACAAATCTGCCCCACAGCCCCAGCTAGTCCATCCCATGGCTCCTGCTTTTGCAGCCCCCTGATGGCTGTCCTCATTTGCAGCCCTTCTCCTACAGATGCCCCCAAATAGCTTACTCTTGTCATGTGAAATCATGTCTTTTAGCTTCATGCTGTGTTAGACAGGCTGCACTGGACTCTGCAGAGCTAATGGTTAGCCTGGTGCCTTTGGAAATGTGGCAATACTCCTTTCCTGGGGCAGGACATTGACACTCTTCAACAGAATATATTGTAAGATAATTGCCTCAAAACTGCCTGTGGCCTCACATTTGCTGCTGTCTGTCCTGAACTTCAGGCCAAAGTAATTCCTCATTTTTCTTTGACATTTGTCATGTTTAAGCTACAAGAAAACAGAGAGGAGTTGCCGGCCTGTTGTTTTCTGTACAAGCAGTGAGAGTTTGCAGCTGTTGTGAGGTTTGGCATATGCATGATGCCCGAGCAAGGCAGAGGGAGAGGGAGCACGCTGGGAAGGAAGGGTGAGCCCCAGAAAATAACCAGTCATGGTGCTCTCTGTGTCAAGGGGATCCTACAATGCCCCTCACTGCTGTAGTGTCAGACCAGTCTGGAGAGCACCTCTCCCAATAGCAGCTGCTTCCTTGGGCTTTTCCATCTCTCCTCTGCCCTCCTGGCCAGGTCCTGCTGGGGGACATTGCTCCCATGCAGATGAAAGAAAACAGCATAGCCTGGAAAGAGCCAGGCTTTCTTTTTGTGTGAGGATCAGGCTGGCAAAACCCCAAGTGTCACCTGGCTTTCTCTTCCCCCCCAGGGAAAGCTAATCCTGGGCATCTCTAGTGCTGCCAAGTTTGCGTGGAAAATGCCACTAGTAGGATCCAGGCAGCAACTCCTTTTGAAATCAGACTGGGAGGGGACAGTGATACAAACTGGTATCCCCTTTCTGACGTGACTGTATGTGTGACTCACTGCCGTCTCAGTACCTTTCCAAC
The DNA here is from genome assembly GCA_013389865.1 of Piaya cayana. Classification (NCBI taxonomy): domain Eukaryota; kingdom Metazoa; phylum Chordata; class Aves; order Cuculiformes; family Coccyzidae; genus Piaya; species Piaya cayana. Next base: position 272,496 of record WAAB01019979.1, on the reverse strand, counting down.
CAGACTGTTGTACCTGCAGCCAGTGCTTGGGTGCCTGGTGAAGCCTCTTCATTTTCAGGTTTGTATGCCAGGCCCCAGTGATGTAACACCACAGGTGAATTTCCACAGCTTTGCCACAATATACTGAGGTGCTGGAAGGGAAATATGGAAAATGACTTTTCCCACTCAGGTGCCTGGATTATACCTGTGGACTGTCCTTCCATCTCCCTCCCTCCCTCCCCTAAGGTACATGGAGCCCCTTTGTCCCCTTCTCCTCAGGCTTTCCAGAAGTGATACTTGTGAGATATTTTCTTGGCAAACAATATATAGTGACCATGAACAGAGACTGGAGATAGTGCCTGCAGAATAAGCAAGCACCACGGGGCACCCCCAGCACTCTACTGTAGTACTAGGAGAGATTCCCAAAGGCACAGGGATTACAGGGCACTCACTCATACCCAGCCTGGTGGTTGCTGTGTCCACACGGGAAGGGTGAGTACCCCTGGGGGCTGCGTGGTGCTGGTGTCTGCACTCCTGTTTCTCTGTCAGAAAAGTGGGGATGAGGGGAGAGAGATACCCGTACTTGCAGGTTCCAGGCAGGAGACACACTGTGCCCCTGCAGCTGAGTTCCCTCTGTGGCCAGTGCCCTACCAGGGCCAGTGGCAGGGGTGGCAAGCACAGTGGTGGTCTGGGGATGTAGTGCAGCCTGGTATGAGATGAACTAGGAGATGGTGGCAGCAATGAGGGCTGCAGCAGGGCTCCAGTGGTTTTGGCACTGGGGGTATTTAGGGGAATGGTAGTGGGGGAAGAGCAAAGCAATGAAAGCAATGGTTGAAGCTAGGAGATAGGATCCAGTTTCACAAGGTGATCACTGCACTGATGCGGTGCTGGAGGAAGGTGGGGGCTGACCCTGGACTGAGGAGTATCAAGCAAGGGCAGATGTTCCTGGAGCAGGGCATGGGAAGTGCACAGCAGCCCACACCATCCAGGACCCTGAACCAGAAAGCAAAGGCATCACACTGTCCCTTACAGAGAAAAGGGAAGAAAGGAGGTCAAACGCCTGAGGCTGGAAGCTGAGACACATGCCAATAGTGGTGTGAGCTATTTGTGTGCTGTGGTGAGGCCTCCACACCACCAACCATGTACATACAACATTCTGGGTGTTTGAACTCTACTCAGCAAGGATTCACTAGCATGAGGGCAGCACCTGACGTGGATATCACCAGGTTCCCGAGATCACTTCTAAGATATTCTGGGAGGGTCTATAATCAAACCAGCCCTTTACATCCCTAAGATAAACATCCTCCAGGGAGCTAACAAATGGTTAAGAAGACAGGATGAGGTACTGAAGGAGAGAGCAACATTTGCTTCACGCTCATGGCCACGCTGTAGTGGGAGAAGCTGCTCTGTATACTCAGTAAGCGCTCATCCATGACTATGTGGCTCTTGTGTTATGTCTAAGGAGGAAAGAAAAACAAGAAATGGTGATCAAAGTGGAATTATAATCCAGGAATACAGTGACTGCTGAAAAGCTAAAGAGGAAACCACAGACTAGTGGCTTCTGTTAAACCAGTGGGTGATATGCTTGCCAAGATGGTGGATGTTTTCCCAAATCCTCTCTCCACAAAGGCACTTGTGATAGCAATACATTTGAGGTCCTGAAAAATACAATTAAGAAAAAGGAAAAAGAAATAATTTCTAAATATGTGTTGGGGGGTGGTGGTAAGGAAATTACTAGTGTATTGCCAGTTTGGAGAGAGTTTAAATGCTGCGTCAAGGGAGCGGTTAGTGTGTGGTATGTAAAATGAAGCAATACAAAAACGGTTATTAACTGGGGCTGATTTTCCCTTAAAACATGCTCTAGGAACTGCTGTGTCAAAGGATACAGATACTCCAGAACACAGGGAGTTGCAACAACATCCAGCAGCGTGAAAGGAAAGTTGTATTGTTTCCCCTTTAGGGGACAGTCACCCTTTTGGGGTGAAAGTCTTTCAAGAGAGTAACAGAACTGAAAACACTGTTGAGTGAAAGCTTTGCTTGGAAGAGATAGGTGCTTTTAATTCCATTGCACTCCAGAGGATCCATTTGCATGACAATCTGTGTAGAGGCAGAATGACAACGCGGGCAGGACCTGGGATGCTCTCGGGGTTTACCGAGGGAGGATGTGGTGCCTGTGAGGAGAAATGAGAGGGTTTTCCATTCTGTGGTGGTTCTCCAGGTGCCATGAACGAAGATGGGTGTCCTTTGCCTGGATTTGACAAAGCAAAACCAGCTGGATGGGATTCTGACTAATAGGGAAAAAAAATCCCCTTTGAATAATGCACACAAAGTTTAATTCCAGTATAACAGCTAGCACCAGGATAGCTTCCACACCCATGTTCTGGTGGAGGGCTACAGACCAGCTATTGCAAAGCATTTTTAACATTCAGAGCTATGCTGACAGCATATGGGCTAATGGAAGTAACAGCAAGGGATGTCTGCAGAGGTACTAGTGAGGCTGTCAAGAGCAGTTGGCCAGCAAATGAGGGAAAAGTGGATTTTCCAGAGGCTCGGCTGTGTGCTGTGGGACTTGCAGATGATTTTCATAAATCACCAGTAATGCTTAAGGCTATTCTCAAGGCACCTCAAGTACTAGATATGTCACAATTATCTTCCTTTCTGAGGACAGGCAGTTATTACCAAGGGGTCTTGCCCAATACATGGACACTATTACACTCCCTAAATAGACCAGTGCACAAAGGACAGAAGTAATGTTGATCCACATGATGTACCAAGGCTCCAGATTGGATTGTCAGAAAGTGAAACTCTGCTTGTAAAATTAGCTTGTAGCACTTCTCCATGGGCCTGAAACACTGATGCTGAGAGCCTGCTGCCAGGGTAAGATACCAAACAGATCTGTGCGTGGGGCTCGCTAGCATCAATCTACAGTGCTATGCTCACACCCGGAGAAAAGATCCATGTGTCATCTTGGGAGGTCAGCGGTTTAACCGCAGCTTATCTCAAGAGGAAACAATTTACTCTGGTTGCAAATGTCAGATACTGGCTTCAGACTTAGCTATAACAGCCTAGTCAGGGAAAGTGAAGGTTTTCTGGGTTAGTCTATGCTTTTGTACCATGTTAGGAATAACCTGGCAAGCAACAGGTACCCTGATGCAACATGAAACTGAGAGCGAGCCAGGCCTGGCTGTGGACTCTGGTGAAAAGATGAGGAGATGGGCTTAGTACACAGCCTCTCCAAGCATTCTTGGCTGGAAAGAGAGTACTGAAATACATGTCCAGGTTGCCTAACGTGTGGCACCAGAGCAGTTACTGTAATAAATCTCAGGTCTAGTATACTCCAAGAATTACACGATGGCCCCCTGGGAATAATAACTATGAAAGTCCTGGCTGGAAATTTGGTTCAGTGGCCAGACACTGATACACAAATAGGAGGAATGACAAAACAATGTCAAGGGTATTAATAAAGCTAGTTGGGAAATTTTCCATCAGAATAATTATCCGATGGAAAATTCTCTTTTCACTAACTCAGCATTTTCTGTCATAAAATTGCAGATTTCCATTGGGAAAATCAAACTGAAGTATCCTTGGCTCTTTTTATGTGAGGAGAAAATAAAGTTGCCAAGAGTGTTGTAGGCAAGCTAGCAGAAGTTGTCTTTCCTTGCAGCTCCCAGCCACCCGGCCTTCCCCTCAGGTCCAGAAACCAGAGATGCAGCGAAGCAGTCAGAGGCACGAGAAGGCTGGGAGGTGGCAAGTCACCTAGCTAAGTATTTTGGTAGCTTACCTGCACCAGAAATCAAAAAAGTGCCTACCAGACAGGCAGCCAGGAAATCAGAAGTTTCTGGTTTGGTTCTTGTGAAGCATGATTTTTGTGGAACTCTGACTAAAACAGTATTTTATATTTTTCAGTCTAGTATTTCCCTGAAAAAGAAACTCAGTTGCTATTGTTTTCTTTCTTGCTGGAAGGGATTTCTATTTCCCAGCCAGCTCTGGGTATCAGTGAACACTACACTTGCTTAAATATCCTCCTTTGTATTCTCAGGAATGGCCAGCTGCTCTAGGAAAGCAAACTTAGACAGAACCGGGCCATTTATGGAACATATGGTTTTGATTGCAGGAAATGCCCCTTGTAAATGGCCTGAACTGCTGTGTATGAGTGCTACTAATTTAACACAGACTGGGAAAGTGTTAAGATTAGTATTTTCATGGACAGGAATTCCTACTTGCATTGTAAGTGATGAAGGGTCACTTTTTTTGATGTCTAAAAAGTTCTGTGCTTTTATCTTACAGAATAGTATCAACCCTGTCACATAAGCTCCTTGCTGTCCTGCTGTAAGAGAAGCAGTAAGAAGATTTGTTCAAACATCCAATACGATGATCCAAACCAGAAGTCTGGATAAAGCTAGCTTACAGTAAAAAGCTGTGAATTCTCTTTCGGTCTGGAAATGGCATGTTAAAACAGATCTCTACTACAGTCATCCATGATCTTAGGACACAGAGTTTTCTTGCTTGGACTTGCTAACACCTGATTTCCAGGGGGGCGTTTGTTTGAAAGTGATAGGATCAAATGCCCCCACACAGTCATGCATGACTCTGCTGCTTTCAATTTGGAAAAAAAATCCGTGCAAGAGGTAACTGAAAACTTGGGAAACCATAAGCAAATTATATGATAGACTTCTCTGTCTTATCAGCTGGAAATGGCATTGAGAGCCTTGGAATTAATTAGAAGAATGAAGTGGTTGGATTGGGCCTTCTTATCAGTAACAGTCACCTTTATGGAGGTCAATTGGCAATTATTCAATTAACAACAGTAGTGACATGAAGCATCTTGGAAAGATGGAGACCCTTTCTAGCATGCCTCAAGGCTTTTAGACATCTGATTTAAGGCTTTCAGCTTTTAGAAACATTGGCTGGAATATCCTGGTGCTTCAGTTTCTTGGTCAGTAAAATGAGAACACCTTTGTTGTAAGGATGTAAATTTTAACTGGTTCTTGTCATGAAGGACATTGGAGTTATCTGGAATTTCTGATGATGTTATATGTTGCAATCAAATGTGCGCTTCATGCTTGCTTTACCATTCTTGTGTATTGGTTTTTGGAAGTTATGCTTTTCTCTGGAGCTCTGACCTTGGCAACCAGACCACAAGAAGGAATGATACTCGCATGTAGAAATAGCTTAATGATTTCATGGTGCTGTTCTGCTCAGCCTTGTGGCAGGGTCAGCTTCTTCAGTGCTGTTCATATGTCTTTGTGGCAATATTTGTCCTGCTTCAGTTCTTTCTGGAGATCTTTCTTTTGTTGTCATTTGGGTTCTGCCTCTCTCACTTGTTGGCCATGGTATGCTCGTAATGAGCTTCAAGAAGTGTCTCAAAGGAGCATAAAGGTTTTTCCTCAGCTGACTTTTGGTTCTCCCTGGCTCCTTCTCTCTTAGCTGTGGGATGTCCCTTCTTCTCTGTCAGAGTCATCATTCATCCACCTCTGCTTTCCCCTTGCTGAGCTTTCACCTTTTGCAGGTTCCCCACCAGATCCGACTTTGAATAGATTCATTGCATTTCTAGTAGATAAAGATCAGCACAGCCATCACAGGCAAGGCTGGGCTTGACTCCCTAGTGCAAGGTCAGCCAGTGTATGAAAATGTTCTCACCCCATACTCCAAAATGTACCACCTCGAAACAGGTTGTTAAGAGAAAGTGGCTAACACAAGTCCCCTGTGGTATACTCTAGTTCCTATGAAAAGGATTGTTTTTTAATGGGAGGAAGGTGCTTTTGGGGGGCTGTAAACCCTTTTGAGGAGAAAGGAGACCACAAAAATATGTCTTGCTTTTGTTAGCAGAAAGAGGTAGGACTTGTGGTTTTGGGTCCTCTGTCATGGGCCAATGCTTGAGCAAGTATGGCTGTTTCCCATCATGGTAGATGACCCCAGGGTGGCCAAGGAGTGGTCATTTACATGAGCTTAGAGAGCCCCAAGGGTGTTTTGTACAGTACCTGTTATATTCAGTGCAATGCAGCCATCCTCAGCAGCAAATCCTTGGGAATTTACTTGCGTAAATTTAGGGGGATACACTTGTATGTATTTCTGAGTCACGTCCTGTCAGTACTTTCCACACTAGTTACATGTGTGGGATAGATAAACAGAAAAAAAAAAGGCGGGGGGTGGGGTGGGGGAATGGTGTTCTGTAGAAATACCAGTGAACATGAGCTTTAAATATACAAGTTCAACAATCTTAATTCAAGATTCAAATCAAGTGTGTGAATCTTACCCTTCCCTGTGACCATTCTGCATCTTAGCTAGAAGAACAAAAGCACATTGGGGAGCTCTGACCCTCTTTCTGGGACATGCTGCGGATGCGGGTAGCAGCTGATGTATAAGATCTAGGACAGCTGAATGATTCATTGGCAGGTTTGCTGAATTTATAGAGGGGATTGGATAACAGGATAGAAAAAAGTAATCTCGTTTCAGTTGGTGCAGAACACTAATTAATCCTGGTTAATACACATGACTCTTGAATTTTAGTGACACGTAGAAATTCCTCCAAGGCCTGCCTGACATTTCTAGTGCATGTGTTCTAAGAAAATGCTAGGTTTGTGGTCAGGAAAGTACTTCCATCTAAGTCAGATTGGTAGGAACAATTTCTTAAGTTTCTGTACTGTGTGGCATGGTTTGCATTTCCAGAGCACCAGATGTTCCTGTGAACTGCAGAGGAGAACATATTTCATGATGTGAGCAATGTAGGGGATGGGATGAATGTCATCATCTCTCTGGATCAGCTTGTAGTTGTAGGGACTGGACAGATGGCCTCGGTGGTCCTATACAATCCAACAGTCCTGTAGATGACAAATAGCTGCCTGCCTTGTCACTGCCTGTTGTTTAAAGGATGCCTTCTTAACATCAAAAGTTATCTGCACAGCAGTTAAATCTGGTGTCCTCTCCACTGGCTGAATATAGAGCAGCATTCAATTACCCTTCAAAAGCAACATTTCTGGGCTTTGCACCTGAAGTCTCATATTCTATGGGACACATTCCCTCACCTGGGTCTGTGGCAGGTCAAGGGAAGTGATTAGCTCCCACATCCTGGGAGGGGACTATGCACGTGTGAGTCTCTGCTAACTGTTCAGTGACACAGTCACCATGACACTGCCTTTGGCAAGGTGAAGGGTTTTCCTCCTGGGAAATGTTTCAGAAAGCAGCAGTATCTTTGTCCTGGCAGGTACAACTCCTCCCTGGCCTCGCGCTAAAACAGGTCATTGTGCGTGTGCCTATGAATCACCCTGAGCACATTCAGAAACATGGAGGTGTTGTGTCATGTGAGCTGGGGGTGCAAGAAAGAAACAAGGGGAGTTTCTGGGACTGGGTGTGCAAGAGGTCAGGAGAAGATGGCTACCTATTTTGTGGAGGCCTCATCTATGCAGGGGGCTGTATCAATGTGCAGACCAGTTACACGGAACATGCACTGAGGATTTCAGCAGTAATCCTCACCAGTCCAGCATGCAGTAGCATTCCCCTCTGCTCCCTGTGGAGGAAGTGGGAAGGTTGTTTGGCAGGATGCACACATGCTTTTGTACTCCCATTTCCAGGTTTGTGCTACCCCTTCAAGAAGAGTCTTTATAGCTAAACCACACAGGAACTCCTAAGCTCTCGTATCAGATGGAGCTTTTTGTGATGCAAGGTTACTCCTGTGAGCTTTCTCTTGAAGAATCTCTGTGCTCCTTTATTTTTCCTTTTCAGAGAAAACCATGATTGTTTGATCAATGACATGTGGCTGGGATGGCTGCTGGCATGGATTAGCAAACCTTCCTGCTGTGTCTGTGGGGTTCTAGATCGTGCCCCAGCTTACAAGATGCTTTATGGATGAGGTGATTTATTTTCTAATGCAATCTAGACTAGAGGAAATGTACAAAAGTCCTATCTGCTGTATGCTCCTTATACTCCTACATAGGTTTATACAGCAGTTACTTCAGGACTGTGGCTCTTGGTAACAGTGTTAGCTGTAAACACTACTCATTTATGATTTTCCTACTTCTTAGCTCATGCCATCCAAATCCAAATTAGGAAGAAGGTAGAAGTTTTTCACTGATTAAGGCAACTCTTCACTGGAGCATTTTATTGTGGGCGGTAGAGGCTTCTCTTTTTCTTGACGTTTTTGGATTGAAACTGAATGACCCTCTGGTTGGCCTTTTTAGATGCAAATTGTTGGTATCAGTAAGAGGAGAACTGATGCTCAGTTTCACAGGTTGCTTTATGGATGAGGTGCCAATCCATTTTGACCTGAACATCTGAATGTGGGCTTTGGCCCTCATGTAAACACAACAGCATGTGACGCTTTGGGGAGAGTTAAGCTTGCTGGGTCTGAGAACCAGTGACCGTGTGGCAACTCCTCACAGACAGAAGTGCTTTGCTCTTGCACTGGTCTTTGTGGGGACATGGCCAGCCTGTGGTACAGCTCAGCTGCAGTTTGCTGTGTAAGTAGGAATTATAACCCACTGCATCTACCTTTACCAATAACCTCACTAAGCAGGCTGCTGCCATATCCTCTCAGGCTCTTCCTTAGGTCTCTTTTAGAGCACAGGTCTCTAAACATGAGGATATGTGGCTCTCTGTGCAGGGATTCCAGTGCAATACCAGGTCTGACAGCTGGGCAACAGCTGGTTGCAGATAATGGCCAGAATTAATAAAGAGGGCTATGTGACGGATTCCCTTATGTAGGGGTCACTAAACAAACAGAGCTTGAGGAAACTCTGCTTTCTCCAGTAGAATAAGCAGCACAAAACCTCATCTTGTTCTGACAGGACAGCAGTGGGCCCTTTTCTGCTGCTGTTTGCAGCTAATCCCATGTGCAACAGCTTCAGAAACCAATCTGGTGAGAACAGTCCTTATGCCTATCGCTGACCAGCCTGCTAGTTACAAGGGAAACATGGGAGTTGAAGAGGAAAGTGATTCCTTGGGGCCTCCTAAATGATTTTGCAGTGTCTTTTGGGAGAAAGTGGGGCAGACTGTGGCAAGACTCCCATTCTTCATGTACTTGTAGGCAAAGATATGTGGATGTAGGGGGTGGGAAAGCTTGCCTAAGTCTCTCAGGATGGACCCAGATGTATTATGTTATGTCTTAAAAGGGTGATGGGAGGGGAAGCTGGCCACAGTTTCCACTTTTCTTCATATATGGGTAGTGTAGCCCTTATACTGGCCCCTGCTAGGCCCCAGTCTCAGTGGGGTTACTGGTAAAAGCAGATGCAGTGGGTCATAGCTCCTCCTTACATAGCAAACTGCAGCTGAGCTATACCGCATGAGAAGAATGTTCCTCCTCTCCCTGGGACCAGGGTCGCCTTTGAACAGGCAGGTCCCCTGTGGAGTCTGAAGGATACCATCCCAAAACCCACCAGGTACACACTTTTGAAAGCCAAGCCCCTTCCTGGCAGCTGTTGAGCTTCCTCCATACAAGCCACTTCACTGCAGAGCTTCGTGGGTGAACCTAAGGGTGCAGTAAGGGTATGATCCTCTGCAATCTCCCCATTAAGCCCCTGTCTCTGATCCCATCCCCCTCCACTTTGTTCTGGGTCTCCCTGACCCCTCTCAGCCTGTTGTCCCTCCTCAGCGTGGCTGAGTGTCACACTCTGCACACCCCTCAGCAGGGTTGTGGAGGCTGGAGCTGGAGGCCAGAGCTGGGCAGAGGTTTAAGAGGCAGATGGGAACTGGCGGCCATCCTCTCCCGCTGCCGGAGTGAGGGAGGGCAAGTCATTGACCTCCCAGCAGGAGTGACACAGGAAACCCGTAATTACACGCTTGTGACAGCAACAGTGGATCATCTTAATCACGCTGCTGCCATGTCAGAGATGCTGCCTCTTGGGATTAGGGAAAACAAACAAGCTGAAGAGGCACCAGCAGCAGCGGCGGCTCTGTCCAGCGACTGCCTGGCACCTCCCGGTGCAGTGGCCCTCCCAGCACTGTCTGACCCAGCTGTGAGGAAAATGTAATGGGAGCTGAAGTCTCATCAGACAAGCTGCATCCCAGTAGACCCAGGTGGATCCATTGTTTGCGCTGGCAAGTTGAAGTGGTCTCCCTTTCTCAGAGGCTCTTAAAACGCATGACAGTAGTGGCTAACACCTTCACCACCCTTTGGAAGCAGCCCCACTTCTTTGTCTGCTGTGTTTTACACCAGTAAGCTGAAGCACGAAGGAGGTTTACATAAAGCTATGCAGGGATTCAGCATCAAAAGATTCAAGCACAGCAATGCCACTTCTAGACCCTGGTGTCCCGACCCTTGCTCTGCTGTTCCAATGCCACCGCTCAGCCCTTGTCCTCTACTTTGGAGGGGAGCCCTGGTGCCCTACCCTGCAGTACACTATGTCCACTATGCTTGCTATGTTTTTTTCTGGTAATTGCTAAACATCTCCACTTCTGCAGTATGAACTTTGCTTAAGCAGTTTCCCCATACTCATCTCATTAATGAAATGACTCCACTTATGTTCCCATCCCCACCTATTGGAAAAAGTCTGGACACCCTTTTCAAAGACAAACTTTAGATCACACTGACCCATCCTACAGAGCAAATGGAACTTAGTAATGCTGAGCTCAGGCCACTCTTCTGCTGCTCTGAGCTTAGCTGGAATAATTTTTCTCCCTTTCAAAAACTTTCCCTGTTTTCTTGATTCAGAAATGAGGACTAACTCTTTTGTTTGTTGGAAAACCCAAAGAACAACCTTTTCCATTTTAAATCTTAGCCTTTTGTTAGGATTTGCAGCCCCTTCAGCATTTCTTCTCCCCTCATGTACTCTCCCTTCCTCAGATGAAAATTATCCTTCCTCTGAGTTAACATGGTACTACTCCAGTACCATACCCTCCTCTCTGGGATCTGAGGACATGCATTAGCCCCATAGTATGGGTGTGCTATGCAAGGATCCAATACATTTTCCAAGGAGAGGCAGCTCAGTTAAAAGTCAGAATGGCTCAGCCCCAGTGTGATGCAAGGTTTGTGAGATTGGCTGCCTTGGTAAAGTTAGGAAAGGCAGGGTTTTGGGTAATATAACTTTCCCTCCTCCTGGCTACAGGGCTCTGCCTGGGGTAACCCTAACAGCAGAGTCCTAAGGTGGAGGAGATGCCGTGGCCTTATTGAGCTTTGTCAAATGGTGTTGCAGTGAGCAAACCCATCTCATGTCCTTGGGAGGGCCCCTGTTCTCCACCTAGCTGGAGTCTAGGGAATGTCACTGACACTGCACAGACTGTCCCTCTTGCAGACTCCTGGGTAAGCATGGGAAACAGGGAGTTTGGAACTTGGGGATAAGCTGGTCCCTAGTGCATCCCCAGAGAGCAAGGGGAGCGAGCCTTAGACAGGGGGCTTCAGACTTCAGCCAGCCGCTAATCCAGTGTACAGCTGAGAGGATCAAGAGATAGAAAGGTTGCTCACTGTAAATCCTTTTGAAGTCAGTTCCAACTCTTTTGCTGGGAACTCACTGGTCTGCGTGCCAGAGGGGTTTGTAAGCCAGGGAGCCATGAGGAGCAGGGGTGTACCCTTCCCCCCAGGGCCTCCCAAAGCCCACCTTACCACCTTGGAGGCTGCTGCTGCCCAAATGCCCCAAAGGCAACAACAAATGATGCTGTTGGGAGATATGAAAGCATCTAGCTCAGTGAAGACCCTTTGCTGGAGCCCCCTGGCCCTGCTGGGAGGGGGCAGGAGGGTCCCCAGATGCCTCTTGCTGGGACAGCCTGGCTGTGGAGATAGCTGGTGAGGAGATAGCTGGTGTGGGGGTGGCTGGGTAGGCATGGTTTCATTCTCGACCCTGTGTGGCTACGGGTTGCGGGACAGCTCGCCCCTGGCTCTACCCTTACACAAACATGCTTTGCTTCCCTTGCCTTTTCTCTTAATGAATTCCTCCTCTCCCAGCTGTTGTTTTTGGCCTCTGGCTGACTCTGTGGTTTTCCTTCTCCAGCATGTGATACAAACACCACTTGCTGGCTGCTTTCTCCAGGTGATGGATACCTGTAGCTGGCTCAGTGTCCTTGGATGGGTCAGGATTGGTAATACTGGGTCATGAAGACAGGACTGTGCTGCAGCATTGCTTCAATGCTTCCTGGGCTCTCTGCAAGAGCATGAGAGGCCAATGCATGGAGGTACAAAACCAGCTCATGCTCCCTAAAGTGAGAGACACAGGGATGTAGGAGACGGGAGTGAGTTGGTGGCTCTGGGCTTGCTGTGGGGCCAGAGCCTCCCTGAGCAGCATGGGCTGGGGAGCCAGAGTGGTGCTGCAGCCCTGTTGCACTTTCCAGCAAGGCAGGGGTGACTGGAGAGCAGTCATCGTACATAGAAGCCCTTAAAATCCCACACTGCCAGACTGATGTGCACAACAAATTGATAGACTAAGAAAAAATAACAGTAAAGAAAAGCATCTGTATTTAAGAGCCCTTCCCCTCCTCTCTTATTTCCAACTGCTTACCCTTAAAATTCCTCTTGGGACACAAATCTTAGCTTTTCTCTGAAACCACCAGGACTAGAAACTGCCTTTCTTTTTTAGACAAGTCCTGAAAGATTTCTTCCCTCAGTGAAAGCAGGAACTTTAAGGAAAACACATGCTATTGTAAAAATCATCCTAATCTGGGTGTCTCTACCCACTGCTCCTGTTCTTCTCTGCCCCTTGTCTGGAACAGGCCCCTCTGCAGATCTGTCCTCTCCAGCCAGTATCTGTCCCTGCATCAGAGGCCAGTACTCCCAAACAGTGGCCCAGCAGCGGCCGGCTGTTGACCCCCACAAGCACTGCCTGCAGCACTCAGCCTCCTCATCTACTTTCCCTAGTCTGTTTTTTTTATCCTCCCTCCTTTTTTCCGTGAAAATGCAAAACACACAGCCCCGTTCCTTCATCTGCCCATGCTGCACTCTCCTACAGCTCAGCCTCCTTTCTCCTTATTCCACAGTGCTTCTCACAAACACAGGTTTTGCAGAGTCTCAGAGCAGATCCTGCAAAATTCCCCTTACATGAAGGAACAGTGCTGATCACTGCTACATGGTTATCACCTATAATGGACTTCCCTGGGATGTGGCAAAGCAGGTGTATGGTGTGAATTTATTTCTGGAGGCGCAGAGTAATTTTCCCAACTGGGTAACACTGAACACCTTGTTTAAAAATAGAGAGAGGAGCTTGAATCAGCAGGTGCAGGGAATGTGAGGTAACCTGTGTAAAACTTTTCCACTGTGTCAGACGCTGCACACAGACAAAGGGCCACACCTGCGGTTTCACTAAACTGTCTCACCTGATCTGGCACCGCTGGTTACTAAATGACTCTGGCAAATTTCATCCCTGCAAATCCTACCAGGAATTTCTTCCTGTATGTATCAGCAGTGCCCCTTGATCACAGTGGCTGGGACTCCTGGACAGCCCCTGGTTTTCCTCATCTCCAGCAGCACCCCATGCTGTGAGTGGTCTGGGAGGACCAGTAGGTGCAGGGTCTTCTGCAAGAGGAGTTTGGACTTGGTGTTGACCTTGTTCCATTTATCTGAGTTATGTAAGATCTTCCTGTATGGGCTGCTGGCTACGTGACACCTAACTATTTAGGCCAGTGTAGTCTGTGACAAATGTGACTGTTGGTTTTGGGGAGGGAAGCAGGCAGGCTTGTGCTGTGTCAGACCCAGGCGGGAAGGAGAACAGCTGGATCCTTTGCAGCAGGGTCACTCCTCAGCTGACACAAATTTCCCTGTCCTGCTGCTTGTAGGAGATGCCCAATTTCAGCTGAGCTCAGCAGCCCTGCACCCAGGGTCTCTTTTCAGCACAAGATCTGCTTTAATAAATCAGCATGTTCCCTCTTGACCATCCTGTTTAGGGCAGGAGAGGAGAGAGGATGAAAGGGTAACTTGGAGATCTGGGTCCTTTGCCTCTCCCTTGCAAGTTCAGAGTTGGGTTGGGATTTCTCTGTAGTTCCTTCAGAGACAGCATAATTCCTGCTCCAGCTCCAGTTTGCATTTACGCCAAAAGAGCCAGTCCAAAGAGCAGGGACTGTGGCTGCTCTCTGAGCTTCAGTGTACAAATCCCTAGCAGCTTTGGAGGCATGAGCCTGGGACAGAGTTGGCAGTAGATGGGAAATTGGGTCTACTGGTTAGCATTGGGGCAATTGGAATAAGAGCAGCATGAGGAGTATACAGGCACAGGGAGCTGTGATCACAGTGGTGCTGCCACTGGATTGTCTGCAGAGACTGGTGATGGATTTCATCCATGTCTTTCTTGCCCATCTGCCCCATCGGGGAGACATTCTTCCTATTTCAAGGCACTGGCATGAAACAAAACATTTCAAGATGAGGCACGGGCTCTTCTTCTCCTTTGCCTCTCCCTGTGTCATGCTGAGGGTGCTCCTTGCGTGACTTTCCAGCGCTACTAGTAATGCAGTGGGTGACTTCCACTCAGAACATCCTAGGTCCTTCCAGGTATGCCATACCCAAAACTAAGAGGTGCTGTCAGACTTCCAGTTCCCTTTCTAGGTGCAATGTATTCCTGCCCTCTGCTTCACAATGTGTTCAAACTGCAGCAAAAATATTTGGACTAGGAAGAAGAATGCAAAAAGCACCACTGAGAATAGGTAGTCCAGCAGCAAACAGGGCTCCTGCATGCACCCTAACATAGCCATGGCTGTCGTCTGACATGGTCTCTGCCACAACTTTGCAGTGCATCCTGGGCATATCAATCTGTGAGGGGTCACAACTCTGGACTCCAGTGCTAGAGGAATGGGAAACCAGGGTATGTGCTGCCATGGCCAGGTGCCATGGATCTGTACAGCATTGTGGGGGTCAGTGGCAGCTTTCTGATATGAACAGATGCTGTGATGGCTTCATATGGGATGGCATCTAGTAGATGGCATAGATCCATAAGTGGTACCATAAGTGGTACCATAAGTCTGGCTGATTTTGTTATCTCTTGTAAAGCACATTCTTCTGTAGGGTCTTCATCCAATATATTGCTGCTATTGAGGTTAACAAATAGCTCCTCATGGTCTCTGTCTTTCTTGGCCGCTGGTGAGTGAACATCCATCCTCACTCTCCTCTTACCTGGCTGTGCTTTGTTATCTCCTTTACAGTGCATCTGCATGTCCGACACAAGTGGAACCCCTGGCTGGGCCCTGGGGCTGGCTGCCCAGGCCATCCTCCTGTACACAGGACATTCAATCTGGTTGGACTGGAAGAGCTCACACTGCTGTGAACTGTTGGTGGATGTTCCTCCTGTGTGGGGTTTTCCTACAAAGGAAACATCGTAAAGCATTTGCAGAACTTTTGTGCCAAACTTGGTATCAGTGTTTCTCCTTGCCTTCCTTGAGACCACCCTTTCAACTAAAGCATTAGTTTTGGTTAAGTCAGGTCCATGTCAGCCATTCTGTGTTTAAATTGCAAAGCGATTAGGGGAAGCCTATCTGAAATAGGAGACGGGATATTGTAAGAAGTGAATTTGCTACTGTAACTTCATTTTAAGTGATAAGTAAAGCTGTGTAGCCTGAACAAAAAATGCAGCATAAGAAGACGCTGGGTCCCCCTTGAGAATCCTCACTAGTGACAGTATATATCTGTGATGTATTTACAGCAACCCTGGACATGCAACACCCGAGTAGTGATGCATGGTGTCAAATTTGGCATTGCCAGAGTCTTGGTCCAGGAGGACAAGTTTCTACATGAGAAAAATCCGAAGTGCAGAAGGCACTTACGGGGTGTTTGAAGATAAGTTTCTTCCTCAAAGTCCCCCTGCAAGGCCAGCAGTGGAGGCTCTGCTCTGGACAAAGGAGATTGCTTCATTTGCAATGATGTTGCCATTTCTTTACATTGAAGCCTTCAGACTTCAAGGCTGCCTGTCAAACACCTTTCATCAGGATCAAATTCTCTTGAGCTGAAATTTGCCTCTGGACAGAGTGAGAACCACTCCCAAATACCACTTGTCCTGATTATGCCCTCTGTGATGATGGCACTAGTATTGAGGTTCTGTAAGGAGCCTCTTGCCTGTTTTTCCCTGAGAGGATATGCATGCAGACCTCTGAAGTGTGGTCTAAAGCAAGTGTCCCTGGATGTACTTTTTGCTTCTTCTGGGCTTGGTGCTTGTAGGAGGTGAGGAAGGAGTTTTCTGAACTCGTCATGATCAGGGCAGGCTGGGGCTTGCTGGCAGCACTTAGGCAGGATGTCTCTGCTCACCCAATTCATCCATGCCATAAACATATGCTGTTATTAGGTGATTATGTTTCTGTATCTTCATTGTGTAATTAGTCACATGCTTGTAAACAATGTAAACAACCCCTAATGGGCTGGTAACTTAATCATTCAGTAATGACTTCTAATGTCAGGAACTGTCCACACAGAAGAGCAGCTCCTTCTAATTTTTTTTTTCCTTTTCTTATTTTCTGTGTTGCAAAACCAGCCAACATCTTTGTTTCTCATTTTCTGTAAAACTCTGCAGGCTATTCTGCTCACAAGCCACTTGACTTGAGTAAATTTACCCACCAATTAATCCAGAAAATTTGGCCCCACTCGTTCATGCTACTGCTGATACTTAATTCTTTTGTAGAGACATGTAGCAAGCATCTATTATGTAAAAATTTTATTCTATTGTTGATAGTCACGGGTGGATACTTGGCCCTATTCTTCTATGACCTTGCTATTTTTGAAAGTCTTTTTCAGGGTAAATATTTAGGCCAAACTCGTACTTGAGCAGGAGCTGCTTTGCACATAACAGCACAGATTTCAAAATGGCTGTGGCAAAAACTAAATCTAAAAAAACCCCAAATGAGTTTGGTTTTCACACATTCCTACTTTTTATTTAAACACACGTCCAGCCCAAAGAATTACCAAGAAAAGCTTGGGACTGTGAACTCTGAAGGCTTAAATACTCAGTGGCAGACATGAAAGCTTCAACTTGCCATGTTGGATTTTAATTTTTTACTTTTAAACAAAGCTCATGAAGTTTTTTGAGACTGATTTGTGCAGTTGGATGCCCGGGGTTGCCATTACTATGTTAGAATTGTGCTTACTATCTTTCTGGTGTGGTTTTTAATCAGTGATGTTTCCTTCTGCTGTTGACATGGGGAGGGGAGCCCGGACCCTCTGCCATCTTTCCTCAGGACTGCCTGTCTGCTTGGTGTTTTGCATTTCCTATTGTCACATTGGGAAAAGAGAGCTTGAGGACTTCTCAGAGCTTCAACTTCTAACTATAGCCATGCTCCTACTTTTGTGTAAAACAGACTGTGCCATTCTTTTCCAGATACATATATGGATTGCTGATACACATCCTTGTCATTTTTTGGGTGTTTTTTTGACATATTTGTGTACTTCTGGAGTGAGGTTGCTGTGGTAGATAACCAGAGGAAAGCAGTTATGTTTGGGAATGACTTTCAAAGCTTCCTAATTAGCTCTCAGTCTATGTTGGGACACAGCCACAGTATTTCAGCTATTCTGGCAGAAAGTGTTGTGTCACATTTCCATTTTCTGTTTTTGAAATACAATTTTCAGACTGAAACTTATACTTCTCAGAGCTGGAATATGAGTGGTGCATGCTAGTGTTTGTGCCTAGGGAAATGGCTCAAGAGATGCCTGGATTCAAGCCCCTGCCCAATCTCATTTTGAACAAAATATCTATCCCTGCTCATACACAATCATGCACAGAGCTTGGGTGTTCCCTCTGGCACTGGCTGCTGGGAGTCTGCTGCTCCTTTCTGCCCCCACCAAGAAAAAAGTGCATGTGCATAGGGGAGGAACAGCTGCGCTGTATCAGACCAAAGGTTCGTGGAGCCCAGCAGTCTGTCTCCAACGGTGGCTGATAGTGCATGCACAACAAAGAGCTTAATTTGAAGGAAAATGTATAGGGATACATCTCCCAGATGTTCCACAGACTCTTTCAGTTTTCACTTTGGGGACTTCATGAGGCAGACCTTGTATCTTTGTTGAGGTTTTTTTTTTACCCCATGCATTTGTCTTGCTGTTTTTTGAAACCCTGTAAACTTCTAGCACCCACAGCATCCTACAACAAGGACTTCTACAGTGTAACTGCCTGTTGTGTAAACAAACACCTCCTACTGCCCATTTTGTTCACCACTCATTTGATGACCCTGGTTCTTGTAATAAATGTTAACTATTTCCTCAGATGAGTTTTCACTGAGGCCTACCTGCCTCTCATGTTTTTGGTTGCAAATAAACACACTGTGGTATTATCTCACCCTAAGGAATGGAAGGATATGTCCTCATTGGGCAGAGATGTGAATCTGCCTCCTCCTCCTTTATGTGCCCTCTAGGCCCTTTCACACAAATCTAGGGGCACAATGCAGCTGTATGAGCTCAGGGGTGCTTGGAACCTCTACACCTACAGGGGCAATTCCACATTGGTTTTGTATGTATGTCCTCTCATTAGGTATGGAGACCCCAGTGAAAGCCTGTACTCTGTAGGCAGCATTTTGTATCAGAGTATGCCTTCTGCCAACAAAGTCCTACCAGACATAGACCCTAAGATTGCAATGGATATGATCTGGTATAGCACACAAACACATGCTTAACTTAAATCCACACGTGATTTTGAACACAGCTTTATTTCATGTTTTTTGCTAGATATCTGTTAAAGGACTGAAAAATTCCAAATGCTGTGTTTCTGCTTTACAATCCTCTCCTTGTATGGCAAAGCTGGCATGTATATTGTTTCTGGGAGTCCTTCACATAGCCACTGACACATAATGCAGGGGTTGCCTGGATGATAACCAGCTTTATTAGCTGTTTTATATACGCAACAGGCACCTTGGGCGGTGCTGGATCTTGCCTGAGCTGCTCCATGGCCTTCTCCAGCAGGACTTTATGGCATCCCCCTGAAGCCCCTGGCCAACCATGAAAGATACCCTGTGTTACCGCAAGAAGATGTATCCCTGTAGTTGTAGTTCCCAGTCTGTGTGACACTACACTGTGGCATGCTGTGGGCAGTGTGTTTTGGCAGCAGAGGAACAGAGGCATTCTCAGAGTGCCAAAGATGCTGCACTGATGGTTGCTTGGCCCTACTTGATGCATTTTTGCATAATAGAAACTGTCTGTCTGTTATCACATTGGAGATACGATGCTGTGATTATGGCAGTTGCTGTAATGCACGGCCTGCCTGCTTGGGAGTGTTATGCATGCTGCTTTTGTTCAAGTTCACAAGAAATATGAATTTGATAGGTGGACTGCTCTCTGGATAAGGACCTGATTGGATGGTCATATCCAGGACTGTAGTGGTCAATGGTTTGATATCCAAGTGGAGATCAATGATGAGTGGAGTCCCTCAGGGGTCCATAATGGGGCCAGTACTGTTAAATATTTTCATCAATGACATAGTAAGGCTGAGTGCACTCTCAAGAAGTTTGCAGATGACACCAAGCTGAGCGGTGCAGTTGTCACACCAGAAGAATGAGATGTCATCCAGAGGGACCTGGACAAGCTGGAGAAGTGGGTCTGTGTGAACCCCATGAGGTTCAACAAGGCCGAATGCAAGGTCCTACACCTGGGTCAGGGCAATCTGTGGTTTCAATACACACTAGGGGACAATGTGGTTGAGAGCAGCCCTATGGAGAAGGGCTTAGGGGTACTGATGGATGAAAAGCTGGAGATGAGCCATCAATATGTACTCACAGTCCAGAAGGCAAACTGTATCCTGGGTTACATCAAATGAAGCGTGGCCAGCAGGTCAAGGGAGGTGATTCTGCCATTCTACTAGGCTCTGGTGAGACCTCACCCAAAGTATTCTGTACAGCCCTGGAGCCTTCAGCACAAGAAGGACGTGGAGCTATTGGAGTTGGTCCAGAGGAGGGCCATGAAAATGATCTGAGGGCTGAAGAACCTCACCTACCAGGACAGGAGAAGAGAAGGTAGTGGAGTGATCTCACAACAGCATTCCAGTACTTAAAGGGGGCCTATAGGAAAGGTGAGCATTGATTTCATAGCAAGGCCTGTTCTAATGGGATGTAATGGTTTTAAACTAAGGGAAGGTAGATTTAGACAGGACATAAGGAAGAAACTTTTTACAATGGAGGTGGTGAAACACTGGAACAGGTTGTCCAGGGAGGCAGTGGAGGCCCCATCCCTGGAAATGTTTAAGGTCAGTTTGGATGAGGCTCTGAGCAACCTGATCTAGTTAAAGATGTTCCTGCTCCTGCAGAGGCAGTGGACTAGATGAACTGTAAAGGTCCCTTCCAACCCAAAGCATTCTATGATTGTATGTTCTGAGAAGACACAGTGCTTATGAAATTTTAGCACACTGCTCCATGAGATAGTCTACCTGGGAGTGAGAGATGCATGATTGTACCTTGTGTCTGGGGCTGCTGTGAAGGTGTACTTTAGGGCAGACTCTGCTGCGTGTTGCTGCTTGGGGCTCTTATAAAGGTGTATAGTACATATAACATACAGGGAAATTTTTTAATGGCAGCTGAGGCATAGAGTGGTTCTGGTGGGGCAGCTGTGTCCATGTCCATGCTTCCCACAGTAACACATTTCTTGCTGTCTGGGCAAGTGGGAGGTTATTCACAGCTCAGTGCCTACCAGCATTCCCAACAGCTTAATTCCCTCACAGAATTTTCCACTTCTTATGTGAAGCAGTTAAAATAGAAAGGGAGAGATGGCAGCACTCTCTGGGACAGGGAGCCAGCACAGCTCACTGATTTCTTAGTGTGCTGAGGGGTAAGGAGCCAACTAGATCTGTTTTTTCCCATTGCTTCTTGCTGTGGATGCTTTCCATCTGCTGCAGGGGGTGTGAGCTGCAGATGAGTGGGACTTTGGCAAGGAATTGGGCAGGAAGTATGTATCGCACGGAGGACTTGACTAAGCAAAGGGGCCTCGGAGCTAGCAGCTAGGGCCAACTTGGTTAGATCTTGGCTGAGTTTCTGGTTGCCATGAAAGGCTGAAGAGTCATGCCTGCAACCAAATGAGTAACACTTCCAATCACGTATCTGGGGCATTTCAGCCCTTGTCATGTTTTTAAGCAAGCCCCTGATTTTATGATCGATTATTTGTCATCTGAAGTAATATATTTCTCTTGCCTTCTGATGAACTCTTAGCAGTTTGTTTCTTGGAAATCCCAATGCATCAAAGTAAGAGTTAACTTGATTTTCTTGGGACTTGTCAATCACTTCATTTACAGTCTTGGATGCTGAGACTTACACATCACTTCTTGTTGCTGGCCTTAGAAGACAAACCTCACTCTTGGAAAAAGGTAGCCACTGGAAACAGGATTTCCCACAAAAAGTCAGCAGCATGCCTTGCTATCTTGTAGATGTTTCCCACAGTAGAAGTCCATTGCCGAAGCAGCATAGGAAGGCAAGCACACACACAGAGAGAATGCAACCAAGGTGAATTGCAATTTCCATTCAAGCAGAAACCTTTAAAGTATTTGAGGCTTTCTAAAAAGGAATGTATCAAACTCTTCCTTATTAAATCAGCGACATAGGAGTATGCTTTGTGTGTTCTTCATGGGGATTCAGCCTCTTCTTGGCCTATTGTCTAAACTTATATCAATGACCTTTTAAAAGAGCAGCTGAAATTCAGTCAGACACAATTAATTGATAATTTGCTCATTCTTGACAGACGTGCAAGGAAAGAATGAGGATGTTAGCATGCCGGCCATGTGAACGAGAACTTTGGCATGCTAAAGTATTCTTGACTGGTTCTGGTGGTGCCTTAAACCAAGGGACAAACCACAGCATAACCTGCAAACAATGTTCTAATGCTTCACAAATCCTGAGGTGATTTGAATACCTCCATCTCATAGTGGCTCCCACACTCAGCACCATGCAGGCCAGATGACTGACATCATACACACAGAATCCACTTCAGCACATGAGAACTGTCAGCTACTGCATACTGACACTTGGTGGCACCTGGAACGAACTTTACCTGGCTGCATGGAATGTATCAGACAGGTCTAGTGATGTAGCACATCTCACTAATTGCTAGCAGTCTCCCACATCCCGTGCACATTGTCAGTACCAATGATCTGACTTCCAAATATTTTCAAAGAGTAACTTCTTAAGGTTCAAATAAATCAATTCCCACCCTTTTCCATCAGGCTTCTTATATATGTGAGCATTATATGAGTGTGTATATATATGCATATATTCCATTAGAGATATATGATGTCATTTTCTTTACAGATATTTCTCCAGAAATGAAGGCTTATAAAGTCCTTAGTTATATCATCTTGTGCTGTTAGTGTTGCAGTGGCTCATCTGTCAAGTTCAGAGTCCCATTCTGGAAATGCCAAGCAAATCTTCACTAGTACCAACCTCCTCCCCAAAGAGAAAATATTTTAAATGAAGTAGATGGATAAACCTGAGAGAGAAAATGCAAAAGGAAATTGTTTGTCTAAGATCACACAGAAGGTCCTGGAGAGGGTTGGGAAGGGGACTCAGGTGTTCTGGCCCTCAAACCAGAGCTTTAGCTACTTGGAAAAGCCCTATCACCCACCAAAATCTCCAGAGGCAACCTTCATTTTCAACTTTGCCTTGAAAGTCAGCAAAAAGGCCATTCAAAACAAGTGAGTATTTGGCAAGCAATTTGCATAATGTATTTGTTTGGGAATATTTTGATCATCTTATGGGCTGCCAGCAAAGCAGATGCAAGGTGGAGTTTTTGATTAATTCACACATGAGAGAATGAAGAGTTTGGTCAAGTGAGGACGGGCCTGGCCAGGTGGCTCTGTCTGCAGGCTAGGATGACTGAAGCTAAGACTTTCTGCTGGGTGAAGTACACAGTTTAACTGATGGTCAGAACAGAGGAAGAAGGCCTGGGTTTATTGTAGGGTATTTTTAAATCTCAGTTTCTGAAGGAAACAGTGCCTGTTTGGCTGTCCTTCCTTCCCTGTTCAAGTAGCTCAGCAACATGTCAGCCAGTTTCAACCACATCTGAAAGAGTAGTAGAAATTTCAAAAACAGTAACTTCATGGCAGTCAGGAGTAGATGACATGGTGCAAACCAGTGATTTCTGAAGAAAGAAAAGAACTTAGCTGTTGTATCTTCTGGCCACATCAGCTGGCCACACCATCACCTTGTGTGAACATGATCTGCCCACAAGCAGATATCTAGCTGTATATATGCACACCATGATTGTCTCTTGCATGTTGTGGGGCAAGTATTAATGCAGCAGGTGAGAAGAAGATTTCTGCTATCAAAAGACACCCCTTTGCCCCTAGGAACTCTGGGCTTTGTTAGCCCTGTTGCTCAAAGGGTAATTTGTTTCCTTTATGTGTGGGCAATGCTGAGGAATAGCTGAGTATGGTGTTTTGCTGTGAGCCTGGGAGTCCCTGTCTCCTGTGGGAGTGAGTTCTAGCATCCAGGGCCAGCTCCAGGGCATGGTCTGTGTCCCACAGATGTTCCTCCCTCCATTGTTCGATGGTGGTCTCAGCCTGCTGGGACACCATTGTCAGTAGTGGCCAAAGTGTATAAAGAGCAAAGAGAGAGCTGGGAAAACAGCAAAAGTCTACCAGAAGAGTAATGAATGATGGCCTCAACCACCCAAATAATAACTGCCTGTTTGAAATACCAACTCAAATGAAAACAGGTTGGACAAGCTTCCGAGAGCACTTGGGCCAACTATATGTTGCTTAGGGCATGCTGAGCACATCACACACCTTCATTAAGTAAGCACCGGCCACTAGTGTATTGGGAGAAGTTCTCAGTGCCAGGGTGTTCTCAAAGGCATCTGGGACATCCAGCCCATCTCACCACAAGAGCTGTCAGGCACCACTAAGTGAGGACATCCAAAGACTTTCTAAGCAAGAGTTACGTGACTGATTGCCTGAGCCACAGGAACATATCATACTGGCCAGGCTAGTAGTCCATGTGAGCCTGAGAATCTGTCTATTAATTTCAGGGGCTGGGATCTGATCCACAGTTGGAAGCACAAGCTCCCTGCAGTGAAGTGTCTGCACCCCAGGGCTGCCTCGTGCGTGGCCTTTGCATGCCTCATGTTATCTGATAGTTCAGATAAAAGCCCAATTCCCCTTTAAACTTGTAAGTGCTTTATAAATTATCAGAGGACTTTAATCTCCCTTCTTCATGAGATAAAGGGCCTTCTAAACCCCAAAGTCTAATTGAGTGGCTTTGGTTGTTTTAAGTCCCTCTTCAGAGGGAAGCAGACCAGTCACCCTGAGACAAGCCTTCCAATGTGGTCTCAGCTGGAGATGAGTTCAGTTGTGGTGCTGGGGATGAGCCCAAGCAAAACATTTAGTTGGTTTTTTTGCTCAGAGAAGAAGGCATGGAAAAAGAATGGAGCAAACAGTGGGTACTGATTTATCCACCTCTACACTGCTTTAATTTAGCAGGGGCATGGAAACTTCACAAAAGCCTGCTGTTGCTGCCTCTGCTGTCAAAATTGCCCAGAGATGTTTGCATCCTTAGCTAAGCTGATCCTTAGCTATTAATTTAGCAAACTTCTTTTGGACAGGGTGGATCTTTCTTGAGCATTCACTGTGCTCCAAAGGGAGATGAACATCAGGCATGAGAGAGTGGCCTCGGGAAATCCTTTTGGAGGGTTTGCGCCATCCACAGCATTCCTCTCATGGCAGGAGACGAAAAGATCCCACAGCACCTGCACATCCACTCAGAGCAGCTGGTATTTCAAGCAAACTTATGATCTGATGCCTGGGAGTTGTCTGTGGAAATTATCTGATGAATAGGTTCATAGAAAGAACAGCAGAGATTGAAAGAGAGAGGAATGAGAAAGTCAGAAAGCGAGAGATGTCCAAATCAGGGTGAGACGCAACAGAAAAGAATTACTCTGCAGTGAATTATGTGTTGGGGACTTGGCAAAGAGAATTATTCAGACCTTATTCCCCAGAGTGGAGGGAAGGCTCTTCTGGTACCACCTCTTTCATCTTCAGAATTTGTCCCATGCCTCCTACACAGCCATCCTGACATATAGCATCCAGTGTAACAAAGTGTGGTCACTGTGACGGCAGCTCCCAGCACTTGGGGCAGCCTGAGGATGAATGTGCTCCTGTTTGTGGCATGATAACTCTTTGTAACCCTTGCAGAAAGGCTGGACATCTTGCATAGTGCAACCCTTACGTTGTAGGGAGCTCCCACTCCCATGCTGAGGTTCAGAGGAAAATACAGACAGAGGACAGCAGTCATTGAAAGACAGGGATAAAGCACTGGATGAGGCTAGCATTAACTCAGGCCAGAAAAAAAGCAGTCCATGCTGGGGATTTTGCATGGCATAACAAGGCATTGTCACGCTGGAGTCAGACTCTGTTTTGAGCAATAGAAGATGAAATCCCTCAGTATACCTCATGTACTCAAGGAAACTAGAGGGGAACCAAACCACCCTTGTGCCATGAAAGAACTACACAGGGCATTGGTACAAGAAAGGAACAGATTGACACAGGCTGGAGAGCATCATTGACAGAACAAACAGCCACACTGTCACAGACTTGATCCAGATCCTTATGGCAAATCTAGGTAACACTTTTAAAAGATAGGTAGGGAATTAAGAGGTGTGGCTTTAATGGATGCTAGAAACTAAGAATGCAATGCCAATACTGGTTTGGCAATTTTACTTAGCTTCCCACTCTTCCACTAATCTCATCAAGAACTGCTGCTGCTGCTTGTTACATGGAAACTAACAGCCTTTACCCCTCTCCCTTCCTGCTGAGGAGCAGGCTGTGAGAAATGGGGTTGTTCAGCCTGGAGAAGAGAAGGCTCCAAGGAGACCTTGTAGCAGTCTTCTGGTACCTGAAGGGGGCTGCGGAAAAGCTGGGGAGGGATTTTTTACAAGGGCATGTAGTGATAGGACAATGGAGAGTGGATATAAATTCGAGGGGAAAGATTAAGACCAGACAGTAGGAAGAAATTCTTATTTAGTAGAACAAGGAAGACATGGGCACAAATATCTTGGCTAACATCAGAGGGCACAACTTTTCTGTAACGCAACAGCTCTATGTTATTATTTTTTATTTGTGGCATTTGCTATTCCAGCTCATCATCATGGCTAGAGCAGGGAGAAGGGAGTCAGGACAGCTGGGTTCATCTCAGTACTCTTCATGCAACTTATCTGTTGTCTGTGGGAAATTTGCCTCATGTTCTGTGTCTGTTTTCTTCTCTGCAACAGGAAAAAGTAATAATTATTACCCTGCTTCTCTGGTCTTTTGAGAAGTGAAATTGATACACATAAAGTACCTAAGAGTCCTTGTAGAAAGGGTGCTGCTAGGTACATTAATGCTGTAGTTTGCCTTCTGGACTACTGATGTGAAAGCTGAATCTGGAAATCTGGACCTCCAAATACTCTGAAAGATGCAGTTCAGCAGCTCTCGGTGAAAACTGCCATGGCCTTTCCTTTAGTCAGCTTTCCACTCTGGAACTGAGGATTGCCAAGAATGTGCAGGTGTTTGGGCTTAATCTGCTGTGGCCAGCTCTTCTGGGAGAAGGAACCCATGAGCTGTTCTCTCCACTCTGCCACATCTATCCAAAAACATAATACCTAAGACAAGAGACTTCTCTCCTGGGTGTCTAGTCTCAGAAGGAGGATCAATATTTCTTAGGTTTAGATTTAGACTAGACATAAGGAGGAATTTAGTTATGAAGAGAGTGGTGAGGCACTGGAACAGGTTGCCCAGGGAAGTGGTTGATGCCCCACTCCTGAAGGTGTTCAAGGCGAGGTTGGATGGGGCCTTGGGTATCCTGATCTAGAGGGAGGTGTCCCTGCCCATGGCAGAGGGGTTGGAACTGGGTGATCCTTAAGGTCCCTTCCAACCCAAACCATATTATGATTCTGTGATTAGCGGTAAAGGTTAAAAACATTGTCAAATCTCCCCAGTGAGGAAATGACAGAATCAAGGTTGTCTTTACATCTAGGATTTAACTTCCTGGTGTGTAAGGAGGTCAGATACTATAGATATACCATCACATTACATTTTATCTATGGGTTTTTCTGACTTATATTGATCTCAGGATTGGGGGACATGAATTAGGCATCTCTAGGGAAGGAAACCAGAACTGTTTGTGGGACACAATCTTGGTCATGACAGAAATCAGAAAATGTGTGAAGTGAATGAAGATAGGGTAGTCCTGGCAAGGTTTTTCAGCTAGTGTTTGGCAACTGGGACTGAGTGATTCATCAGGACTTTACAAGGCAAATGCAAAGAAAGTAAAATTTCTGTCAATGCCTCCTACTCCAATACACTGATATGGAAACATGCAGATGTTCCAGTGTAGGACCAGCCCAGTCTGGCACTTGGAAACTATGTGTGGACATTTAGTATCCTCAGAAAATCTGCAGCATGGAGGCACCAACTCAGACAAATCTGTTCTCTGTGAGTATCAAGCTCATAACAAGATTGAACTTCAGGGATATTTTTCTTGGGGACAGTAGAGACATATTCTTGGCAGCTAGGTGCTTCTCTTGCCCAATTTCAAGCTCTTGCATTAAACTGCAAACTCTCAGTTAACCGGTTGTAGGCACTGTGGTTTTCTCTCTTTTTTTTTTTTAATATGGATAGAATTACCTCTTTTTCTTCTTGTGTTCTGAAAATGGTCAAAATCCTTAAAAGTGTATGGGTCTTTCTGTTTTTTTTGCTGAGGTGGTGTCCCCTCATTCCCCCTCCTCTGCCCCTTCTATTTCTTTTAACAGTCTAAGGCAGATGTCTGGTCTGGAAAATGTCAGTTGAAGTGATGAAAGTGGCAAGTTACAAGCAATTGAAAGCAGGAATGGGAGAGACAAGTCAAATAGGTGCTAGTCCTTCTGTTCTCCAGAACAAAGCAGACCAGCCCAGAGCAAAACACAATTGTCTCTGCATCCCAGAGAAAACATTGGGGATTGTTTCCTCCATGGAGTTCTGTTTTCCCTCACTACTACCACATTACCTTTGCCTGTATGCCTCCACGTTTGCAACTCCTTGCCTGGGGTGTGCCCCAGCAGCCCCTGCTGTGGACTTGGAGCTTCTTCACCATCTTACTGGAGTGATTTTCCTTTCCATTCCTTTCCACTCCTTTCCTGGAATGAGCTTGGTCCCTGGGTTTGCAAGCAGAGTGTTTCCTCTTCATGCTGCGTAAAGCTAGCAGGCAGCTGCGGCAAATGGCCTGGTTGCTTTTTGCCAATCTCATCTCTTTGGGAAAAGCCCAGAGACGAGGCCTGCAGGAGGCTGTGATTCACTCTGTCTACAGCTTTTAAAATAAGACCATTTCCATTGTCTGAGTGCTGGGTAGGAGAGCACGTCTACACTGGAGGCCCTGCTTGGACCCAGGCTAAAAGCACATGTGCTCTATGTGTGTGTGCGTGTGTGTGTGCACTCTTGGGGCTGCTAAGGGGGCTTAGGCATTGTGATCTGGGATATAGATCAATGTTATGCCCTTGCCTTGCTGTCTTTGAGCACTGAGTGCAGCAGCACTTGTACATGGGATGAGATGCTGCCACCCACCTCACTACTGCCCGGAGGTGGGAGTGAGTTGTGGGGCTGGGTCTTCCCCAGGGATGCAGCGTGGGGCCCATGGAGAACAGGGAAAACAGGCCATTGCCTCTGTATTTCTGAGCAAGCAGCTCCTGTCAAGCAAGGCATTAAGTAACAGCTATGAATGCTGCTGACTGGTGTCGAAAAGGTTGATGTTCACAAGGAGGGAGTGATGAAGCAAGCAGGCAAAGCAACAGGAAGCAGCTGCAAGGCAGGTGAGCATCTCTGCACAGCCTGCTAAATGCATTGAAGTTGCCTTTCCATGTGAAACACTCCAATAATGGGATGGCCAGGTGTGTGTAAATACATAAGAGATCAGGCATCGAATCACCAACAGTGTCTATGGGGGTGATAACCCCCTCTGGATAAGCAATGTGACACACATACTTCTTGGCATAGCACCAGGCTTTCAAACACATGGTGCTCCATCAGGAGCTTGTCCATGTATAGCCCTAACTTGGGCAGTACTAGATCTGACAAGATAGGAGGGATACATAGAGGGGCTCCACAGTGTCCTCTCTAGTAGCTAAACTGGACTTGTATTCCCGATCCTCCCATTTCCCCTTTGACTCAGTTCATATGATATTCTGAGCTGGTACTAATAACTGCGTGGCCGCGCTGTTTTTTTGTTGCTCATAGCCTTTCTACATCAAAACCAGTGCAAAGTGGGAAGAATTTGGGTTGAGGGAGCCTGGTCTCTTGGGGCCCCTCCAGCCCTAGCAAGCACCTTCCTTTGATGCGAGTGTTTTCAGTGTCACAATGTCCATGGGGCTCATTCTTGGTCGGTAAACAAAGTAACAGGATCTTGAACTCAGCATGCATGTGGGCACCAACATAAGCGAAAATGTGTGTTTAAGGGCTGTCTTTTCTAACCCACTTCTCTCTGTACACAACCCTTGAAACCCAGCCCTGCTTCGCCAGCCCTGCACCTCTACTTCTTGTTCTTCCCTCTACCTTGGACACCAATGGATGTCTTTTCTTCCCACCTACTCATCTCTACTATGCCATTTGCACTCTCTTTACTACCAAGAAGAAAACTCGTGCACATCCTGCCTGCTCCTCCTGGCCCCCTCTTGGCACACGTACTCCTACAGGCCATCTCCCACTGCATGCAGACCCCTGCCTCTCCCACCCTGCTCCCATTGAACACCTCCTACTTTCCTGTCCTACCCCGGTGCCTCTTCTCAGGCATGCAACACAGTCTTCCCTCCTTGGCAGTGATCAGAAAGTGGGCCAGAAGTCATGGATGGGTTTCAAAACTGCTCCATAACTCCTGGATCCTTTGAAGCCTAGCAGGAGCTCCCAGAGACAGTCAAGTCTTTCAATTCTCATTAGGATTATATGCTTTCAGGCCAAACTTAGCATACAGTTATCAGCCCATCCAGAATGCTTGCCAGAATATGGAGCTCGGAAAAAGCAGAGTAAGACTTAAAAAAAATTTTTTTAAATCTTAGACAGAATAGCCCAGAGGCTCTGCTCCTGACAGCTGATGTTACTATATAGCTTGACTCTGGCAGGCTTTGCCAACTTGCTCACCACAGGCTCCTCTTCTCAGTATGGGAGCCAAATTGGATGGAGACACTACTGTAACTTCATTCCTTCACAGTTTGCTCTGGTAGTGACTTTTAGTTGGGGACGTGTGCATATGTAGCATCAGGGGATTCCTCCTTCTTTTACACTCCTTTTTGGTTTCTGACACTTAATGCTCTGCATTGTACAGATGTGATTCTCTCTCTAGTTTGTGGTGGTGGGATCCTGGATCCTTTATGCACTGTTTTATGTGGCAGAGTGAATTAGTACTTCTCTCCTTGTCATTGACTTCCACAGACCACTGAGGAAAACTGCAGCCCCTTGATTTCTAGCCTGAGGGGTTTAATTTATATTACTACAAAGGTCAAAACAGTAAAGTGAGAAAAGGAAAGCTGAAGAAGAAGAGCCCAGCTCCCTGGGATGATACTAGAGGAGGTCAAGGCATGTTTGGCTGTAAACTATAAGTCCTTTTAGTCAGACTGGGATAGCACACACTGTCCCTCCCACTGCCCTACGTGCTCATCTGCATTGATCTCTCTGTGATTTCATGTTAGGAGGCAGCTGGGCACCTTTGGGAGAGCCCAGCCTTCCTCATCCAGCCTGGCTTGCAGCATGGAAAAGTCTCTAGCAAGAGGGCGGTGGTGCAGACGCGTGTAATTTGGAGAAGCATGGTGCCTCAGGGGCTAAGAAACGTGCCCATGGCACAGACACCCTCCTCCTCCATGAGAAGCACCAGGAGCGGGCACGTTGCACACGTAACCACCAAAGCTGCTGTTGGGCATAGGGCGGGATCACACCCAAACCTATTTGTTTTTGCAATACAGAGGTGGAGACTGAATGTAAGGGAAGTCCTACTCGTTCTTCTCTTCTGGGGAGGTGTCCTGCAACCATACTGCTCTGTGTGCGTGGGTCCTGGCAGCAGCAGCCCTGCCAGTCAGCATTTTAGTACCATTTCTGCTGCCCCTTAGGGGAGTGGGATTCCCTATTGTCCTCAGTGGGAGTTGCATATCGTTAAACATCCAGCTATTTCAGGCTAAGCTGGCCTTTATTATTGTCAGCTTAACAGTGGAATTGAGACTTATAGGGGTATGGGATGTTCTTTAAAAACAACATTTCTATAGTAGGAAGCATAGACACTATTACATCACTTCTGAAGTGCTGTTGCTAGCTCATCCCATCTGCCAAAATGGTAAGGACAGCATTGGCCACGACAGCTCTCTGCATAGCCTGATGAGTGAGCCTTGTAAGGCCAGTTACCCTGGGATGGATTCTGCCTTGATTTCAGTGTGTTCATTTAAGGTTGGGGATATGTGCCTGGCCCTGGGGGATCACCATGCTCCTCTAACCTCTTACCAAGCTGCAGCACCCGGACACCAGAGCACAAAGTGCCCGGGAATGCTGCAGTGCAAGACAGAGGCTGTTCTGAATGTACCAAACATGTCTGAGTTTCCCTCCTTGCTGAAGTGAGCTGGAAGGGCAGACTGGGGAATAGATGGGGCTGTGGGAGCAGCTGAGGGGCTGTGAGAGGAAAGCAACAGATCCTGGATACCTGGGAGGATGCAGGGAGGGGAAAACCAGAGCAGAGCTTTGCTATTGCTGCTGGAGGTGTCCAGCAGTGGTTCTGATCCCAGCCTCTGGAAGTGGGCAAATCCCTCTTGGCAAGCGAACTCCATGCTAAATGGAGGCACGGATGAGCACTTACAATCAGTTGAGTGCCATGTGTGAAAACTGCCAGGCAAATGTGAACTTGCCTTCCTCTGCCAGTCAGTCACAGCGCACATCATCACAATCCTTTGCAAAAAGGGGTGCAGCAGGATTGTGGGCAGAGCGCTCAGATATAAGGGTTGATGCCAAACTTGGCAGATAAGCATCTGAATGAGGAATCATCCAGATGAGGAACTGTGCAATAGGAGGGCAGAAAAGAAGGAAGCAGACAATGTGCTCTGCGGATGCCTGTCCAGAAAAGCCTGCCTCACCGTTAACTCTAGGAGCAAAAACCTGGTGTCTGACACAGAAATTGCTTGTATATGAGGAAGAAAGTTCTGCCCTCTGCAAAACTCATGGTGTGATGTGTCTGGCTGTCAACCCTGTGCTGACTCTGTCTGGAATTGACCAGGGAAGTGTAAGCATCTGAGACAGCTGGGCTAGGGGAACAGAGGAGCCAAGGTTTGCTCCTAGCTTTCAGCAAAGTGCAGAAGACAACCCTCCTCCTCTTCCCACCCCCATCTTCTTTCTCTGATGAGCAGAGCAGTGGGAATGGGCTTAAAGGCTGTGTCAGCCCAGCCTTGATCTCTATGTTCACTTCACATCTCTTGTGACTTTGTCAACACAGCAGGCCAGACACTGTCTCTGATGACAGGGCTGCCTCCTGGGCATCTGAGCAGAACTGAGTGGAGGTGAGAAATTCCCTGTGGGAGAGATAAGCAGAGGTCTTCCCTCATGTCCCATACCCTGCTGCCTCCCCTCCTACTGCTGCTAATGCAAGACAGGGAAGAGCTCTGAGGACAGGGTGAGGGGGACACTGGGGAAGGAAGGAAGGAAGGAAGGAAGGAAGGAAGGAAGGAAGGAAGGAAGGAAGGAAGGAAGGAAGGAAAAGGAGAGGAGGGAGGGAGGGAAGGAGGGAGGGGTAAAGGCTGCTTCTCCCTGTGGTGGAGGTTGTATTTGACCTAAGGCCATAGCTTGATGCTAATGAGGGAATTTACCTCTTCAGCTAGCTGGAGAGCTCTGACCCTATGCACCAAGGTATGACAGGATTTCAGCACTTCACTTTAGGCATTCACTATGTGAATTCCCTTTACCCTGATCTCGCAGTGCCTGGTCATTCTTTTTTCTACTGCAAAAGTTTCCATGCGGTCAGTTCAGGACAGGGAAAGAGATGGGGTGTCATGAAACACCTTTCCACAGTATTTATATGCTACTGTGATGCTGAGGCTGCCTTTGAGGCCTTTCCTTGAAGGTTCTGCTCCTTGCCTGGAGCAACCATTGCACACAGTCCATCGCTCCTGCCTGCAGTCCAAGTCCTCCTTGTGACAACATGGCAGAGGCATCAGTCAGGGAATGTGGGCTCAAGCTCCAGTGCTTTCAACACTTACAGTCCTGGTTTCAATGCTTGGGAATGCTGGTCAAGAGAGCATGCAAGGGCTTTCATCAGTACAGCCTTTTAACAGCCTGAAGTAAGGAAAACACTGGCTTCTTGGAGCAGTAGAACAAAATTTCAAACAGCAGCTCTCTGGATAGGTCAAATCAGTGCTGCTCCACCATGTCACCAGGCCCAGACTTCAGGAGCCAACACAACCCAGCAGTGTCCCACAAGTGCCGGTAATGGGGAGAGTGCAAGTCTCCCCAACTGGGGTAGACAGGGTCCAAGAACCTGTTTGGGGGAGAGATCATTCCTTGTGGTCTCTGCAGGACATCACCCACGTCATGTAGGACGTCAGCTCCAAAACTGCTGATAGGTGCAGGGATATTTCTGTGTGGAGGAGTGTGCAAGGGGAGATCTTGAAGAATATACAGACTCAGCATCCCTTCTCCTCCAGCCTTCCAGCCAGGACCCTGTGCTGAGCCTACCTGAAGGGATCAGGGAGCTGGTTTTACAGCACATGTTAAGTGGAGGCAACAGAAAGATGGTGGAAAAAGGCAGAAGGGGATGGTGCGGGGCTGTGGTCTTCCAAAGTGGTGGGAGAGCTGGTAAGCTGCTTAGAGACAAGTCCACCTGAGGGCAAAACCCTTCTGTGTAGCTGGGATCACTGGTTTGACCCTTGAGGACATCACCTACCTCTGCAGCTTATTTGGGTGGTCTGAAATGGTTGCTTCTTTCCAAGATGAGTGTAGGAGGGGGCAGTATTTCTCACATTCAGTGTGAATTGTGACAATAATAAAACCATACTTAAGCATGGACTCAACCACATTTTAATTACCCCCAAGGTCCTGGCTCATATAGACTAGCCATGCAGTTAAAGACTTCTCTTCTACCAGCTAATTGATCTTTACTGGACCCTTGGGCAATCTCTCATAGGTGTTATTTTAAATATGCAAACTCAAATGATCCCTATTGCATGCCACCTGAGGTCACTGAAATTGCAGCAGGGATGTCTTTGTGTGCTGTGTCACTTCAGGGAAAATGGCCAGCTTGAGATTGCTCACTGTGAAAAGTGCCATCTTTCTAACTCCATCAAAGGGGAGTGAGCCTGATGTTCAAGTCTTGCCTTTGGTCTCAGCATAGCTGCCTGTGTTTTGCAGGAAAATATAGTCATGCAGGCCTCCAAGTGCTTCCTAATGAGGCTGATTTCTTCAGGGGTGAAAGGAGACTGGGCGCCTTCCAAGCCAAGATGTTAATGGGAGTAAGCATATGGCGTATGCGTGTAAATTATAACCCAGCTATGTGCTAACATGCCAGCACCTTCCTGGCCCTGTTTTCTGGAGTCTCCTTGCTGCCCCAGGGGTGAAGAGCTCTATTCATCCTGAAGGCCACCCAGCTCTCCAACAGAGAAACATTAAATTTTTAAGTGATGGATTTAAAGCTACTGGAGGGAAGCAGGATTAGCAGGGCGAGAGACCTTTCAACCATTTATCTGTGCCTGCCTGTGATGCTGTGGATCACTGCCACTCCCCAGGCTCTTCCTTCTGTGCCCTTGTCCTGCCCTGCAGGGACCTCTCCACTGCTCTCCCTGCACCCCAGCCCTGGCCTCTGCTTCCCAGCCACAAACCATGGCTGGCCAGAAGTGAGCTGCACCACCCTCAGTTTTGCCTCTTCACCCCACGCTGATGCAGGAGGATGCCCTCTCTCGGACTGGATCCCCCTCCCCTGCCTGTAAGACCTACAGCTGGAGACCATCACTTCTGCCTTGGTGGTCATTGTGCTGAGGGGCTGGGGGCAAGCAGTCCGGCACACAGAGGTCAGGTTTCCTTCCCAAAGCCTTCTCCAATCCCTTGGCTCTGGCCCTGAGTGGCTCCAGACTCTGCTGGTTACAGGCAGCCCCACCAAGGACCTCTGCCTTTGCCTCCTTTTCCACACCTGAACTCTGTCTCCCACCTCTCTGCTCCTGAACTTGATGTTGTTCAAATTCCTTAGCCTCTTGCAGAGCTCAGTGAGGTGGCAGCCCTCCCATGTGATGCCATGTTTTTTGGAGCCTGACCTGAGAGTCAGGCTTCCAATGAAAGAGAAGCATTGCTGTGCCTCCCTTCCCATCACAGCATTGCAGGAGGGAGTGGAAGCTTATTTGGGAAACAATGGCATTGCTTGGGTGCTAACGGAAAGGATTTTGCAGTCAGAATGACCCCTAGCAAGAGGGGCCCTCTGAGAGTTGATGTGGCCCATGTGGGCTGATGCTGGGGAGAAGGGTATCTTGCCAGAGGTACATATGGTCAGCCCATTTGTTGATGCTGCTGTTTCTTTCCCTGAGAATAAAGCTCCTGACTTGTTTATTTTTCATTAAGTCCTAAGTCTGTTTCTCATGTAACAAAGGAGAGAGGGGTTGGGGAAGCAACAGTCTGCCTGGGTTAAGGCAGTGGGCCTGCTGAGTGGCAGGCTGCCATGGCAGAGAAGAAAGTTGGACAGTTAGGCTGCAGGCTCCAGTCCTGTCAGGAGCCTGGAAGTGGGAAGGAGAAGAAAGCACCTTCCCCCCAGGGACCTCCATGCATGGCCAGGTCCCCTGCCCTTGGAGGTGAGGAGTGGTGGCTGCTGGCTGAGCTCATGTGTCTGTGGGGTCTGGAGGCTTATTTCTGCTGGTGGCAGTGCTCCCACCCTGCTCACATCCCTCCTGTAGCACTGACCATGCCAAGTGGCACTGATAAGGGTCTGGGGGGAGCAGGGGCTGGGAGAGGTCTGACTTACGAACCCCCCCACACCCGACACCTCCTGCCACCATGGCTTCTGCTGGTCCCGCCAGCCCCAAGTCTATGGAGACAGGGCTTTCCTGGGAGAGGGTGTTTGTGTTGTGGGGAGTGCCTGTGCCCTTGACAAGGGTCACATTGCTTTTTAATTTCTTGCTGGAAGCGCATCTGGAAAGTTTAGTCAATTACTGGCTGGAAGACTCCCTCACAACGCTGTGGTATTTACAAGGCCCCCCAACCCAGGGGGTGCCGACCGCAATTAGAGGAGATGAGGGAGTGAAAGTTGCCTGCGGTGAACCCAGGGACGGCAGAGGCAGAGAACAGCGTGCTGGCCACTAGCTCCAGGGCCAAGCTGGCACAAGGGCGCTAGTGGAAAGTTTGCTGTGGGAAGGATGGAATGGGACAGGGAAAACGTGTGGGGCAGGTGAGTCCTTACTGGGACACACACGGGTGGGAGATGGTGTGGAGAAACACACTGGTCAGATTATGATGAAGGCTTGGAGTGCATGAAGAGGATACTGCACACTTACCCTGACCTTGTTTGTTGTGCCCAAGACTCCAGTGTGTAATTTGATATTATGGATGTTGAGCCTGAAGATCTGTGCCTATGTGTAGCCCTATGGGGCCCCATGGATGGGCTTTGAAGCATGCTTCAATGTCATACACATCCTTTAAAAGCTGCATGCTTATGAGGAAGCATTAAGGGGTCATCAGCCAACATCATCCATTCCCAACAAATTTTTGCCTTCATAACCCCATTAATTAAGGGAGGAAAACATAATCATGTCACTCTGATTGATACAACTACGCTGGCAAGAGTCTTAAGACAATGTGCTGTTCTGCTGGCAGCAAATTCATCTGGGATAAGTCCCCCTGGTGTGTGCATTCTTTTTTGCCAGTGGAAACTGAGTCTCCATGGGGAGAGTTTGCTACAATGGCTGACAAGTTTTCTGTGTAAAGGCGACCTTTCTGGCAAAGAGAACAAGGTATCTTGTGTGGTGGCAGGTAGAGAATTTTGTGGTCTGGAATCTGAGTGAAGTGGCTGAAGAGGACCAACTGTTAGCCCACTTTATTTGCCTTGCTGTCCCCACAAGTCCTGTCTTCTCCATGATCTTGTTCACGAAATGGCTGCCACAAAACTGAGACTGGTGCTGCTGACTAGCCTTGCCTCATGTCTTGTGCTCTGCATTAGCTACCAGGGCGGTTGCACTGCTTGAAGACATGCACCCATCCATGGAGCCGTCAGGCTTGTCCTCACTGGCGTGTCAGTGTGAGAGTAGGTACATGCGTGCAGTAATTGAAGAGATCAAGGCTGAGTGCGCCCAGCAGACCGACAAAGCCAATTACCCCTCAGGAATTTCTGTTCCTCAGGCTCGGATGGTGATTACAAAACCTTTGCCATTAAAAATTAGCCAAGGGAGAAACTTGTTGCCAGAATCTAGCAGGAATTTCTCATGCCCATCTGATACACTGAGCGACCACAAAACGTGCAGCTGTCAAACCATGGACATCACCTCTTCACGTGCTTGACCTTCCCCTGTGCTGCAGGACATGGGAAGCATGATATATAGACACAGGTATAAAATAGGAACAGAGCATGCATCCATGTATGTTGGCACATATAGCAAATAAACTATAAAGCTGCAGTAACAGGAGGCTGTGAAACCCACAGTGATTACACTGACAGCTCCCATTTCTGGCTGTGTGCTCTGGACCCAGCTGTGGGGTCTTGGGGTGAAGGAATGAGTGGCTGCAATGTGGACAGGGAGAGGGAGGAGAGAGTCCTGCTGCTGAGATCCTGTGTCCTGAAGAGTGACAAGAAAGCCATGTCCTGCTTCTAGGTTGTGGAGCTGGCACCAGGACTGCTGGATACGTGGGATGAAGGGAATGAGAGTGGAAAGGATACAACTGGACCAGAACTACAAACCTGGCTGCCCTGCTTCTCTCTTGGAGTCACCCGGCCTTCCTGGCCTCCCTGCTTACGGTGGGTGTTCACTGCAGAGTTAATGAGATTATAACTTCAGTGTTGCTGGTAACTTGTATCTCATCTACACCCACATCCCTATAAATCAGAGAGGCTTTCAACTTGGGCTGGCTGGCCAGTGAAGGAGATGGGCTAGAGTGCAACCCTAAGACTGCTGACATAACTGCTCTGCAATGTAGGCGCATACTAGCCCCTCTCCCATGCTGCTAAGTCCTCCAGGGGCTTCTTATAATCCCTCCTTTGCCCTGAGTCAGACAGACATCTCTCCTCCCAGTTCTCTTGGAAAGGGTTTGTAGAGCCATGCTGTTTCCTGCGCAGCATCTGGGGCTTTGGGATAGGACCCAAAAGCACAGAGAGGACACAGTGAAGCACAGCTGCTTTTCTGCTATGTCAGCTAATAGAGAGAGGGACTGGACTGTAAACCACACAAGTTAACTCTACCATAGGGATGGGCTCTTGGTGGTGTAAACCTTGCTCATTCTAAAGGCTTTCTCTTGCAGTAGAAGACCTGGGGAAGAGTCTCACAGTACACTGCCAGTCCTGCTCTTTTCTATTCCTTCTCCCTGTGGGATTTGTAGTTGAGCTAGGAAACTTTTACGATGGTCAGCTTTTGGGTGCTGGTATTGGTGGGACTTCACTCTTGTGCAGAGAAAGTAGCACTAGACTGGAGTCAACTGGAATCACACTTATGCCAAAACTATTCCAAATGTATTTAAAGGGAGCTAAAATGTCAAATTAGCCTAGTGTTAACCCTTTGCATCATGTGACTGTCACTATAGTACATTCCACCCCACCTTTTATCCTCTTTATACTGCCTGATTTCAGTTTTGGTAGGGTATTGCCACTAGGAACCCCTTAGCTCTGTGAAAGCTTCTTGGGTTTTCACTGCTTCCTGTAACCTTGCAGTCATGGGTTACTCTCACCACTTAGTTTCCTGATCTGGGAATAAGGAAGAAGGAAGGATATGATCAAGTCACTCGGCCTTTGATTCTCCTGTCTGTAGGAATTAGAAACAGTGATGACACATTTAGGAAGTTTCACACCACTTCTATCCCAAACCTTTTAAGCTTCACTAGAAGTCTCTCCCCCAAACTGAATTTGCTTCTACAACTCTGATCCCAATACTGCAAGGAGCAATTTGTGAGTGAACTCCTGAGTTAACAAGGTCTGGAGGTGAAGCAGTGGAAGGCACCTGAGAGAAACACATAGCAGAATCACACTTTGTGTTTATAACCCTGCAGCATCTCAACAGCAATATCTGCAATTTGTTATCCCTTCTTGTAATTGCATCGTTTCCTCTTACTGCCCACTGAAGAGGTCCCAGATTGCTCTGCTGGTGCATGAGCTTTATGAAGGATACAGCATCCATACGAGATAGGAACTTTATGCTCCAAATGAGGAAGAAAGATCTGGCTACTTGGTTTCCTAGGCTCCACTTCTTGTTTTTCATGTGCTCCACATATATGCCTTGCAGCCCTTCTGTCCTCTGATTCCCATTAGGAGTTTGTAGTGATTTGTTATGCTTTTTGTTTCTGCCTGCCAGTGAAGAGCCCCCAGCCCCCCATTTCCTTTGTACTCCAGTCAGTCCTCGGTAAATTCATAGTCTAAACTAACTAAAGATCTCCGGCATCACTTAGTGTAACTCTTAACACTTATGTTTGCAGTCTCCTTGGCATGCTGCTCTTACAAATAAGCTACATTGCAGTCTGGAAGCAGGAGGTGCTGGTTGTTTTTAACAGAAAAACTCTTTCATCACACTTCTATTAAACCATCTTTTGTCTTTGGTGCCTGGGCACTTGGAGAAACCTTGTCCTGGGACTGCCTTATTTAGTGAAATCTCTGCTTGATTCTGGCTTGACTTAGGGAAAGCCTGTGCAGCTCTGGCACAGAAGAGCGGCATCAGGCATTGGTCTACTCCTGCCCCCACTTGCAGCCTGGGCTTTGGAGGCTGCAGTCCGAAGTGCTACTGTGCTGGAAAAAGTCCATCCTCTGAGCACCACCTCCTCAAGCTTCCTGCTGCTGTGACTGCCTTTTCCTGGTGCAGAGAAAGGATATGGGGCTGAAGTCACCCTTACTCAGCTTCATGGGCTCAGTTCAGCCTGTCCTATACCAGAACATTTGCTCAAAGCCTCACTGGTGCTGCGCAGGATTGCACAATACAGGCTTCAGGAGCTGCCATGTGGGTGTGCATGCACACTCTGCACTGGAAGAAGCACAGACAGTTCCTTGTAATAGCATTTGTTTCAAGGCTCTGGGGAACATCTTAAAAGCCTGTCCATCTCCTATGTCAGCTGTAACTTCCTTTACACGTCACTGGAACACACACAGATGTGTGGGAGAAGTAATGACAGTGGAAGGAGAAAGTTCTCAAAATGTAAACATGTTTTCACCTTGCACAGATATGAGAAGAGAGCCCAACAAATGCCCTGTGAATAATGGAATCTCCTTCCAACCTCATGTATCTTCTAGGGGAAGGTAACAGGTGCTGCCTGCAAAGACTATTGGGCAATTGCATTTTCTATTGGGCAATCTGATACTGCTAAGAGCACTGTCTCCAATGCTGCACTTGTTTACTGCAGTGTGGTGTGGCTTTTAGAATTGCATCACAGAAATGTCTAAAAAGTTGTATACTTGGCACATGTTTCTCAGAGCTGGGGCTTTTAAAATGCAGACTGGCCTATCTTTTCTTCCAAATACTCAATAAAAATACTTGGAAATGTCATTCTACAGGAAGTTTTGGGTTCTGAATTTTCTGTTTAATATAGGGAGAAAACAGAAGTCCTGGAATTTCCCACAAAGCGGAATTTCTGTTTTTCCACTAGCTTGACTCAGCAAGATTTTTTCCCAGAGGAATTTGGCCACAAGCATTCATACTAGCTAGACAGTTTGTATGAATCTCTAAAGACGCTGGAAGCAAGAGAAAAGCATCTTATAAAGCCTCATATAGTTTCTGTTTCAAGCCTGTGAGGAGTGGAGATCATCTCACATTTCTTTCTATTTTCCAATGTAGGTTTCCTGGGAACAGCCTGTGTAAATGGGTACCAAAGCAAAGCTTGATGGAGGGTTGGAAAGGGCAGGAGCTGATGTAGCTGTGCTCTGTGAATTGTTCCTTGCGTACAACTTCCCCCTTTGTTTCTCTTTGTGAACTCAGTTTTTACAACACAGCTTCTTGGTTGCAATTACAAAGAGACCTCAGCCTTTTTTATTGGGGTTGGATAACCAGCTTTCAGAAATAATGATTTTTCAGGTGTCATTTTTGGTCATTGGTTCACCAGTGGGGAAGAATGAGGAGGAGTAGGGGCAAGAGGCAGGAAGGTGCTCCAGTGACTGTGCAACAGAAGTGGTTTGAGAGGCCTTGTCCTGAGCCCTGTACTCAGAACCAGAACAACTGGAAATGGTCCGGTCTGTCCCCACCCAGATGGGGTCTAAGAACTGGAGTGGTAGAGATCTTACCACACTTCTGCCTTTGTGTGGCTCCTTCTGTAAAAGCTGCATTAGAAAAAAAACCCCTAATCTATGTATCTTACCTTCTCTTCACCAAAACCCAAGAATCTTTGGGATCTTCCTGTTACTGCTAGCAGAGTTGCCGAAAGCAAGTAGAGCTCTTGAACTTTCATAATTTTTTATTATAGCTGCTGAATTCCATGGCCTACGGGCAGCAGGAGGTCAGATGAGATGTTCTGGCTGGCCCTCTATGCCCTTAAGACTCTCTGAACCTCAGCTAAAACAATGTTACCCTGAGTCAAGTTCAAAGTCTATAAGCTAAGAATTCAAGCCTGAGCCTAGCTCAATGGAAAGGAAGAAATTTATGGTATTTGATGACATTGCAAGATGTTACTAGGAAGTTTCCCTGCGTATGCATAGCCAAAGCCAAACAACTGACTGTGTTCATGGCCAAAACATTTATTTTCTTTATGGAGTGAAAACAGAATCTGAAGTGCAGTAAATAATTTCTGAATGTGCCTTCATCTCTAGCTTAGTGCAGTTGGTCTGACAATTTAAAAAAATTTGCTGCCGTTGAGGTAGCTGCTGCCTCTTCCATGATTTCATAAGGGGTATGTCCCCTGGATTTGTGTCTGGGCCTTAACCTGCACTTGTAACCAGTCTTATCTGGTGTCCATCTGTTTTTTTTTCTCATGCACTATAGCTAGGGATGGCTGCATGGAGCAGGGCTCAGGGAAATTGCTGGGGCTTAGACCACTTACTGGCAGGGCCTCCCTTGAGTTGTGTGGATGCAAACAGAGTTCATCCAGGTGACCACAAATGGATACATTAGGCGAATATATGTGAGAAATAGTATATCCTCAATGGTTGCTTATACAGTGATGTCTGTTACATAGCAGAGAGCTGATCATGGCAGTCTTATACTTTTTGTAGGTAAATAGCCTGGTCAATGATTGTCTGGAGTGTCCTAGATTTTTGGTAAAATTTTTTATGCTTCTGAAATTAAAAAAAAGGCATTTATAATTGTGAAAGATTGAAGTACCTGAAGGCAGCAAGGCACATTGTGATCTGCACTTAAATTGTCCTTAATATTCAATTTTCAAATTTTAAGGCTATAGAATGAGTTATTTCTTTTCTTCCTTGCAAGATGACAAGAAAACCATTGTGGCTTTTTCTAAAATGGCTTCTGCAAAATAACATCCCTCATTTTTCTTTCAAACTCTCAGGCAACACCAAGGTGACAGCAATAGTTATGCTGAAATGCACAGAGAACATCAAGACTGCTTTGCAGAACTCTTCAGAGCTGTTTAGGGATACAAAGGGCACACTTTGTCTGCAGATCCATTTCCACCTGAACTTGTTGTTAGTTTTCTAAGACAGGAATGAAGTTTTGCAAAGGACTCCACCATGCATCATTGTCAATGCCTGTTGACTGACAGACATACTGGACAACAGGAGGGATTTGGTTTGGTTGTCATTCTTTGAAATGCTTTGTGGATATATTTTGGGACATCTTATTTATCTCATTCATCTGAGCAGCAAAATTAATAGCAAATGAGACCACCTAGAACTTCTGGATCATTAGTTTAATTAACAGAAAGAAGATGTTTCCTGCCTTTGGTCAGGAGACCTGTCCCTCCTTCCTGGTCAAAATTTTGTTCCAAGCTCTTTCTAAAAGTTTTTTAATCAATTACCCCACAAAGAACTAACTAGCTCACCCCACCCTCTGCATTCTTTCATTTCTTTCTTTTAAATAAGCTGTTGGTGCAAGTGATGTCAAGATCAAATTTTCTGTTAGTGTGAAATATGGAAGAGACCATAGCTGTGCTGGGAGAACAGTGTGGAGGGAGACATTTGAGCAGTAGAAGCCATTAAGAAAAAGAGATCAAGACCTGCAGATGGTGAAAACGAGAAGCTCAGACCAGGAAGGGAAGAAGGAATGGCATGAAGTGCTATCAGATGAGACCCCTATTACCCCTTCCTAATACTGCACTTTTATCAGTTTCCGAGCCCTGGAAACAACTTCAGGCATCATTGAAATATGACTGCAAGGCCAGAAGGGAGGTTATAAACAAGCAAATCTTACCTTTGAAGAATGGTGTCCAAAAAGAGATTCCAGGACAAAGTCTGCCACAAAATACAGCACATGTGCCAGTTCCACCAAGTTAAAATGGGCCAAGAAGTAAGGCAGGCACATATTTTTCACTCTTCAGTTCTTTAGGATGTTCTTTAGGCTCTTTCTGCTGCTGTTCAGTAAGCATATTTTTG
Source organism: Piaya cayana (assembly GCA_013389865.1). Taxonomy (NCBI): domain Eukaryota; kingdom Metazoa; phylum Chordata; class Aves; order Cuculiformes; family Coccyzidae; genus Piaya; species Piaya cayana. The sequence continues at coordinate 229,071 of WAAB01019979.1, read as the reverse complement.
TTTTAATCCATGCTTTCTGAAATTCTTTGTGCTTTTAGTGCCCCAAAAGAAAGTTATAACTGTGAAGAGTTAGATCTGATTAAAATCTTGTATATAATCAGGTGTAATTAACACACCAGCCTTAAGAAGATGGCAAATGGCCAGTCTGCTCCACATCACCATCGACATCTGTCACCCTGGCTGGTAAGGAATTAGAGATTTTTCTTCCTCCAGAAGCAGAAGACTTTAGTGACATTAGCATTCTCTGTGGTACAGGAGAAACTAGTCACCAAGACTGGACATTATTTTCAAGGACATCATTTGGCAGGGTCCTCTTGACTTACATCCCACCCAGTCTCTGCTGTTCTTCTGTTATCACAAGGCAAAGCAGAAAGGGCAGAAATGTTTCTCTTGTGTCTGAACTCACAGATCATCTCAAATTTGGATGATATCCTAGATGGGATGGGTTCAGGATGATCCCATTCTGCATTACGATTCCAGGCACGGCAGTGTGTGCACTCACACTGCATGCTTTGCTCTGTGCCAGGATACTTAGAATCAATGCTCAGGGGGCTGGAATAATATGGTACAGGTTGCCTACTCCGCTTGAGTCTTTTTCTTATATGATTCCCATTGTCACATTATCTGAGCAACATGTCTTGTAAAGCAGAGAATGTGATAATGAGAGAAGTTCTGGTTGTTACAGTCAGGGTGGTGCTGACAGATAGAATCATAGAATCACCAGGTTGGAAGAGACCCACTGGATCACCAAGTCCAACCATTCCCACCAATCTCTAAACCATGCCCCTCAGTACCTCATCCACCTGCACCTTAAACACCTCCAGGGAAGGTGAGTCAACCACCTCCCTGGGCAGACCATTCTATTGCCTAATGACCCTTTCAGTGAAGAATTCTTTCCTTATGTTGTATGTGCGTAAGCACTTTTATCATTGCCTAGAGCCCAGAGAGAGAAACTCCAGAGGGAAGTACATCCTTTGGTAGGCTTTGTGTGCTTGTCACACTGAATGTTGGCTTCTTGGGTTCCTTCAGAGAGCAATGGTGAGATGCTCGGGTCCTGGTGTCTCCAAGGGTCTTCCAAAGTACGAAGGGCTAGTTTTGTAAAAGACACCTCTGGGACCACATGCAAGTAGCCTGCTTCTCAGGAGGCTGAATATTGCTCTCTAGTACCCTCTAGGGTTCAGAAGACACGGGACCTGGGAAATCATGGATGTGGGATGAAGTTCACAGGAACAGAGCCATGGGTTAGGCAAGAGAGCGAAGGAGACATATTGGCCACCTCTCAATGACTCTCCTCCCAAAGGGCTCTGAAGTACCGTCTTCCACAAGGGTGTAACTTGTCCTGCAGGCCAGCCCAAGGCCCTCACATCACCTCTGTCCCACCTACAGGGCTGACCCATGCAGCAGATGGGAGGGAGCAATTCTTCAGCCCACAGCCAAGTTACTGAATCACAGCATTTAGAGGCAGAGGCGTGGTAAGGACACTTGGGCTAAATCCTGACTATAAACCAATGAGCCTGAGGGGTCTTTATTGTCCATCACAGTGCAGAAAATAATATTTTTGTTACCAGAGCAATTGCCAGTGGGATGTGGGGAGAGCAGCCCTCTATGTACCACAAGGCACAAGAAAATATTGTTCAAATGTTGTGTCATGTTTTGGATTGCTACTCTGATTTATTACTTCTCCCTGCCTCTGGGGATGCAATGCTGAGGCAGTCCAGGAGCAGGGATGCTGCATTTTTGGAGTGTAGTCAGGGCTGGATTGTCAGCATTATTTGTAAACATGGCTTAGTTCTCTTCACCAGGAATCAAAGCCACTTATCTTGCAAACAAATCTTGTTCAGCTGTAGGCCACTTCCCACTTTTCCTCTATTTCCTAAGGAGCAGATAAGCTTAAACCTTTTTCATATTTTAATGGCAGGCCAGCTAGTTCTTCAGTCCCTCTTTCCCTTTTCTTGTGTTTGGACTTGTATCCATGAGTCCAACTCTAAGCTTCCTTCCTAGAAAAAAGCTGGCAGGAGGTGTTCCCTGGAAATTTCAGCCTGGGCTCAGGATGATACAAAAGATTTCTCTGAGCTGGCTCTTTTCCTTTACAGAGTCTCCAGGGGGGAAGCCTGACCCTCTTCTGTTGGGAGGATCTGCTGGGAAAAGGGTTTGGGGGTAAAGAGCAAGGAATCTGAGAGGAGAGTGTCAAGAAGCTTTGCCACAGGCTGGTAAGAATGGAGGGCACTGAAGTAGAGTGTGGTCAGTCCCTGCCAGGAGGACACCCCACATGCCACCAGAAGGACCTATTTGGATGCAGCATTTAAGGGAATTAGATCGATGGGCTTCTGTCCTTGAAAAGCTGGGGTTGCTGGGGCATGTTCTTGTGGGACTAAGAGAGGGAAGAGCCTCCTTCCATGGAGAAAAAGGAACGAGAGATGAAGGCTGTCACTTAGCCTAGAGATATTACATCCCCCATGGTTCAGGGCAGCTAAGGCAGACATGCAGCTGGGTCTCATTTTTGTGAGGGGCACCTTGAAGAGAAGGATGAAGCCATAGTGAGACACAGCAATCTGAAAATTCAACAAAAGTTGGGGTGCAACTTGTGGCAGAGCCTGCTCCGGCACAGACTGGAGAAGACTGCTGACTTCCCTGCCATGTCTCTCAGCAAAGGACTTACGAGCATGTGAAAGATCCTGCTGTTCTGCAGGATATCTTGGGGAAGAGGCAGGGCTGGGTGTGAGCCCCAAAACTGGAGAAATTAACTGCTGAAGAGGATGGAAAGAAAGAGCTTGAAACCTTGGAAACAAGTCTTCCCTCTCCTTCCTTTCACTCCCATCTATATTTCCCAGAATAGATGCTGAACTCTTGTGTCTTTTGATGAGACAGACACATGGGTCAGTGGAGCTGTGAGTGACGTGGTCAACACCAGCCTAGGTGAAGCGAAGAAACAAGACCTTAAAGGTTATCTTTGCTCCTCCTCGTGAAGTCCTCTCATCATCTAGAGGCAAATTAACAGTCTGCCTCTAGGTCACTCTCAAAGTAAGAGGAAGGGATTAGTATGAAGGACTTCTAGGCAAGCAGCTTAACTTTCAACATCTCCAGCATATCTTGTTTGGTGCCAGGGATTCATTTTCTCAACTACAGATCTGTTGGTGTTTTGAGCAAAATTTTGACGTCTTTGCTTGGCTTCAGGATTTCCCTCAAGATTTTGTTTTTAAGTGCATACAGACCCCACTGCCTATATTGCAGATCCCGTAAGATTTCAGCAGCCACTCCACCCACCATCATTCACACACATGAGGAAAAATCTGCACTGTAAACTTTAAAGTCTAGCACGGCTGGGGAATGTGAGGGGTCATAGTGAGGGACAGATGGAGAGTATTGGAGGGTAAAGTGAGATACAGAGAGTGACTGATGAGGGGAAGGGCAGCTGAAACCAAGGACAAGGGACAGAAAGAAGTGGCAGAGTGGAGTCTGAGTATGTGTATGTGGAAACAGATGATGCAACTGGAGATTAGAGGCCGTCTGTGATTCAGCCTTAAGAAGCAGCGTGTTCATCCATAACTACCAAAAAGGGTCAGTTACGCTCATAAAGTTTTTGAAGAAGAGGGTGGCACTGATGGGTATCTTGCTTGAAATTGTACAAGGGGAATTTGGGACTCCTGGGAAGGCCCATGTGGAGGGGGTATGGTGACTACACAGTAATGTAACCATTGTCCCTTCATATGTTTACAATGATCATTTTACTAACCCACTTTCTGAGATGAACCCGAATACTAGTATCTGGGAATAATAAGCCCTCCTTTTCCTCTCCTTGCCTTACACTAGCCAGACACCTAGAATAAGAATTGTTCCATCACAACCTCTCTCTTCCCCTAAAAAAAACAGGACAGACATGTATTTTGGGTAAAAGGCTTTATATACATTCTTTTCCATTCCCAGGTCTGAGATGTAGACAACAGGGGTCTGCTTTTGGGGAGGTGAAAGGATAAAATCAAAGAGCCATGAAATAATCTGAAGATGAAACTGGGGATACAGTGAGAAATGTCTCTATTAACAAGCAAAGAGGAAAATTTCCTCCTGGACATTATTGGGCAGACATATATATGCATATGTGCTTTGGAATGTACAAGATCCTCTAGTGACGACAGACAACTGTCTAGATGGGATAATTTCTTGTTAAATGAGGTTCCAAACTGAGGCAAGTAGTTTTCACTGTGTGAAAGAAGAAGAGTCTCTCACTTACTTCACAAACTCTGGCAGTCAGGAGAGGTAATGAGAACAAGAAGCACTCCTGCATATGAAGACAAACCATACCTCTTAAAACAGTGCTGAACACACTCTGTTCTTGGCAGTGATTGAGCTTCAGCTGTGTTAAAATCAGGCTCAGCTGCACCCCTTTTTAGTAATTGCTAGCACAGATATGCAGCATATGCAGCGCTGGGATTTTGTGAGGACCACGGCAGCTTAGATGGATGCTCAGATTGCAAAAGGCCATACTGAGCCCTCCCGTTGGTTCCAGGAAGTTTAGTATACAAAGTGCTTTCAAATGCTTTTATCATGATAGACACTACAGGGGGCTGAGGAAGAAGCCTGTGGTCGCACTAACCTGTGCAAGCTGGGGATCTGTGGAAAATATTATTTCTGGTGTATGGAAAGGAAGTTTTCCTTTTTTTTCAGTGGTATTTCTGGCATCATTACAACCCCAGAAGCAGCTGAGAGCTCTTGACTGGAATGTTGTGGGCACCTTGATACAGGAGAAAGCAATAAAATCCAGCTAAAAAGCTCTGTTTTATGTAAGAGTGAGCACATGCTACAGGTGCCCTGCCAAGTCAAAATACAACTAGATTTATGGCCTTGTTTGTTTGTTGACATAGTGTGATAAGGACAAGAAATAAAAACTGGAAGAGGGAATGGTTTGCTTGTTTGTCAGACAGAAACAATGAAGATTTTGTGTTTGGGTCTTCCCTTATTTTGATGTATGTTTCAGAACCAACAGATGTCTCATGTCTAAATTCACAAAGTGATTGTTAATTATTGTTCCTATATTTATTAGGCATCAATATTAAGGAAAATAAATGAATCCTTCAACCTAAACCAACTACATGCTATTCTCTTTTTCTGTATGATGTAAGAACTGTCAGTAGATCTCCCACCATCTCTTGACATTCAGGTCATATGAGGCTGAATATGAGAATGAAGAGAAAACACTCTTTTTGAAAACACTGTGAAAATATTATTAAACATCTACCTCTTAAAATCTATACATTTAAACAGCTTTTCTTTGGAGGTCAGTTCTAAAACATTCTTAGAAGATGATATAATAAGGAAATTTAAAAGAATAATCACATTTAGAAGCAGAGACTTTGAGCAGTTGTTTCTCCCTGGTTTTGTTTCCCATTATCCTTTGTTTCTTCATATCCTTTCTGTTCTGTTTTTTTTTTTAATTCCTCCTGGAGGTCAGACATTTAAGACATTCAATTCTGATTGATTGCTGTGGAAATAATGATGAGGCAAAAGTGAGAGCAGTGACATCATGGGAGAAACAGATGGTGAGAGACGATGAATTTCTAAGAAACAAAGACACTGCTGCCAATAAGTGTTCCTAGACAACAAGAAAAAGAAAGCTGAGAAAAACAATCTTACTTCATAATGCAAAGTGCTTGGAAATTACTCCTTAACAGTAGACTGTCTGAAAGAAAGAACAACTAGCTTCATGGATAACCTTTTGGACTCCACTAAGTCTTTGACTAAAGCTAAACTAATGGGTGCAAAATCTCCCAGACACTTCCACATGATTAAGAAGGTAATTTAGAGAAAGCTCACAAGACCCTACCCTCTTTGCTTAGGTATCTTTGGAAAGTTTGCTTTTGGGGAAGGACAGTCCTCACAATAAACCAGGCTTTTCAGTTATAATATCGGTGTCTTTAATAACCTAGTTGAGATGCTGACATTGTAGCTACATTTGAAAAGGAATATGGATAAAATGACAATCAGCCCTGCTATTAAAGAAAGGAAAGAAACAGAAATCTGGACAAGTGGTTGTCCGTTGTCTTCAAGTGTGAAGAATATGAAGATGGTATTGTTTTGGGGAAGGGTGGTGGCAAGGCTTTTAAGTTTTATTCTACCACCTGTCATAATACTAGCATTACAATTATTCTGGTGTCTAAATGTGAGCATATTATGTGATTACAAGCTTGATTAAAATCCTGCTGTCTAGGGTGCTGGACTGTCTCTGGCTGCATCATCTGAGGAGCATGATTTGGAGGGGGTGTGAGTGTGGCCTCTTGTCATGAGGTGGACAAGAGGAGGTATTGATGACAAGCTGCAAACTGCTAGTGAAGACAGCTGAGTTGATACACATTATTCATGTAAACTGAGAAATGATCAAGTATTTTTCCTCACGTTACTTTGGAGAAACATGGGCTAGCATTATGGAACAATACATCTTATTGGCATCTGCTCAGTGGACCAGGCAAGCAACACTTCCCTTGAACAAAGTTTGCTGTGGAGTCATTTATCCTTTTACTAAGACACAACAATCTGACTCCACTGATGACCACAGAAGTACTTGAAGTTGTTGGGTGAGAGGTTGAAGTTCAAGCCTAGCTGTCTTCAGGCATGTGAGTGGATATCACTCCCAGACAAGGAGTACAGAGTTGTGATTCCTTCACAGACAATTCTCTTCCTTATTTCCTATTACTATTTTATCCCATCATGGTAAGCACAAGTATAGGTATTAATCTGTGCACTACAAAAGACCCAAAGCCTAGTAACTATTGAAGTGCCTTTGTATTAGGTACTTTGAGGACCATACACTTTCATCTCACCTAACATTTGATGTTTCTGTTTGAACTTCTCCAGGCAATCTTTATAGCCAATGGAGAGAGATAGGCACTTCCAAGACCTGGTTCATCTGAGCATTTTTCAACATTTACCTTAAAATGAGATTACCCACATCCCAGAACGCCTGTTTCTCTCTACTGACTGTTAAAGTAAGTCTAGACGTCTAGCTCTGATGTAAATGCCAACATCTGGACAGGTTTATTCCACCAGCAAAACATCCTCTGGTAAAATGCAGAGCAATTACTTAGTTCTTGTGAAAGGACAAACAGTTAAATAAAGGATGAAAGCAGGGAAGAGTGAGGCTGGAGAGAAAGCCAAAGAGAAAATGAAAAAGTGATCAAATTCCCACACCACTTCGGGACTGGTAAGGAACAGAATCAGTGCAGATGCCCGGCTCACCCCCTTATCTATGGATTTGGTTCAAAGAATTTATAGATTTCAGAGGGAGGAGAGAGGAGGATCTGCATGTTTTGATATGGTCTGTAGAAATAAGCTACTAAGTACTGGCCCAGTAGGTAAATATGTAAATGAAGTTGCCCTATTGGCCTAAGCTCATTGATAGTGTTCTGGCTTTAAAGCATGTGCTGTTATATGCAAAAGATTTGTATGTTGTCCAAACCAAAAAAAAAGGAGAGAGAAGAAAACAAAGGAAAATATAAAAGGGAAGGGAAGGGATGGGATATGCTGTAGTGTTCTAGAAGAAAGCAGAGCTGCTATAGGTTAAAGTCATCCAGTGACAAGTGTGCTGCTTATCTGCACAAGGCGCAAAAAAGCTGTGCTAGATGCTGTTTCACCAAAAAGGACTGCTTATTAACTCCCTCAGAACAAGAGCCTCTAGGTAGCTGCTTTCTCATGTACTTAAGTATATTTGACAAATTTTTCCTTTCTTTATTTTCTACCTCTGGTCTTCAATCAAACCAAGCAACACTGAATTCTGTCTCTTCAAATCTGATCCCTTAAGATATCATAGATGCAGAGCTGCTGAACTTGACTGAGACTGCCAAACAAACACAACATTATTTGGCATTCACTCACATGTGTAGATAGTTTTTTCTTCTTCATCTCTTAAAATTTCCCTCTCAAATATTAAAGATGCATCTGTTCTTAAATTTTTACTGTCCTGTTGTTTGCTTGTAAAGGCAATTACCATTTTGTGTGAGGAATGCTTTTTTTGTGTGACTACAGTGAATATTTATTACTGAGATTTCTGCTGTAATGGAGATAGTTAGAATTCATTTAGTATAAGGAGTAAAATATCATCACGACTGGCGAAAAGTAAACCAACAAGAAATGTCTTGCATAGGTTTATTCATGTATGACTTATTATAAAATACAACATAAAATATGAGAGGAAGAATGTTGCTATAATTAAAAACAAAGGACTGGAAGCAAGAATATCTGGTTTCTGCTTTCAGCTGTGTCATAGACGCTCTGTGTAGCTATGGAAGGATCACTTCTCTCTCCCGTGGGTTTCCCCATCTGGAAAATGGTCTAATGATACCTTCCAAAAAGGTACTTGAGAAGCATGACTCATTAATATTTGTAAATATTCAAGGATCAAAGGGCCTGTAGATATACAACGTAACATATTATTATGCTGCTGTTCTTTGCCAATTTCCCTTCTCTGTAAGGATGAGTTCTTTGAATTTATTGCTTTTGACTCAGGAGAATGGCCCCATGGGACTCTGTGGTTTTATTGACTCCAGATGAAGTTTTCTCATGTTTACAAATAAAGTGATAACTTACTGACCTCCAATGCCCACCACGCAAGTCTGCCCCTTGGATCTGGCTCCCAAAAGTTGTTCTTTCTGGTGCATGGCAATAAGCAATACACCACATTTCTGGTGAGGAAAACTGGTTTTCTCTGTCATAGCTGGATGGCTCCTGCGGGGCCAGCACAGAGGGAAAAGCTCTGAGTGGGAGTTTCAAGAGTAAGCAGTGCAAGGCAGGCACTGGGAGATCAGTTCTGCTGTAGGGAGTGGTCATGGCTACAGATATTTTGCAGACCATGATATGGTGCTGTTCTAGTAATGATTGGTCCTGTTTTCCCTGTCCTGGATGCAAGCAGTCTACAGTTGTTCTTATGAGGCAAATCACTTCTGCAGCTGCTCTGCTGTGGGGATGTTTTGGAACCAGAAGAGCCAGAGAGCAGCTCCTGCAAAATGTTTTCTCTAACTGAGGAGAATGCATCACCAAACCAAAGAGGACTTGGAAATGCTTGAAAATAACACCAGGTTAATAAAGTTTCAGCTATTGGAGTGTGTGAGAGAGTGAACTGAAGTCCACCAGTAGATAACAATTCAAGACAGCGATTCTGCATAGTTGCAGTCAAAGAGTTTCATCAGCCCTTAAAAGACAGAATTGACTTCAAAATTTACTTATTGTTATCTTGTTCTCCAGGAACAGCTGAAAGAGCTTGTGGTCTCGTAAGATGAACGAGTAGCTTTTACTTACTGGAATGCTTTTGGAGGTGGATATAAGCTGAGTTTTGCTTAAAAAAAAGTGCTTGAGCATTTCAGATTTAGCTGTATTTCTCCAAATGAACCATACAACCCACTAGGGAAGAAAGAATTGTGGTGGCCTGAAGCCAATATTTGCTAAATTAGGGACAGAAGTTTTACTCAGGGGAAAACTGCTTTAGTTTAGGGTATTTTTTTTTTAAAATTATTATTCAAAATTTTTTTCTTCATGGGAACAAGAGGTTGCAGGAGAGGCCAGTGCTGACCACTTTGAGCAGGAAATTATTAACGATTCTTATCTTCTGGAATTTGAGTAGATTTGGTTGGTGATCTTTATAGAACAATATTTATCTTTCCCTGATGGACTTTCTCTTTGTCTGCACTAGCTATCAGAATTATAACCTGGCGTTCTGCATGAGTGGTCTTGTAACTGTGAGCTGAGGGACCAGGGAGCAAAGACAATAGAATTACCGTTATGGTTGGCAAATTGTGAAGACTTTTTGTTTAAGGGTTGGATGGAAATCACAGGAGATTGAGTTTTGTGATTACTAATGGTCCTTCGCTCCCCTTTCCCATGTGACTCTTTGCCTGTACAGAGCTGTAATTAATTGCACAGAGTGAGAATTTCTTTTTTATATGATATTAACATGAACTAAGATTTTGCTGTGTTTTTTTTCCCCTACTGTATCTATGCTTTTTCTGTGTTTGCAAAGGAGAGGAAAACCACAAATGTTCTTTGGAGATCATCTGCTGTTTAAAACTTTCTCATTCAAACTTGCATCTTCCTCAGTCTCTCAACTTCCTCATGCAAAATTTCTCATTTTCTTTTTCTCCTGTGCCACCTTATCTGTCCTTCCTCACTCTGCTATCTTGACCCATAAATACCCCAGAATCTATATGTTTGTACGACTTCAACTATTTTTCTTACACTATCTTGAGATATTCCTGCTGCATATGCAACAGTAAACAATGATAGCTCAAACTGATGGCATTTTTTACTCTTTGTATATAGATGTGTCTAATCCTAGTTATTAAGAGAAGTTGCTCTTTGCTTTCCTGCTTGAAAACTGTTAGTGTTGTATGGGCCAACAGTGTGAGAAGTATCCTACCACAAAGGAAATCAATGCTGGATTCCTTGCAAGATAGGCCAGAGATATACTAAAAATTTAACTTATCACCAGTAGGGCCGTGTTGTCCCTGTTACGGCAGGGTTCACGTATATCTTTATTCAGAGTGTTTCAGTGGTGGTGTGCAGCCCACAGCCAGACTGCAAGCTATTCTGTTGTGTTGACAGGCATACCAGAATCCTTTTGTATGAAAGCTTGGGTGGTATTTTCCCCAATGAACTAACTTCTTCTGAAAGACAGGGTAGGTTGCATTAAAAAAAAAAGGAACTTCACCAGGAGATTAGAGAGTTATTTTGGTAGAAAGATATTGCCAGAGAGATGGAGGTATCCCATGGGATTCTTGAGCCTCAACTCTCTCCAGTAGAAATATAATCCCACTTAGCAACCTTGCCCCGAAGTCCTCTACACACAAAGAAAATGCTCCAAGTAGCTTCAGTGTGGTCAGGGTCAGGCCTTCTAATGGCCCGATGGGATCTGAGGAGCACCAGAAATATGAGGTGCAAGGCCAGTTGCATTTCACTCTGGAATTTTTCCATCTTCTTGCAGCTAGAATACATTCCCTGGAAAGCCTAGCTAACATGCCCCTCCATTAGCTGTGTGTTAATTATTACCAGCTATCTCAGAAACGGAAATCTTCGCTCATTTTTCTCCTTAATCCCTATCTTCAGCAGAAAAGTCCTGTCTTCAGAGGGTGGCTGGCAGGAGGGGACAAGGCATTCCTTGGAGTTAGTACTCTCCTATCTGGCTTCTTAGTAATAACAGCAGCAACAACAATACTAATAAGTTAATTTTTAGCAATCTATTTCTGCTGGGGTTATGACCGTACTGTCAGAGGGTGCAGGTAATGGGGTTGTGCTTCCACTTCCAGCTATGAGTCATACAAAGTGTGAGGTAACATTTAAGTTAATGGCATTCCTGTTCGCACGCTTACTCAGTGGCCCTCTGTCTCTCTTTGATGCTGTTGAGTCTTTCCTACAGTGGCATTTACAAGCAGAGACTTCTTTGGCTTGGGTGACAATGTTTACACTGGCTTTGTTTTCTTGCTAGCATCAGCTGAAAAAAGAGGCTTTCCTCATTGCTCCCCTTCTCCAAGCTGAAATTCATGCCCTGTAAAAACACAGGCATTAGAGATATTTAATTCTGTGAACCTCCAGGCACAAGACTAGATGGCATCTTGATCTTTTTCTCTATCTTACCTCCAGAATTTGAAGTAGCCAGAAAACTGATGGAGCTAAAAATGGGCCAGCCTGTAGCGAGGGCCAGACGCCGGTGTGACCAGCAGGGGGGAGTGTGGGCAGCAACATATACCCACAGAATCGGTCAGCTTTTGGGAACCCAGGGCAGAAGGGACTCTGGTGACCTTCTTACCTGACTTGTGTAACACCTGCCGAAGGACCTTTCTGAGTTCATTCCTGTTTGAATTAAGGAGAAATATTGAAGTTCTTTTCTAGAAAATAAATTACTGAAACATTTCAAGTTTTTAAAAAATCCACCAGAGCTTCTTGTAAATTTTCCTCAGTCGTATTTTTGCCTCATTTCTAATCTCCAATTATTCCCTTGCATCATTTCCCCTCGTTGGCTCTTTTAGCATTTGTAACTGCTAAACCAAAGAGGGCAACTTGTTATTGTATTGCTCTCTCCAGTGTAAGACTCTCGTATGCCGTGACCAAATCACCCATGACCCTCTCTTTCATCCAATAAACAGGCTGTGTCCTGGCAGCTGCACTCCATGGCATCTTTTCCAGTGCTGCAGTCATCCTTTGGCTTTTCTTAGCACCCTCCTGACTCCTCCCCACCCATGCAATGATCCCAGCAGCAGTAGTCTTAGTGCTAAAGGCTGGGATAATGCAACCTACTTTTCCTGCTTAATATTTCCCATTTTACAGCCCAGGATCTTGTTACCCTTGACACCAGATTTCACTCCAGCAGATATACCCATGATCTCCAAGACCCCTCCAGATTTCTGGCTTGCTTGGGTAGAAATCCCCTTTGGGTAGGAGGTCTCCTGCTTTCTTCTACTGCTGAGTGTCATACATTTTGGCATTAAAATGCAGCAAGTTTGCATAAGTCCAGGCAGTCTGTATTGTTCCACACCAAAAACATATCCTCTTCATTCCTTAGTAGTTCTCTTTTTGTGCCATCTTTAGGCTTCAATAGAAATAATTTCATATATCTTTCTGAGTTGTGTTTGAAGAAGCTGGTCAAAAGCACCACTTGCCAAATGCTGACTCTTCACTTCCTCAGACCTACTAGTTAGCCAGTTATAAATCCATTTAATAAGACCCATGCTTATTTTATATCATTTCATGGCATGGACTAATACAGCCTGAAGAAGACCAAGTAAATGATAACAATCCTGTTATATTTTCAAGCAAACTCATAGTTGCACTGGTAAAAGCTGTTGTTATTCTACTTAGATCAGTTTTCTACATATCTAGGCTTACTGATGTGAATTATGCTATCTCCTTTAATTCATTCTTACTAACTGAAAAGCTCAGCAATAGAGGTTTCACCAGCTCACTGGGAATCTTGCTGCAGTGCCACACAACTTTCTTTATATATTCATTATGAAGGTACAATGTCATTTTTTTTCTAGGCCTAAGAAACATTTCTTCCCAAAACTTATTAGAGGCCCTCAGAGCCGCCTTCTGCAAACTTTTAAAAATGCTTTGCAGGTAGGCTTTTTTTGTGTAGTCAATCTAGATAGGTGGCCTCAGCTTTCTTACACTTCTGTTATATTTTATAATATCTATGTAGTCCCAACTGGGAAGGAAATATGTGTCATCACTGTCCAAAGTCTACAACTGTCATATTTGCATGTGTTGTCTGTATCATTATTGGGTGATTATGTCACCACTATTTCCACGTAGGAATGGACCTGAATTGTTTTATGATATCCTTTGTTTTGACTGTTTGGCTGTTTCACTGCCCTTAAATCCACTGTTAAAAAATGTCTTCCTATCCTTTTGCTCCCCCTATCAATTTTCTACAGTCACAATCAATTAAATTACCAGTCACCTCAATTATTGCTACCAGCTTCTCTCTTCCCCCCCATATCTACCTACACATGAATCCATACAGAAAATGTAGCATCTACATATTTAATTCTTGCAACTCCTTCATTATTCCCTCAAACCAGCCTTCTTTCTCAATTGTGGTATTTCAGCACCAATAAAAATATTAATTTTCCCAACTATTCCTTTTCTTTTGCTTGAGTTTCTCTCCCAAATGAATTAGCTGAGAGCAGAATTGTTTTCAGCTTTGAAAACTGGTCCTTTTAAAACTCCAAGTTTGCACATTAGCAGGTTGGACTTTATTCTGTTTGCCTGTAACAAATCACATTGAGTCACACTCATTTGACTCTTAACTAATCAATAATTCATTTTTAGTTCAGCAGTTAGTACTCTTCATCTAGCACAGAATACCAATAGGGAATGAGTGTCCACAAAGGGAAGGTGTTTTGGAAGATCCACTCTGACCCCTCCTACCCTACTCTGCCTCTGTTCTGCCTCCAGATATGTACTAGCTGTTGTGGGATTGCCTCTCACGTTATCTGAAGCACTACTAGTACTGGTCAGAGTGAAAGATTCACAAGTCACAATCTCATGGGATGGAACTGGCTGTTTTGCTCTTAACCCTGCTGTGTTTTGGAGTTGGACACACTTTGGTGCCGCCGGGACAGAAGCAGCCAGCATTAAACCACCCTGGGTAATTTTTTCCTGTTTGCCATCAGGTGCTTGTCCTCAGGGTGTCTGCAGTGAGCACAGGCCATCTTCTGTAAGATGGTGCAGAGTCACTGTGCTGGCAGCCTCCAGATGCGTTCTTCGATGCCTCTGGCTAACCGTTCTCAGCAGTATGCAGGGACCATCTTGGGGGCCATGTCGTGACTCTTGTCTGGTTTCTACTTCCCAGCCACATCTGGTGAGGAGATTGCTCCTGCTCTAAGGGTCTGCTTCAGCAGTGACCCCATACGAGACCTTTGTTCTCCAAGGTGGCCAGATATGTGCAGGTGGGATGCCAGGTAAGAAGTGCCAGTGTGATCCTTCCAGTCCTCTACCTGCCAGGATGAGCTGCAGACCTGGGAGAGCTTGGCAGCCTGTCCAATATCTGCTCTCTGAAGCACACATAGACCTTGTCAGAGAAAAACACTGCTGGCCCAGGCAACATCAGCAGCTGCTTAATATATTTTGACTCATTTGAGTACGCCAAGCATTTGACCAGATGAAATCAGTGTTAGCTGATGAAACTTCTCTATTCCCATTGCTCAGTCCAGAGAAAACTGAAAGGCAAGTGCTTTCAACCGAAACCTGGCACGTGCCCCCAGCCACCGGCCTCAGCTCTCTGCACCATAGCACACTGTCCAGCAGTGAGGCCAGTCTGCACATGGTCTGCACCTGGGTCAAGGATGTATGTTAGTAAACAAGACAACTCCCTTGGCAACCACTTCCTTCTCTGAAGTGGTAGCCCTTGGTTTTCTCAATGTCTCCAGTGTGTCAGAGGTGTTCTGTTACATTGTGAACTGATGGGTTGTCCTCTTCCCATGAAACCTGACAGGTGTGGTCCCTTGGGTGAAGAGCTGCAGACCCACCACCAGTGCCTCCTCTAACAGCTGCTGCACACTCTCTGCCCAGCCCAGCCTCATGTTCCAGACATCTTTTCAGCCCCGCTTAGGGCAGGAACATGGGTACATGTACAGCAGAGGTGTTAATCAGTGAAAGAACTGAAGTGCAGAATGAGTGAGTATTCCTGTTCTGGAAGTCGTCTCTGCCCTTCCAAGGCTGCAAAGCCACCTTATTTCAAGCAGAAGAGGCCAGCTAAATCACAGGCTCCTGCTTCATCAGAGTTTTACAGCTGGAGCCATTCAACATTGCAGAGTCCCTCTGGATGACTATGACAACCCACAAATGATCAAAGCATGCTCCCCAAGTGAAATGCAATAAAATGTGCCAGTGTGTAGTGGGAAAGTGTGCAGAAGTGTCAGAGATGCGACTGGTGGTCTTCAGAGCCAGGTCTAGTCAGCCAGGCATGAAACTGTATGAAGCACACTTATTCTTGCATCGGATTTGCTGCCTGGCTTCGTTTGCTTAATTGTTTGTTTTCACAGATAGCACTGGATTGTGCAATCATTTTCTTTGAAAACGGGATTCAGCTCATGCTATTTCACCTAAATGGGCTGATGCTGAAGCAAGGGATGTTGCCTCAGAGAACAACTGTCTTGTCCTTATGTCAGGTATGTCCTGGGGCCCCAGTATAGCCTTGCGCATGGCAACTGGAAGACATTTGAGTCAACCCCCCCAAAACTAATGGCACATAGCTCCATCTGTGGCATAAAGGCATTTCAAATGGGCAGAAGGGGCTGTTTGCCATCCAATCTTCAGAGATATGAGCATGAAGAAGTATAGTGGCTTAAACATTTAGTTCAGGATAGAGTGGGTGTTTTGAGGCTTCTGAAACTTTTGGGAAATAAATAAGAAAGGAAAAAGGAAAAAAAAATACGTGCTCTTATTTCTAAGGGGTGGTGGGAGTTTTAATCCAACCCAGATTTCTTCTCTTGTATTTGCCATCTGGTTGGTGCTGGACATGGACTATCCAGGTATAAATGCATTGCTTTAAGAGTTGTGTTATAGGTTACTTTCAGAGAAAACAAATTGCCAGGTACTTCATAGCAAGTTTCTTTTTTTTTTTTTTGAGTAAGGACTGTGTAATTTCCTTTGATAGAAAAGCAGCTTACTCTTTCTGAGTGCTGTTGCCTCACCTTGTAATGGTAAGAGAGCACTGCCCTGTGCAGGTTTGGAGCACTGCCCTGAAGTCCTGTGCTACCCTTCAACATAGTAAAAATGGATGGGATGTAAGCAGATAAAATGCTAGTCCACCCACCATGTAACTCTCATGAAATGCCCAAGAAGGGGATTGGGTAAAACTGCACTGTAATTTTTTTTGCTGCCAGGAGAGAGATATTATGCTAGATTCACTGATGATTTGGAAACTGGTGTTACTTCCTGTGTCCATCATCCTTTGGAATGGTTAATATTGCCCTTTGTCTAGAAAAGTAGCATATATGAGAATACTGACAATATTAAAAAGCAACTTCTCTATCAAATTATAGATGCCAGAAGCTAAGCTCTTTGACCTATAGCTTAGTTCCAGAAAAAAAAAAAACAAAAACTTCTTTTCAGGCGAGCAGAAAATAAGCTGGAAATGATGAAACCGATCATATGTTTGAACTTTAATTTTGTTGATGGATGGTAGTTGTATGAGTAGCTGCTCCTGTGGTTTTTGTTTTAAATCACTTGGGCTTTTACTATTGACCTTTCTGTGAATTGGTGACATCAAAATACCTATTACCCAATTCAGATTCTGCCAATCTGCTTCAAAAGCAGGGTGTTTTATGAAGACCATATTTGTAAGAAAGGGGGCATTTCTGGCATCCCAGGCATCTTAAGCCTTGGCTATGTTTTGTCCTACTGGTGTAAACGAAGCTTTCCCAGAACCGACACTAGTGAAATGTTCTCTTGAGCTGAAGCCGTTTGGACTGAAGTTCCTTCCTCCAAGTTTTTGCCCTAAGAACTCAGTTTCAGAATGCTGTGAGGAGAAAGGAATTTGGGAGATTATAGTTAGCAAGGAGGAGGCTGACGAGTTTGGCCAAGGATGAGGAAGATTCACTCTCAAATTCAATTCTCCAGAAATGCTATATGGCCTGCATTTCAGTTCCAGAACTAAGAAGTATTCCCCCAGGAGACTGACAGCTGGAGAATTTAGGAACCTCCTAACAGCCCATTTGCCTTTGTTTTGATCTTTTATTAGTTGGAATATTGCCCAGCCTTTTTGAGGGTGTGAAGGTGTGGCTCTGGGCAAACAGACTCTAAGATGTGTGGGCATCCAGAGACAGAAAGAATTTAAGAAAGCTTCCCTGCTTTGAGCAACTCAGTGTGCTCTCACAAAGTTGCTCACTGAACTATATTCAACACGCTCTGCTTAAGGTCCTGATGAAACTGAAAAACCATCTTGTGTAAACTGTGATTCAAAGGTGTTATCAAATTTCAATCTATCCAAAGCAATTTGTTGAAGTCTGTTATTTAAAAAGAAAAATAGCAATTTTTTTTTAAAGAAGCATACTTGTGTAGAGCCAGGTATTAATATACCTCTGGAATGGAAGCTTTACAATTGTCTATATGGTTTGCCATTTATACATCGGATAGTAATCTAGTTTCAGTATGGAAATATTTAACTGACATCCAGCTGTAGATTTGACTGGAGAAATCCTTTGGTTAGGGTTTATAGCCTGCATGGTTGAGTGGGCAGGGTTTGCTGAAGGGATTGAGTCCCAAGGCATTTGTGAAGATGAGTTTGGGAGGATTCACTTGCAGGAAAGGGGATGGGAGGAGAAAACAGTGTAAGGAGGTCTAGAGTCACCTGTAGGGAAATGGTGTTTGGAGATGGGGATGTTCTCTATCTCAGCCACTAATTGTTCAGGAAGAGGCAGGGGTGTTGTTTCAGTAGCTGCTCCTTAACTTTTTGCCCTAAGAAAGTTACAACTCCCAAATCTACCTCTTCCATTGTAAAGGGCTTTTGAGTCTTACCAAGATGATGTGAGAGGAGGTTGGGTCAGTGCTTGTGAGGGGGGGGCAATAATCCCACATTTCCTGAAGAGCATCAGGAAGAGTTTCGCCTGCCTTGGAAGCAGAAGGAGGCATCAAGGTTTCTGCTGCAGAGAACTGAGAGAACTGGTGAGTGAGTGGTCAGAGAAAAGACATGATTCATGACAAGATGCATCTATGACCCTGTCCCCATGTCCCCAGCATTTAATTGTACTGTCAGATGCGTGGGTGGGAAGGATCTTTTCCTTGGTCAGAGAGACACCACTGGTTTGTGTTTACCACTCCTCTCTTTGACGCAGAGCACTGACAGCTTCTGATGGTTGTGTCGGGCAATGGTGCAAACCACAGCCTGCTGCTGCAAAGGACTGGAGAGAGATTTGTGCTCTTCTCTCTTTCTGTGGCACATTATGTTTGTGGTACTTAGCCTTAGCTAGAACTCTCCAGTGCAGAGTGAGGTTCTGCGAGGGAATTGTGTGGCCCATAGCACATAGAATAGATTAGATGCTTTGCGGGTTCCTCTGTACTGAAGACCCATTTGCTTGTCTTTGCAGAGGGCTGCACATGCTGACCGTCCAACTTATGTTTCCCTCTGTTACTGTATTCTTATGATGTGTCATTTATGTGATTCTGATTTGTTTATTTATTGTTCAAGTCAACATTGCTAACGGCCACTTGATTTGCAGGGGAGGGATAGGCATGCTTGATTTTAGTTTCATTTTTGTTTAGTAGTTAACAAAATGTTGAAATCTGAGGCCAAGCCGTACCTCCTCCAGCAAGCAACATGTGTCCAGCATCTGGGACAAACACCAAGTGGTCAATCTCAGACAATAAAACCGCTTTTCTGAAATCAGCCTTTGGTTCTCGGACATAGCCACAGATAAAACCCATTCCCTATTCCAGGAGCATAAAATATGAACCTGAGGACAAATGATAAAAAATGAACCCAATTGAATTCTCCCCTCCAGGAAATGATTTAATGCATAAAGCTGCCCCACCAGACACTTCTCCAGGGACTCTTATGTAAGTGTAAGGTGAAGTACCATTGCAATAACCATGTGTGTATATTCCTACCAGCTCTGTTAGCTGAAGGTGTATAAGCCAGGGTCAAGATATCTGTACTCATAGGCTGACATTACATGTTGTTTTGGCAGGAAAAAAAGCTGTTTCAGTCTCTTAATCTCTCTGCAGATATTGAATGAATACTGCTGAGTGCTGGGGACCTGTCCTGTTACCTACATTCACTTGTCACTGCTTCTGCTGCCTGCTGCAAAAAGATCATATCAAGACAGGAAAATATAGATGGAGAGTAAGGAAAAGTGAGAAACTTAAAACCTGCTGTAACTGTCGGCTATGGGAGAAACACCCAGGGTACAAAATCAACTCAGGACGACAGAGTGAGTGATGATGCTGCGTATTAATGAGCATTATTCTCTCTTTCCAGAAGCTGAAGGTCTTCAGACAAACTCCTGAGTGACAGAGGCAAGTGAAACTGCCAGTGGGTGGTGCATGGGCATCTCTAATGCTAGCAAATACAGTCTAGAGTGCTGCCCGTGCCCGATGCATGTATTCTATTTATAACACAGCAGAGGGAGCGTTGGCAAAGCATCTCAGAGGAGCAATCTTTTGTTACACTTCCAGCTGCTCCCTTCCCTGTTAGTGCAACCAACACAAAAATAATCACAATAATATCAATTGTGCAGTTAATTGATTCACTGGCTTATGATCATGCTGCAGCCAACTCAGCCATAGCCTGGTTACTGCATCTTGTATTCCTGAGATTATTCTTACAGAGCAGGAAGCACCTGAAACACCTTAGAATGTTTAGGAACTGCTTACCTGGCTGCTTCTTGCAACAGCTCACTCCATTCTGGGATTTTTTTTGTGTCTGCTAGGAAGCTCTTCTTCAGGTTCAGCATTGAGGGACTACATTTGAAATCAGAGAGTGAGCTGTGTGTTAAGAAATAGCTCTGGCACTAAAATATTAAAATTACTCTTTGTTTCCCTGACTTCTCTCCTAATTTAGATTATCCAAGTCCAGATTCCCTTCAGACTTGACCACAAGATGGAATTCTATGAAAATATTGCTTTGTTTTATTTGTTTTTTGACATCCACATTTCTCACATTTCCTTTTCCAGTTTCAAAGTGGGCTTGAGCTCCTCCATTAACATCACTCCAGCTGTTATTTTGGGGATCTGAGAGAGGGAAGAAAAAATAAACAAAGTGCAGGAAATGCGTTTCTTGTATTTCTCCCTTGTCAGCCACAGGTTCTTTTTGGAGAGACGGTGAAGAGTTACTGACATACCTCTCTTTTCAGGTCAAATGGAGGGATTACACGAAGGGTTTTGCTAACATGGGTCAAGGTATTAAAAACCTGCTGCCTAAATTTAGGTTCCTAATTTTGCATTTTGAGACCTTAAATAAGGCCCTGATCTTGTGCCCTTTGAAGTCAATGCCAAAGTTTCCACTGAATTCAATCTGTGAGATGAAGTCCTAAATTATGGTCAGGTTCTTAAAAGTTCTCAGCGTCTCATGGCTCCAAATAAGTCACCACTCAGTCTCTTTGCAAATCACACGACTTCCCTTAAGTGCCTAAACATGGACCTTGTGCTTTTAGGTATTCCATATTTAAAATCCTGCCTGTTGATGCCATCTTTCTTTTTGTCTCAGGAGTCACTGACATGGGAAAGACAACAAGGCTAATAAAGAAGTGTAACCAGGACACACATTGATTTGCTTTTTCGGCTAGCAGTGCTTAGCACGAACGCCATGGATTCTATAGCAATGCCAGTATTTATTACGGTGTAATGTTAACATGGAAGGCACATGAATGTCCTTGCTGGTGCCAGAATTCAGGCAAGTACATGACCATTTGCACAAACTTCACATACACGGCTCTCCTGGTAACGGGATGTTGGCAGGTGGGAAGATCACAGGATTCAGATGAAATGAAAGATGAGATGAGCAAGCCTGTAGTGGTAATTTTAGAAGCTGGGTGCTGTACATTATTTACAGTACATTGTAGCTTTAAGGGGATAAGGCTTCCCCTTGCCACTCGTGGATTTAATCTTTTCTGTGAGATTTCTGTACAGGACTTTCAGCAGGGCGGCAGACGGAGAGATTTTTATCCATTCAGAAGAGTGTTACAATGACAGGTTATTTGCAGTAAAGCCATGTTCATTCATAAAACGTTCACCTAGCAGGACAGGGAAAGACACCTAGGACTTCTTACCAAAGAAAAAGAAAATACTGAGCGAGGTATTTGCTTTCTGCAGATCTTAAGTGCAAAGGCATTAGGAGGAAGTGGCTCACAGTGAACTGTGACAGAGTTGGAAATGGTTTCTGCCTCCTGGACCTTTAACTGAAGCTTTACCTTCAGTTAGTGACATATTGTTCCCATGGAGGAGGCTAAAGTTCCCCCCATCTCTTAGAGAATATTTTTAGCAATTGCATTCTTAATATGGGAAACTCTGGTTATTTTGGATGGATATTTTGGATGGATATTTGTTTCTTCAGAAATCCTCTTTGACAATTAGGTAAAAAAACCTACAACACAGAGAAAGCAAAGAAAAAGGGACTTTTGCGAAATTAGAACAACACCCAGCACTCCTATGTAGAAAAGTTATCCCTGAGGGGAAAGGGATTATATTCTCCTCCAGGCATTCAACTAGGCTTGCCCAGAAGGGAGGCCATGGGCACCAGGAGTGCTGGGTGTGATCCCACAGCCAGGGCAGCAAAGGGCTCGGATGGGAGCTGGAGTCTCTCCTTGCTCAGACAGACCTGTCACTCCTCCCAGCCTTCCTCGGGATCAATGTGACCCGGGTGACATCCCCACATGCTGCAGGAAGGGGTGAAACAAAATCCTTAAAAAATAAACAAAAGGAAGAACAAGTTTAAGACCCATCGAAAGCAAAGATTTTTATTTCCTTTTTTTTTTTCCCCCGTTTCATGTGTTTCCCTCAGCCAGCAGGTGCCTCTATAGAGCCAACGCTATGCCTGTATCAGTAGGCGTCTGTGGCACAGCACTGGAATACCTGCTTTCTAGTGGTAATATGGCCTTTTCTTTCTTCGGTGTCTTTTCCCCCTTCCTCTAGCCCGTGGTGAGACCCACGAACCTGCCACCCCGGACTTCCAGTCTGTCTGCCTCCCAAGGTCCTTGGGAGGACAGTGGAAGGAGAGATATTTATATACCTCGACACACGCATATTGTTACTGTATATCTTGTATGAAGAAATTCTGCATGTGACACGCGTGGAGCAGCTCAGTTGGGGAATGCCTATGGTAACCCCACTGAGACTGGAGCTGCCTCTTTTGCCCTTCGAATCCCTTCCCAGAGAGCAGGGTGGGGTTCGCTTGGCAAAATCGTTGCCCCTTCTGTGCGTGGGGGCACCGCTCGGCCCCTGCAGGCAGCTCCCCCCGAGCCAAGAGGGGTTGGCAGAGGATTAAGAGAAAGAAAACCTGACTGAGGATGACCTCCTCCTCCATCCCTGTAGAACACGGGTGCTAAGAAACCCCTGTATCTGAAAAGGATTGGCCTTGGGGGTAGGGGGTGGGGGGGTGACGACACACGACATACGGATGATGACTGTGACCACAATTTGTCCACTGCCGCCCCCTCCCCCTAAATGGCTCTGCCGGACTTTGGAGCAATTCCCACGGGCAAGGTGAATTTTGACCCGAACGTGCATCCATCGGCGGGGCAGAAAGGCTGGAGAGAGCGGGGTGGGAGAGGGAGGTCGGGGACGCAAAGCGGGACCCGTGGGGTGGGAGTGGGGGGCTGAGGTCCCGATCGAGGCGCGGCGGGGGTGGGGGGGAGCGGGGGCGCGCACCCCCTTTTACCTCCGCGGCCTTTTTCGCTCGGCGCGGAAAAGGGACGGATGGGAGGGGAGGAGGGAGGGGAATCGCCGGGGAGGGTGGGACTTCGCCGGAGCGTCTCTCCCCGCGGCCGCGCGGAGCAGTTGCAGAGCGCCGGCGAGCGGGCGGTGGGGCGGGCGCTGCGCGGGGAGCGGGCGCTGCCGGAGCCGCCGCGGGAGAGCGCGGAGCGGGGCTGCCGGGGCCAGGAGCGCGCGGCGGGGGACACCGAGTGAGCAGCTCTCCCCGCGCACCGGGACCTGCTGTTGGCTTCGCCGCCGTGCTTCATCCTCTCGGTTAATTTATTTTTTTTCCCCCCACCTATACTTTGATCCGCTGGGATTTTTTTTTCTTTTTGATTTTCCCCCCCTTCCTTTCCCTGCAGAGCCTCCCTCCCGGCTCAGTTCCCTCCCTCTCTAGCCAGTTTGGATTTTTTTTTTTTTTATATTCTGATTTTTTTTTTAAGCGGTGAGGGAGGCAGAGAGGGAGACAGGAGGGGAACGCTCTGTACATCCCCTCCGCCGCCGCCACCACCCCGACTTGCGGAGAGGGGTTCGGCGCTTTTCTACCCGCCAAGCCCCGGGGAGGCGACCCGGGCTCCGGGAGCCGCCGCGAAGAGGGGGACCTGAGGAAAACAAACAAACAAAAAAAGGCCAACAAAATAAACCAAAAAAAATTTCAACGTCAACAACGACAAAAAGAGAGATGCATTGAAACTTTCCGCGCAAACTTTGGCGTGAGTGCGCGAAACCGAGCGCGGGCGGCGCGGGTCCCGCCTGCCCCAGGAGCTCGGGGCGCCGGAGCGCGCAGCGACAGCGGCACCGGCGGAGCGCCGGGCTTATGGAGGGGTGAAACCGGACACCCCGAAGAGGAGCCCCCCTTTTCCCCGGAGTCCCTCGAAGCGCCCGGCAGGAGGAGGAGGAGGAGGAGGCAGAGCGCGGCGGGCCCCGCTCCGCGGCGTGTGCCGGCAACCATGAACTTTCTGCTTACTTGGATCCACTGGGGGCTGGCGGCGCTGCTCTATCTGCAGAGCGCGGAGGTGAGCGGCGGGGACGGCGGCGGGACGGGGGTTCTGCGCCCCGGGGAGAGAGGGGGGCGGCCGAAAACACTTCTTTCAAAATTTTTTTTTTTTCATATTTTCCCCCACCCTCTTCTTTTCTTCGTGCCCCCCCCGCTTCGCCTCCCACCTGCCCGGCGCGCACGTGTGCGGGGCGGGGGGCGGCGGGGCGGGCGGCACGTGTGCGCGCATCGCTCGTCCCCGGCGCGGGGACGGGGGGTCCCGGCGGCGCCGGGAGCGGGAGCGGGGCAGGGGAGGGGATGGGGCGCAGCGCGCTGGCTTCTTGCATCAGCCTCGCCGCCCGTCCCCGGGTCTCCTGGCGTTGCAAAAGGGTGTTTGGGCCGCCTATTTGCCTTGGGTCCCGGCGCGGGTTCGTGCCGCCGAGTGGAGTTCAAAATGCCTCGCTGGAAAAACAAATAGAGATCAAAGGCGACAAAATGGATCCTGAATTTCTTCCAGATTGATTTTCTTTCTTCTTTTTTTTTTAAATACATATCTCCCGCACCGAGATTACAAACCCGTGCATTTTTCTCTTCCTCAGTCACTTCTACTTTTGCCTCATTGTCATTCCTGCAGGATTAAGAACGGACTCTTCCTCCTTTTCTTCATCTATTTTTTTTTTTAAGAGAAAAGAAAGGCAGCTTTCTGTGCACAGCTGTCCTGTAAATCTATCCGTTTTCCAAAGAGTCGAGAGGGCTGTGTTGCCAGGAGATACTGGGGGATTTGGACAGGGAGCCCACGTGAAAGTGGCTGTTTGCTAGGCGGGCACGGATTACGGTTTAAAGGCTATAACAGGTTAATTCGCTCCTGCCATTTCTCTCAGAGAAGACGCGGGCCGGGTCATCTCCGACAATCGTGAAAATAAGCGTCGCTTGCAAACTAATCGGTTGTTCACATTGTTTGCTCAGCGCCGATGCTGGAAGGTGACTCCCCAGTTCGGAGCCATTTCAGCCGTAACTGAAGTCATGCAGGCACCGCTCGCTTTGTTTCTAGCCTGTTATATCTCCACTTTCTCCAGTGACAGCCGCACGTTAGGCTGTGCTGGATGGGAACCGAGGCGCAGCTCTCGCTCGAGCGTGGCACCCGGCAGCTCCCTGCCCCCTGCCTGCCTGCTAGACTGGGCTCTCGGCACAATTCTTGGCGTTCTCCGAGAGTTTTTCCACCGTCATCTGTAACGGGGGGGTCTCTGCCTCCCATCTCCTCGCTATGCTTTCACAGCAGCGTGTGTTCCCCAGCTATAGGTTAGACAACTCTGTATCGGGCTCTGGTGATGATCTCCTTTAACCCTCCCCTTGCTCCTTCTCCCCTCCCCTTCCTCTTCCCCAGAGGAGGAAACGGCGGATCAGGTAGAGTCCGGGTCTGTCTGTGCTCAGGCGTCCGTCAAAGCTTCGTGCTGCCTTTTCTCCTAGGCAGGAGGACGGTGTCGATGAGAAAAGGAAGCTGATAACGGTGGGAAAAAATAGTAGGAAGGAGTTACAGGGTGTCGGTGGGGCGAGGAGAGAATGTTGCAGGGATGGATACATGAGAAACTGCGAGATGCGCAGTAGCTGGGTGGTGCGGGCCATATAAGTGCCCAGGCAGATGGATGGTGAGGTCTGTCCTTCGGTCCTGTCCTTATTTGTCCGTTGATTGCCTGAGCACCACGGTGATGGGAACGTTAGAAATACCAGCAGATCTCACGTAGGCAGCTTGATGATGACTCTGGGCATGGCAGAAGGCATGACTTCTCATGCTGGGACTAGGGGTTTGTGCTTTGATGATAATATTTATCTGTACTCTTAATCTGAGTGTCGTACTGAATAAAACCTATCTAGCTAGCCAGACATGTTGGAGAACATTAAATAAATGCCCTAGCAGAGGCAGAGTTGGTAAAGCAAGGTCCGGCGTGTGCCAGTCTGCTTTCCTGAAGGCAAAGAAGGAGAGATGCAGGAATCATGGTGCTCTTCTGGTCAAGGCGGCAGGGGGATGCCTTCTTACTGAAGGAGGGGGATGCCTTC
Organism: Piaya cayana; assembly: GCA_013389865.1. Taxonomy (NCBI): domain Eukaryota; kingdom Metazoa; phylum Chordata; class Aves; order Cuculiformes; family Coccyzidae; genus Piaya; species Piaya cayana. Next base: position 203,156 of record WAAB01019979.1, on the reverse strand, counting down.
TTATTGAATGAGTTGTTGCAGTTGCTCCTGCAGCAAAACTGGGATGGTGAGAAATTGTGTCACAGTTGAGGCTGGTGGCACTAATGCCACAGGTGTCTGCCTCCACTGGTGGCAGTAGCCTTTCTGTGCAGGAGAGGGAGGAAAAAGGTGGTTTTGCAGTACTTGTCCTCCCATCTGTTTGCCTGTGCTGAGCTGTGGTGCAGAGTCCTCAGGCTCCACGGGGTCAGAGAGTTTCATTGTTGTCCCCTTCCAGTCTCCCCTTTCCTAAAGAATGGGGGACGGTTGGCTGTTCCCGTCTTCCTTTGTCTGCAGGTCTTGGCAGCAGCCTGGTGGCAGGTCACCCCCGATGAGGGTCTGGAAACTCTTCCCTTCTTGCCCTGAACTGCAAAGGGACCTGGATACACCAGCTGTATTGCCGTAGGGAACAGGCAATGATCAGACCAAGGGAGGGAGAGCGAGCCTGTGTCTAGACTGCTAATGATCGCACACCCACCAAGCTCCTCGCCTTTGGTGTGCCTCTGTACCAGGCCACGATGAGGAGCCACCAGAACCTGCTTCCCTGGCCTGGAGGCAGCAGGTCACCTTCCCCAAAACTACTTCAGGCCCGTGGTCTGAGGACAAGCTCAGAGGAGGAGTGTTCCTTTGGGAGTAGGGGAGAGGGAAGACTCTGCTGACTTCTCAGAGGGGCTCACTGATTCCTGAGCAACCTCAAATCCGTTCTCCGGTCTATCCTGCTCTGTGTCAGAAGTGCCTTGGCTCCACTAGCAGCTTGCAGGATTACTGACCTCTGTCTGCATGTACAATAGAGAAGGAGTGCAGTGAGTCTTGTCCCCCCTAGCCCCCCCGCCTTAAGTAGAAACCGCTGAGAAGAATTTCTAGTGCCTAAGACGAAAAGTGCCTTAACTCCTGTCCCAGAGTCCCTCTCAAAGTGGATGGATTGTTTGTTCCAGTCCTAAACAGTTACAAAGCTCTTTTAATGAGGCTGCACAGATTAGGGGGAGGGGAAGGGAGAGAAAGAGTGCTGGTGGTGGTGGTGGTGAGGGGGGTGATGGTTGGAGAGGAATGACTTGATTAACCTTTTCTCTCCCTTCGGAGAATAACTTCTGACAGCAACTAGAGGAGAAGGCAGGCAGAGAAGGTACAGACACATGGGTGATGTGAGGAGGGTTTATTTATTAGGGAGGGTGGGACATGCATTTGCTGTGGCCTGCAAAGGGCACAGAAAATTGCTACCCCTTGATCAGCCCCATTCCTGAGGTCATTTATCTCACTCTCGAGCCTAGGGCTTGCTTCCACACCTCCATGAAATGCTGAAAATCTATTGGAAGGAAATTGTGTTACAGAGCTGTTGGGTAATGCCAAAAGCCAGCAGAGGAGAGTGTGACCTTCAGGCTCCCACCAAAGGGCACACCAGGCCCGCTTGTCCCTTGGAAGGCCTTTGGCTCCCATTGCCCTGTCTGATACGGGACCATGTGGTTTACAGTGAAGCAAAAAGCCCCTGCCTTGCCTACTGTTGCAGTGAACGTGCTATAAGGGTACTAGCCACAGGTGAAAAGCACTGCAGAAAGGGCAGAAAATTTTCTTGTTATAGTGAGAATAGAGCATGATACTGGTCATGCTGGGAAACCTTCTGAATGTCTTCAAAGAACTACCCTGGGAGTGCTCAGAAACTCTCTGCAGGCTTTGTACCAATCTCATTTCCCAGCCTCTTGGGTGGGGTTGCAACCCAGGTATAGGTGAGCACTGGGAGAGTGCCCTGGCTCTTGCTGCAGCGCATTCAGGGCAGGGTGAGGTGCTGTCTGGACGCAGGTGAACAGTGGAAGTGTGTGACTTGCTTCTGCTTCCCATCACCTGTGCACTGTGTGTACTTGCATATAGGGAGATGGTGGGTTTGCTCATCATCTGGGTGGCCTCGCACAGAGAACGGGCAGAGTGATCCTCAAGGTGTCTCTAAGCTAATTCTGCTCAGTCTGTTATGCTCATTCTGTGTGTGAACCAAAAATCTCACTGCAAAAGGTCTTTGGGGCATTGTGACTTGGATAAACGGACTTGGCTTGTGTCTTTTTCCTGTGCTACAGCAGAGATTGAGGCTTTTCTACCCTTGGTGCAGTTTTCTTTTGACCCATAGATCGTCAGGCGCTGAGTGGCTTTGGAAAGACGTGGCAGCCTTTGCTGCCTCCATTTTGTTTGTGCTGTTGCAGTGACCTTCACACTTCAGGAATGAAACTGTTGTCACGGCACTGAGGTTAGACACACAGCCCTCTCCTGCCCAGAGAAGAAATAGATCCATGATGTGGCTCAGGTCTGGGCTGGTGAGTTATGCCCAGGTACAGAAAGACTTTGGTTGAAATAAGAAGCGAGGAGTTTGGTCAGGGGGACCTTAAACAAAGGGAACTGTGCACAGACACAAAGGAATGGCTGAGAGAGGGGCTTTTAGGGCTTTGGCGTCTCTTTTGCCACCCCCTTTTAAAAGCTGACAGTGGTGATGATGCCCTGTGCATGGGGCTACCTAGAGGACATTAGGCGGCAGATTCCTGTTGTGGGCTTGAGGTGGACTTCCCCTGCTCATTTCAGTCCTGTCTCCCATTATGAGATCAGGGCTTTTTTCTAGGCATCCGTGCAGCATATAGCTGATGAAACAGTATTTTGTGTGTATATATTGCCATGCTCTTTTTGGGCCTCTGCTGAAAGGCAGCAGGTTCTGTGGCGGGTGGCATCACACAGGTGGCAACGTATCTTGGAGAAGTGAAGAAAGCCAGGCATTTTTCAGTTTGGATTCAGAACAGAACAGCAGGGGGAAACCTGACTTGGCTGGAAAGTTACGTCAGAGCTAAAACCCTCTCACAGAGCAGGAAGAGTGGAGTTTTTGTTTCACGTGGAATTAAAAAAAAAGACTTCCTTAGTAAAGCTGTGTAACACTTCTCCATCCTGGTCAGGGAGTAGGTTACCTGTGACCATTCCTGCCTGCATCAGCGGTCTGGAAACGGCCCCTCATCCCAAAAGGCAGCAGGAGCAAAGACAGAGCTTGAGGCCTTTTGGGGTTTTCTCCCAGCAAAGCCTTGGGGAGCGCAGGGACAGGAGCTGCGCTGCAGCCGTGCCACGCGGGGGCTGAGAACCCAGCCCGCATCGCCTTCCCTGCCAGAGGAGAGGAAGGAAACCTGGGTGGTTTGGCGTCGCTCCTCAGCAAAGCGGTGCTGTCACAGTTAATCGCCCTGACACCCGGCCAGATACCGACACCTCGGTGGCCACCACCGCTCCATGACAGCCGTCTGTGACACTGAGAGGCCGGTGATGCCCTTTCGCGCCTGGCTGCCCTTCTGCTTCCCCGGCCCTCTGAGTTCACCTTCACAGGGGCAAATGGAGGCGCCCAGGCTTGCCTACTGCGTCAGCGGTAGAAGCTCACCCCGATTATTCCTCTCCCCCGTTTGCTCCCTGGTTTTTGACTGTAATGAATGAAACCCAAGGGGCAGTAATGCATGAAAGTGGTCCCTGAGGGACGTGTCTCTCCCTTTGGGGCCCCTCTCGGGCAATGCCTGCCCCATTCCCTCTGCTCGGGGCTGTCGCTGGGGGAATGGGAGCCCTTGCTGTGCCTGAACTGCCCCGCCCCGGGGGCTCCCCCTGCTGCTGGGGCCGTGGGATCACAGGGTGTGACCGGATTCTCCGTTTTATCTTTGCAGTTGTCGAAGGCAGCTCCTGCCCTGGGGGACGGGGAGCGGAAACCCAATGAAGGTAAGAGGTGGCGGGCAGGGGGCTCGGGTGATATTGGGGTGTGGGGGTGTGGAAAGGAGCCGCCGTTTTCCAACACTGCCACCTCCCGGGAAGTGGGATGGGCAGGGAGCGGGGGCTCCGGAGGCGGGGGAGGCGACGCCGCTCTTAACCCCTTCGCGGCTGCAGTGCAGTGAGTGTCGTCGTCTGCCACCCTCCCGTCCCCCCTCGCACCCCATGTGTCCCGTGTGTGTGTGTATGTGTGTGTGTCCGTGACGCTGGGATGGCGACAGAGCTAGGGTGTAGAGCCAGCCCAGCTTGCCGCTCGCTTCCCACAACTCCGAGGGAAAACTGCGTGCGTGCGCCTGTGCACATACACACGCTTATATATATATATACACACACACATACACATGCGCGCCACGCACTCACACAAAGAGCTGAGTAGCGGCGAGCAGTTTGCTAGGGATTCGCCACAGTGCCGTAGGAAGGGATTTGTCATCGTTGCTGCTCGCCTCTTCCCCGGCAACACTGGTGGTGCCCAGCTGGGTGGCCACGGCTGATCCCTGAACAAAGGCCAAGGCAGCGTGCTGGGTCTCCCCAGGCAGACAGGTGACAGGTCTCCTGAGGAGAGGCAGAAGGAGAAATGGGCAGCCTGGGATGATTTTCCAGAGTTTTGTCTCCTGACAGCCCCCGACACCCCCCCAGTCAGAATATTGGTCAGCACTGTACAGAGTCAGACTTGAAAAATACACCCTTTTTACTCCGGTTTGAGCTAGCAGGCTTAGCAGATCCAGGGGACAGCAGTGTGGTCGTGTGGGTTCTACTTAATTTGCTGCTGGTGGTCTAATATGGACAGGACCATTGCTTGTTGAGGAAACAAGGTGGAGCCTCTGCAGCCATTGTGATTTTGCGTCTCTCTGGCTGCCCAAAAAGGCCAGGCTGTGGCAATGTCCTATGCCTTGCTGGTTTGTATAAATGTATTTGTATATATAAATGTGCTTGAATAAATGTAGACCTGAAGAGCAGCCCCCAGGTTAGTCAGAGAGGCCTCCTGTGAATGCCCTGTCTGCTGGAGCCTCATGCGTTGCAGGAGGTTGGCTTTCTGTATTCTGTCTTCTGTTCAGAAGTAGGGTAAAAGAGCTGTGGATTTTGGAGGCTTCAGGCTGAGGTGGTCATCAGCTGCTTTAAGACCATCCTGACTGTGTTTGTCCCCATACCTTCCTAGCGGAGCACACCACTTGCTGCTGTGTGGCAGGGACTGGTGGAGGTCTTGCAGGGTCCCCAAGGGTTGCGACCCTCAGCGTTATTCCAGCTGGAGGTCAGCAGAGGGCTCTAGCACTGTGGGCCCAGATTGGCTTGATTTTATTAATTCTTTTTTTTTCCAACTCCATTGTGATTTCTGTATCTTTGTTGGTGTGACAGACTGCATGTGCATTTCCAGAGGTTTGTGCAAGGCTTTTTTGGGGATAGGTGTCCATTTTGCATAGGTAAAATTTCTGATTTGCTGGCAGACTGCTGCCTGTTGCGCTTGACCCTTGCTCTTGCTGAAGTCAACAGAAGAAGGTTCAGTGACTCCAGAGGGATCAAGATGGAGCCTGCTGTGAGGCTTATTTTGGTAACCAGTCCTCTGCTGTTGTTAGAAAAGAGCTAGTCTCCTCATCTGTGCCCTTTATTGTGTCTGATTGCCTTCCTGGGGAGGGAAAGAATCACACAGGATTTAATTCCCTGTCACAAAAAGGCTGATGGGATCGTGGGAGAAGTTGGTCTGGCAATGTGAGTGGTGAGACTTTGGTGCTATTGCCTTGGTGCTATTTCTGGTTCTGCAATGCAAATATATCTATGAGCTAGAAATCAGGACTCTTGGCATTACCTTCCTGTCTCTGCTTCTGTCCTGCTCTATGACCTTGGAGGTTCTCTCACAGCACCTCAGTTCCTCCTCTGTTCCATAAGGAAAGTCCTGTATTTCCTTCCACTGAAGCCCTTGTGGGCTTCGGGTTTGGAGTGAAAAGTGATTTTGTGTCATTGGCCATCTTGTGCTTGCTCTGAGTTGTCGAGCTGTGAAAGGTTTTTATTTGGGGTGGACTTACTCTGGTTGGAGATTGTAATTATAGCTTCAACCCCTACCCCTTTTGTGCTCAAGAGAGCCTTCCACATGTTTTGTGGCAGGGGAAGTTGTAGAGGAGTCAGACAAACACTCTTTGTTTGTTCCACGAGAAAAGATTTTCTGGTATAAATAAAGGAAACCACCAGCACTTGTGGCTGCGCTTTTATTTTAAAAAGAACAGTGTGTCTGTATTGCTGCAAAGCCATTGACAGGGAGGGAGGCAAAATGATCATAGACTCGCTCCTTTTCTAGTCTAGCATGTTCCCACTTGACTGCTCCAAATTTGGACTTAATCCTGCCTGCTGTGGCTATGTCTGCCCTGAAGAGTTAATGTGGGCCCTGACTAGGTTTTAACCTTACTTCCCCGCTCCATTCACAAAGAAGAACCTCTGACTCAAATCTGGAGGTGTTTTGCAGGGAAGGGGTGTGAGTTAAATGTGGGATTAACTTTTAACGTGGGCTGAAGCCCAAATTGCAGGAAGGGAGCAGGCCAAGCAGCGTTAGTCCTTCAGTGACCTTCCTGTGTTTCCCCATGAAAGACAGACCTTCTCCCGTTCCTGACACAACCAATGGTAAGGAAGCACAGACTGAATCAGCCCAGCAAAGTGTGGAATATGACTCCTGGTACATAGGAGTAAGCGTAGGTATGGTAGCAGGGGCAGGGCTTTGCTGTGAGGTTGACTGTATCTCAGTCATGTACTCTGGTTTGAGTGCTAACTGTGCAAATGATCTATGGAGCATTGCACAGTCTCTGCGAATACTGTTTCCAGTATTCAAGATCCTGGCAGGATCTTCTGACTGGTAGCTGGAGAAAGATTCATGGTTTCTTTCTCAGACCCTGATTCAGACTTTGGAAAATCATCATATGTTAAAAGTAAAGGCAAAACCTCCCCAATTCTTTATGGGAAGATTTGGTCCTGTCACATCTACTAGATCTCAAGTATAGTCGTCAGGGTGCAGCCTTGAAAGTGAAGGCTCTACAAAAGAAGTTGAATGTGGTGTCCTGTGGCTGGCACTGTAGTCCCAGTGCTCTGGTGTAATCCAGCTGCTTGTGCAGCACAAAGATTTAGAGAGTATGGCAGACACGAATCACTTTCACTTCAGTTTTCTACTCTGTTTCTGTTTCTGCCTCCTTTATGGCCCAGAATACTATAGTAAGCAGCATTTGATCTGTGCAGGTAACTGCCGCTTTCCCTCCTGCTTTTATTTCCTCCCTCCCCTTGACGTAGATCTTTAAGCATGTTTATTCAGAACTGTGCCTTTACTGCCAGAGTTCCCAGATCCTTTCTACTGGCGCAGTGTGAATAATCAACAGTGCAGTTCAGCAGCTGTCATTGTGCTCGCAGAATTTCCCACATATTAAATTGTTCAACCTATTGGAAGATAGGTGGTGACTAAGGTCCCTCTGAAGGGGAATGGGAAGAACGAGGTAGCCACAGAAAAGATAGGAGAACATGCAAGAGGCTTACTGCAGTTAGAGGGGGAGGGAGGTGGAAGAGAAGGGACAAGGAACAGAAACATGCTGTCTTCTAGACAAGGAATACCAACAGGCAGTCCATGCCTGCCAGGCTACATTTCCCTTTCACAGGCCACTTTCTCTTTTAATAGCTGCTCATGCTCTCTGACACTTCAGAGTCCCTGGATGGAAGCTCCTCCTCTCTCGTACCCACTCTGAGCACTGTGGCACTGTCAGCTCTGCATGACCTAGAATTAACTTTCAACAATTAACTGCAGGCTGTGAGCTCCAAGCCCTGCAGTTTTGCATTTTTGTGGCAAAGTAACCTTTATGCCAGTTCGTCACAAGTTCAGGGAACTTTAGAAACGCTTACTGGAGACCATTTTTTTCCATGATGCAAGCAGTTTGCGCTTATCACTCGAAGTTATCAACCTTGGTGCGGTAGGACTCTGCATACTGTACAGGTGGATCATTATAGTGCATAACAGCATGGGGCAGGTACTATCTCTTTGGGTATGCTCTTATCCCCTGCTCCATTTGAGGCGTCCATCCTCCTTTGCCTGTATGCTTATAGAGCTAGGAGACCTGGAGGGCTCCAGGTGCTCACTGTTTGCAGAAATGTACTAGCAGCTAGATTTTGTGCATGTGTTCTTATCTATCCTATCTCTCATCTCCTTAAATCTCTTCAACCCTTGACCAAGCGGCAAAATGAAGCTTTGGCAAGAGGCTGGGAGACATTGAGAAACACTTGTGAAATGAGTGCAGATCGCAAGCTCTATTTGTAGGGAAGGCAGGGGATAATGACAGATCCACCCTGTTCCCCCTCCCACGCTGCTTCATTGAGGTTCAGTAGCCAAGTATATAGTCTAGTTAATCCTGGGGGTGTTGTGGGCTTGCTTTGAATCTTTCAGTGGGTGGCTTGACTCCTTGGTCTGTGGAAGTAATCAGTGCGGAGGCAGGGAGGCTGTGACCTGTAGCAGGTGCTGTCATGGTTCTGAGGTGGCCTGTTGAGTCCGATTCTGCATGGGCAAAAGAAGTAGGTCACAGGAGGAGTGATGATGCGTGGATACATGGTTTGGAACCCTCTGCTTGTTCTTTGAAGTGTCTTTGTGTTGAGGTCTGTAGAAAAGATGCTTCTGCCTTATCCCCTTGACTTCTAAACTCTACTGGGACATCCACTGGCTGTTTTGAAAGGGGGTAGAAGGAAGATTTGAAACAGCCTTAATCTTCAGATCATCTGCAGCAGACTCAAGTGCTTTTTGGTTGAGTTAATGTGCATGGTGGCAGCCTATCCAAGAACATGGGGGATAGCAGGGAAGGAGTTTGAGGAGGAGACACCTGTGCTGTTGTCTGTCTTGCTTCTGTGATAAAGCAGCAGTAGGTAGAGATTGCCTCTTTCTCTTCCCTGCTTGATTTGTGTGCGCTTGCTTGTGTGTGTAGGACAGAGATAAAGGATTTAGGCCTCCAAGACTGTCAGTGAAGGCCATAGGGTAGGCGTGTTGCAACTTTTTGGCTCATTTTAAGGGGCAAAACACTAGACATTCTTGAGCTAAGTTTGCATTAACTTCTTCCCTCCATTCCTTCTTTTAGTTATCAAATTTCTGGAAGTCTACGAACGCAGCTTCTGCAGGACAATTGAGACCCTGGTGGACATTTTCCAGGAATACCCTGATGAGGTGGAGTACATATTCAAGCCATCCTGTGTGCCTCTGATGCGATGTGCAGGTTGCTGCGGCGATGAGGGCCTAGAATGTGTCCCTGTGGATGTGCACAACGTCACGATGGAGGTGAGGGTCCAGCTTGCAAGCTGGCATGCTTGAGTGGAAGGAAGCAAGTCAGACATCACAGCCACACCAAGTCCCAGCTCCCAGCTAATTCAGAGGAAGGGTAGCCTGCCCCAGGGACCTGGAGACTGTCGGGTCAGGAGGGCTCACCTATCTCCTGACCTTTGTGCCCAGCATTACACCGTGCAGGGTTAAAAGATGAGTTGCCCGTGTCTGTTCAAGCCTAAGAGGTGAATCTGTTTTATGACTCTGACCTTGCTAATGCCCAAATGTGGTAGCTAGGAGCATTTCTGATGCTGTTATCTCTGAGGCACCAAAGAACATGCCTCTTGGGCCTGTGTTCCACCTTAACTCTGTGTTTGGTCCACACAGCTGTTGCTCCAAGGCAGGTGAGTGGAGTAGAGCAAAAGGAGAAAGGCTGTCAGTACTCTCTCCTGGAGGGCATGTGAGGTCAACCTTTACAGATAGAGCAGGGGATTTGGATCATTAGCTACATTGGCACAGCAGGGGTGGAAAGGGGCTGTAAGAAACAGACTTCTTCAGTGTCAAGTGGAAAAGCCTTTCTGCCTCTGGGCATCCTCCTCCTTTGTTTGAAGGCAGCTGAATTAGTTCCTTGGAAGAGACAGAGATGGCTGTGATAGCAATGGTTGAGCACGTGGGGAAGTTGCAAACTCTGCTTTAAAGAGGTTTTTCACTGCCTTTGTCTGCTGGCCTGGATCCCAGCTTGCATCCACAATAGTGCTGGTGCCATTGCCCTTAACCCATAGCTCCCTCACCTATTTTTCTCCCTCAGCCTCTTGAATAGCCATGGTAAATGCTACCATCACTTTTTGATGGGAGACATGGAGGACTAAGTGATTACCCAGAAAGCTCTTTTGGCTTGTCATTTGAGCTGTGTTTGAACCCTGGCAGAGAACCTGTCTGTGCCCTTCTGTGGTTACCCATACAGCTTTTCCACTTGCAGGCTCCAGCCTGGGCCAGAACATGCTAGCATGGTGTAGCTAGGGTTGGTTTTCGTCCTAACATTCCTTGCTGAATTACAGTGGTTTGCTGATGTGCCTGCGTGCCTGTAAAGTGTCAGAGGCAGCTGAGCAGACCACTGTTGCAAGTGCTAGACCTAGTGATCCAGCCTGGTTCTGGATTGAGAGCTTGTGACCATACATGCATGACTTTCAATATAACTTCCCTGAGGCTAGGGAATGGGCAGCGTCTGACTCTGCAGGGCTGTTGACCAGATTTACTTTGTGTGTCAAGTCACTGGGAAAGTGAGATGTCAGCTGGGAAGCAATGTTGACTTAGGGAAAAGGAGTCAGATGTGGATTTTTTGCTTTGGGCCTTGGTGTTAGACTGAAGCATGCTTTTAGGTGAGAGCAGGCTGGATGCTCCATTACTGTCTCTCTAGCATTGACCAGGGACGGCTCAGTGAGAAGCTTGCTATGGTGTTACGCCCTCTCCCATGCCTGTCTCCAAGGCAGTCCACTAGTGCTGGCACCTTGCATGCACGAGCAAACAGAGCTTTGGCACAAGTCTGGTGTTGCTGCTTGCTTGTGATCAAAGGCTTTCCCTGAATGGAGAATGGGGCCTCAAAGTCAGCTCATACTGTGCCATGCTCTTTCCAGGAGCACCTGGACTGCAAATGCTTTGCCGTGCAGCAGGCTGATTTGGAGCTGTGAATATAAGTAGTGAATGGGCAGTGACCCTCTCTGTTTCTTTCATTCCAGATCATGAGAATTAAACCCCATCAGAGTCAGCACATAGCGCACATGAGCTTCTTACAGCACAGTAAATGTGACTGCAGGTGAGAATGGAGCAGCACTGGTTCCTCTTGCAATAAACTTATTCCGAGCCTTTCCTTTTTTCTGCCATTGGGTTGGGACAGTTGTCCAGAGGCTTCTGCAGTCTCCTCAGTTGGTTCGCAGTGGGGTGGCTGAGCCTGGGAAAAGTCCTTTGCTGGTGAGGCTCCTCCATCTCTAGATATAACAGGTGGAAAATGCTAGCCTGCAGGCTGGGGTCTTTTGGCACCAGCTGCCAGCAAGGTGCAACAGGAGAGCACACACTTTGAGAAGTACCACTTAACCTGTGCCATAGGCATCTGCAATGCCAGCTGTACATGTCCTTCCCTGGACTTGGCAGGAACTGGGGATAATACTGGAAGCATATGTGGTAAGCATCCTTCTAATGAGGCTTTGTTCTCTCTTTCCCCACAGACCAAAGAAAGATGTCAAAAACAAACAAGAAAAGTAAGTGACAAGCCTTTCCTCCTTTCTCTTTTGGTGGTTGGTTGGTGTTTCCTCTCCCCACTGCCCCTTGCCCTTTTCTTTGGTTGGAGATACTCACACTGAGGTGTTTTTGGAAATGACATATGGTAGTGCATGGGGCGACACTCTGAATCCGTTCCAGGTGGGCACAGAAACCCAGATCTGACGGTCCTTCCTTCATACCCCAGACCTGGAGCTTGCATGACCCACGGCCATGGCAGTCATTCCTAATGCTTTATCCCGAGTCAGGGAAGTCCCGTCGTGTGTGTCCTACCAGAATGGATTCAAGGTGCAGCCCCCGTTCTCCCTTCCCTCTTCCTGGGGTGTTTCTGATTACTGCAAATAGATGCCTTTCTTTATTATTAATTTTTTTCTTGCTGCTTGAGTGAGTACTTGCTGGCTTCTTTCACAGCAGCTTGGGTAGGAACTCTGCTGGCCACAGGGAGAGATGGCAACAGAGGTCTGGTGGAGGCAAGACTGATGCCATGCAGGATGTGACACTAGTTTTGGCTGGGTAGAAGCCTGGGAGGGCATAAAGGGAGGTGGATGTCTTAGCTGGTTCTTGGTGGAGATCTTCATGAGAAGTTTTTTCAGTCTGAAGGATTTGCTGTGTTGAACTGAAGGAGTTAAGGCACAACCTGCCCTTTCCTTTCTCCCCATAGTAAAGAGGTTGTGAAAATAGAGAAATAAGCTCTCGTCCTGCAGTAGTTGCAGGGACAGTCATAAGATATGGAACAACATTGAAAAGAAAGAGTGACCTCTGGGTTAGAGGGTCAGCTGGAGTGCACATGGCTAGGATAGCAACTCTGCCTTTTAGAAGTGCAGAGTTGGAGAGGAAGGGGGTGAATAATGGGAGATGAGGCTGAAACAGAGACAGAAGGAGCAAGCTGGAGAGTGAGAGAACTTTCACCCCTCTCCTGGTGGTTGTACATTTCTAGCTGCCTTCCAGCCTCTCCTCCCCACCCCTGAAAATCTTCTTCTGGCTGCATTGGGCTGCGTGCAGCCAGCACTCCTCTCTGTGCAGGGCTGTGTTGGGAACGGTCTGTCTGCGTGGCTCTGTGGTTTGAAGGTGTGCAAGAGTTGGGTCTGTGTGAAGCCTGCCGAGGATGGGGTGCCGGTGAAGCAGCCAGCCCAGACTGTGTTGCATTCCCTTTCCTATTCTAACAGCACCTTGCCTGCTCTTTGCTGGCTCTGCACTCCCTGGGGAAGGAAGGGAAGGGATGGGAGAGATTGATATGGTTTAATCTGTGCTGGATTGAAAGTCCTGTTATATTGGTGCCCCTCTCTTCCCTTCAGGTCGACTTTCTTCCCCTCACCACCTCCCCGTGACTCCTGACATGTAGGGCAGAGGCTGGGAGCAAGTTGATGCTCTGATACTCATTCCAGTGAGACAACCTGAACAGGGCCTAAGAAACACCTATAGTGCTTTCCCTCCTGTCCCCACCATGTCCCCTTGACAGCTCCCTCCTGAGATGGGCTGTGCTAGGGAGCGACGGAGCCTTTGCTGAACTGCTGCAATGCTGGGGCTCACTTGCCTGACAAGCCCTGGTGCTTTGCCTAGGGCCTTCTCCTTGCATGTGTCTCCCTTGGTCCTGTGGTGACATGGCTCATGGAGCTCCAGCCTCCCTCCCTCCTTATGCTTTTACTGGCCTGCAGGGATCCACAGTTAGTGTCTAGGTCAGTGTGTCCTAGCCACTGCCACCCTGCCTGTCCCACCTTCTGCCCAAGAGTCAGGAACAGTTGGGAATTTTTTAGGAGAGAGCGAGTGCTTTGACTCCATCCAGTCACCTCTCTGGCAGATCCACGTAGAAGGTGAGGGGAAGGAACAAAAGGAGGGAAGATCTGAATGCCGCTTCCTTGTCATCTCCTGGGTGTCATAACTAGGTCAGGCCTCCTCCTTTCCCCTTTGGTACTCAGGATGGAGACTGCTGGAGGGGATATTCAATGCCTAGTGAGGTCTCCTGGTGTCCTGTGAACCACAGGCAGGAGGTGGGGTGGATGAGCAGAGCCTTTGGGCTAGATAGCCCCCTCCCACACAGCGCTTCTGTGTAGACCAGGTCTCTCACCTCGTCTGTGGGCTTCTGAGGCCAAGACCCATTTGCTCCCATCCCGAGGCAGGATTACCACAAACCCTGCGGCAGAGCTGTTGGAGCTCAGCTGTCTCCTCCTAGGCCCAGTGCCAGGCAGTGTGTTAGGTCAGAGCAGTTTCCTCTTCCCTCGGGAGACCCCCTCCACTCAGTTTGCCTCTTGCAGCCACTGTGCACCCACGCTTGTCTCCTGGAACATTTGTCTGCACTCACTGCGGTTGTGTGATGCTTTCACGGAGCTTTCTGTTCCTTTCCCTCACCCCTCGTTCCTTTCCCACTGCCCCTCTCTGGAGGGGGCAGGTGCCCCTCTGGGACTCCCAACAGATTGGCCTGTGCTGGCAGCAGCCCTGGTGGACGCGATCTCTGCTGAGTCCCCTGACGTTGCCTTGGCTGTGAGCAGGCTGATTGCAGTGCTGGCAGGAGTGCAACAGGGCCAGTGAATGTGTGTGTGAAGTGGAGATCTGTGCTTTGGCCCTGGGACTTGCCCTCCAGTCCTGTCTCATGTGCTTCCCCCCTCCCAGCAAGGCACATGGCTGTATTTTTTTTTCTCTTCTTCCTTGCGTTTTCTTCCGTTTTCTCTCTCCCTTTCTTTCCTTCTCTCTCTCTCTTTTTCTGTTTTTTTTTGTTTTTCTTCCAGAAAATCAAAGCGAGGAAAGGGGAAGGGTCAAAAGAGAAAGCGCAAGAAAGGCCGGTACAAACCACCCAGCTTGTACGTTTTGTGTCCTCTGCTTGTAGAGTCTCTTCCTTCCCTCTCCCCAAACCAAACCGCCTGCTTGCTGCTCACTCAAAATCTCACCTTCACCTCCAAGTCACTGGTGGGCTGCAGATCCTGCAGGGGCAGCTCTGGTGGTGGCACCACTCTGGCTCTAAACGTCTCTCAGGGAAGGTGGCTTTAGCTTGCTTGGCTCTCTAATCATCAGTGGCGACCATTTTCCCAAGGCACAAGAGCACGGGTGGGTGTGTGAGCACCCTGCACTTTTCCATGCCTGACAGTTGCAACTCTGTCATCTGCTTTCCCCCACTCGTCTTGTGCCCCCACTGCTATGATGACTGGTGACAGGCAGGCTGGCATCTGCCGTGCATGTGTGCGCGTGTGTGCGTGTGTTTGTTTGTGTGTCTGGTGGAGTCACAGGCGGAGAGGAGAGGTGGGACGACGGGAAGCTGGAGAAGGGTGTGCTGGGGAATTGGGGGAGCGCTCTCTCTTTTTTTTTTTTTCTTTGCTCGATTTGGTGGCTTCTCTTTCCGTGTCTCTCTGTCTCTTTCACTCTGCCTCTCTCACAGTGGTTCACAGAATTCTGCATTGTAAATTCACGGCCCCTCCATAGGAGACTCCTAGGTGGCAAGGTTGGGATGGGGCTTACAGAAAGGATGGCTCTGCTTGCTGCAAGGGTAAGCATGCAGTGCTGGAGCCCAGCTGCTTTCCAGGGGAGGAGAGACCCTGGCTATTTAACACATTTAGTTGCTGGCCTCTTTCTACTCAAACAGCCCAGAGAACTCCATTCATTGTTACACCAGTAGCTGGTTGGGACCTCTCACCTTCCCAGCCTTGCTTCCTCCTTCTTCCTCCCTCTAGCCTGTGCCGATGGATCCAATGCAGCATTTGTGAATACTGTGCAGAGAGCCTGTTTTCTTTCTCTTACGCTAATGCAAGGGGGTGCTGTCCTGGAGCTGCCAGGGTGCTGCTGGAAAATCCATCAGCCCATGACACTCCAGTGGGCAGCATGGGGGCTGCGGGGAGGGGGCAAGGGGATTGCTTTGATGTTTAGGGTTTTGCATGTGTATTTTCTTTCTGCTGAAGCGCTGTAGCTTAGACATCTTTCCTTTTGCCTTTTTGCAGTCACTGTGAGCCTTGCTCAGAGAGGAGAAAGCACTTGTTTGTACAAGATCCCCAGACCTGTAAATGTTCCTGCAAATTCACAGACTCACGTTGCAAGTCGAGGCAGCTTGAGTTAAACGAGCGCACTTGCAGGTTTGTGTCTTGAAGGATGAAAGAGAAACACACAAAGAGAAAGAGAGAGAAAGAGAAAGAGGGGGGAGCTTGCTTCCTGCTGACTTCTGGCATCAGTGCTATATGATTGCTTCTTTTCTCTGTCTTACGTGGGCCAGAGGGCATAGGGGATAACTGAGATGAGGACAGAGTTTCCCTGTGTCAAAGGCGGCTCAGCGTTTCAGATGTACTGTCAGGACTTGGACGAGGATGCCTCCCAGGGACAGGGTGTTTGTGTCTATGGTATCCTTTCCCGTAAAACAAGATAACGGAGTTCATGTTGCTGAGGTAGCCAGGGTGAGGGTCCATAGCCCTCTGTACGTTATCTGTATGCAATTCTGACCCTATTGTTGGACAAAGACATATCCTTAGATGACTAGGATTTGAGCACCTCTGTCTTCCAGTCCCTTTTTATGTGGCTTATGGTCACTTTACTGTTTACAGAGCAAGGAAAGCCAGTCCAGGATTCTCCTACAAGGTTGTCCTCACATTCTGCTTTGCCTCTTTGTTCTTAGAAGACAAGGAGAGCACCCTGTCCCCTTACACTGTGCTCACAGTTCCCTGTCCACATCTTGTCTGAGTTGTGGTTTGAGGAGGTGCACTCAGGCCTGTGATGTAGGATACAGCAGGATTAACTCTGTCTCTAGGTGAAGGCAGGCAGAGGTCTGTATTTTATATGTGAAGTGGGAGACAAAAAAACTCTGTGTGATTAGTGTTTGTTCAGAGATCCATGTGTCATCTGAGTGGCCTCTCATCTGAGGCATAGACTTGCAGAAACTGATGTGTGGTTCTCACTTGAGTGCTCTGTTGAACTCAGTGGGGTGTCTTGAAGTGCACCAGCTGCATGTGCATCGCTGGTGTGGGATCATCCTACCACCTATCCAGAGACATGGAAATGGGGTTGCTAATGAGCCCGTGGCTGTGACTGTGAACTCAGGCCTCTTGCACAGAAATCTAAGAGGTTCCTCCTGTCAAGACAGTGTTGCAGTGGCAGTGGCTGGATGGGAGAGGATAAGTGAGAAAGATCCAGTCTTCTGGGGCCACATCCTGAAAGAGGAGACATTCATTTGCCTGTCTGGAATTGGCTAAGTGACTAGGGCTGCTACAAGTGGCAAGTGCTTCCTTTAGGTGTGAAAACTGCTTGTGCTTAAACCAGAGAAACCTTGGCACTGCCACTGTGGTAGAAACTGCTCTGTATACAAAGGAATTTTCCAGGGTGCTGTAATTTCAGTGGGAAAGTAGTTGGTACAGGGGCCAGAATAGAGCAGCTCCTGGAGTTAGCTTTCTAGCAAGCGTAACTCTTGAAGCATGAGGCTAGACCTAACTTTGGCTTTTCCCTTCTGCTACTGTTTCCAAACCCCAGAAGAGAGTTTGAGAGGTCAGAAATAAGCACAAATACAAATAAAAAACCCAACAACCCAAAGAAGTCATGATGGCAGAAAGAATTTACTATTTTTTCTTACTAGTCCCTCTCTGTGGTGGGATAATTGGCATTAAAGGAGGTTTCCAGAGCTGGTATGTTGGCCAGAAGAATAGGAAGTAGTCATAGGAATGGGTAGCTTATATTTTTCCAGTTATAAAGCTGGTTAAGCTGAAGCTCCTTGTGCTCTTTCTTGTAGAATTAGAATTGGGCCTTTCAGGGGAGGGTAAATTCTCATTTCTCCTGCTTCTTCAGGATTTTGCTGTTCTCTGGTTCTAACTCCTGCTCATGGCAGCTAGTGAAATGAGAGGCACTTTCTTTTCCCCTTCTTGCCTGTATGAGGCCTTATTGTCTGCACTGCTTCCAACCTAAACAACAGACTAGATGGAGAACTGAGGGATTGTGTTTTTCTGCATGCATTGCTTAGCTTTGTTTGTGTGTATCTATGTGTGCATGGTGTGATATGGTGAGGAAGCTTCTGTGCTGAAGCTTCTGTGAGGAAGCCTCTGATCCTGATCCTGAATTTACCCCTGTATCCTTCCCTGCCCCATCTAGGTGAGCCTGGGGGAATAGAATTTGTCAACCCATTCATGGGTTGGTATTTTCAACTATTTCGCCCCATCTGCACAGCACTTCACCCCACCAGTGACGTCATGTCTTGTCTTAACACCATGTGCTCTTAAACACATTAGCCACATCCCTTCCTTCCCTTCCCTGTCCTATTTGCACCCCCATCACAAACATTAAACCCTCCTCTCTTTTTTTTTTCCTTCCCTCTCGTCTCTGACAGATGTGAAAAACCAAGACGGTGAGCAGTGGAAAAGAAGGGGGAACAGCCCTGTTTCTGGAGCCTGATTTCTCACCTGGACAGAAAAAAACAAAACAAAACACTAATCCAAATGAACCCTAAAAATGAAGGATCGGTAGAGCACAGCACTTTCAGTACGGACGATGGACTCCGGAAGGAACATTCCCCAAGGCACCCGCCGCACAGAATTCACCTTTGGGTTTTGAACTGGTTTATTTTATTTTTCTTTTCATGCTGCTAAATAACAGAGCCAGGAAGACTATAGGGGTGTATTTGATGGATTTTCCCATACATACATATATATGTGTGTATACATGCCTATACATATATATATATGTATATATATTTTAAACCACATCTATATATACATATATGTATATCTTAACCACACACACACATATATATAATATATATATATATATACTGATTATTTTTTTTTAACATTGCTAATGTTATTGGTGTCTTCACTGGATAATACTCGACTGCTGTGGACACAAGCGGGCTACTTGGGGCATAAGAAACAAGCTAAGACTGGACTTGAGTAGAAGCGCTGGGTGTAAACTTCTTAACTCTAACTGACTTGTGCGTCCTCCGCTGTTTCTCTGTAGAGTGTGCTGTACCACAAACCACCTTCTCCTTGCCTGGGACAGGGAGGAGAAGTGATGGAGAGGATGGGCAGGGAGTTCCAAAGAGCGGCATCCTAGGGTGTGATGGGTCAAAGGCCAAGGAAATGGCCATCTGCGTGATCAAGGATTCCTCTTCCCCTCTCTTCCCCCAACTTTCGCCCTTAAGCTCGTCTCATAACCTGCCTGCCTTGCTGGGACATGGGATGTCAGTGTACATTTTGCGTTGACTTTATTCACTATAGAAACTTTGCCAGAGAGGCATGCTGGCTACTCTTAAGCGTGGTGGGCAGCTGATGCGCACTAACTTTCCATTCAAGGAATTATCACAGGAGTCTAGTTTTCCTGCCCTTGGTGGCTGCAAAAGGACACAAGGCCTACAGTGTGCTGAAGCAAGAATGGGGACCGGTGCACAGCCACACAGTTGTTCAGCACTGTCTGCTTTCTTCATGCACAGAGCTGCCACTCAAGAGCATCCAAGATGCTTACGGAACATTTCTGGAAAGGGATATTAATCAAAAGTATATACACAGTGGAGAGGGGGGTGTGTGCGTCTGTGAACGTGTGCATTTGTCTGTGTGTATGTATGTTTGTGTTTTTCTCTCTTTTTTATATATATATATTTATTTTTATACATATATATATATAAAAAAATAATATATATGTATGCCAAGATTGAAGGAGGGGAAAAAAAGCAACTTTTGCTGCCTTCAGTTGGTGTTCCCAGTGTGAACCTTAAGAACGTCAATTATTTTTTTTTTTTAATGACGTACTGTAAATATCAAGCCCCTTTTCCACAACTTGGGCTGGGGAATCAGATGTGAAGGCAGCCGGAATCCCTAAGTCGTATCTGAGAATCTTGGCTATGTGTGTATCTGCAATATATGCTGTGGTGTGTGTGAAACCCACCTTACACACACGTGCACGCACACACACCCCCTGAAAGCGTGTTTGTACATCTATATGGATATATTTAATCTAGTTCTGTGATTAAAATTATTAATAATAATAACAATCAAAAAGGTACTCAGTGTGTGTCAGAATGCTGCCAAACGTCATCTGCAACTGAATATTTCAACGCCTGATAATGTACAACACGGAAAGCTTCCAAAAAGACAAGACAGTCTAAAACCAGACTCACAACAAGTGACTACTAACCACTAGGAACTCCCCATCCAACTGATGGCTTTCAGAAGGAGAGAAAACACACGGGTGGGTGCTTGCATCTGCAACGTATAATACTCATGCTGCATCGTGCGCAAGACAGAGGCTTCCGATGGGGGGGAGGGAAGAGAAAGTGTTTTATATACTTATTTAATATCCCTTTTTAAATTAGAAATTAAACAGATAATTTAATTAAAGAGTAGGGATTTTTCAGTATTCTTTGTTAATATTTAATTTCAACTATTTATAAGCCGTACCTCCTTTTTTTTTTTTTTTTTTTATTTGTACTGGTTGTGTATAAATTTAACCTTCCTGTTTTCCCATCCCATCTCTCCCCAATTGTTGGCAGAGTCAGTAGCATGTTATGGGCAGTTATTTAATTAATTTCTCTAACACCTACCCCTACACATTCCTATTGAGACAAGGGTTAGATATACATCTACATACTATATATATATTTGGCTATGTGTTTGTATATATATATATATATGTTTATGTATATGTGTGATTCGGATTAAATAGACGCTACGATTTTTTTATATATGTAAAAAGAAGAAACAGGAAAAATAGAAAATTCTACATCTTGAATCTCTCTCCTTTTTAATTTTAATATTTGTTATCATTTTATTTATTGGTGCTACTGTTTATCTGTAATAATTGCGGGGAAAAAAGATATTAACACTACATATTGTGTCTAGTGATTTTTTTCAAGATATTCCTTAGTACATATTTATTTTTAAGCAAAGAAATTACAGATATATCTTAAAAAAACGACGATGACGACAAGAAACAAACCTTTTTTTGTATTAAAGAATTTAATTCTGAGCTTGATTTCCTTTGCCTTCTCCTTCTGCCTTGCATCCTCGTTTTCTTCCATTGTGTCACAGATCCTCTGGCATTGTCTCTGGAGGCTACAGAGCACCAGCAACCTGCCAGTCGGACTCTTGGATTTGGGCCCATAGGTTCCAAAAGCATCTAGATACCTAAAGTCTGTTGAAATAGATGGGAGGTAAGCACCAAAATCAACCCAAGTTCCCTGCTCAGTGAGAAGAGGGTGGTCTGATGGGCAGGACTCCAGGGTTGCTTCCCAGCCTCTACTACCAAGGAGCATAGTGATGGTACCCACCATACTTCTGTCTGGTCAGTAGCCGAGCCCCGTGTGCTGGTGTGGACCCGAGTAGATGTGATACTGGTGAAGCTTGCAATCCCAGATGAAAGGAATGTTCTGAGCCTGCCCTTCACTGGTAATGGACTTGGTGTTTGCAGTTGGAATGGCGTGTGGTACGCATTCCCCGTGATGGCTCAGCAAGATGTCACCATCCTAGATGACACTGAACAAAGAACTATTCAGCTCTGACTCTGCATGTCACTTCATGAGGGATCTTGATATCGTTGCATCTTTGTTATGCACTTTGGGGTGTTCGGGATGAAATGCTTTTGGAAGCCATGTCCTTTCTTCATCAGCCATGGAGATGAAAGTATCACATGTTGTCAGTCATCTGGCCACATTGGAAGGGAGCATACAGGATATTTCTGGATATCTGGGAGGAGACTCATCCGGATTGACACAGACCACTGAGTTCATGGCTTCCTCAATACTGTTCTTGTGGAGGTAAAGGATCTGGCTTTTATGCAGGGCCAACTTAGGTAGCTCTACAAGTGCATCTGCAGTCACAACCTCTGCAGAGGGCAGAATGGAGGAAAGAGGATGAGTACTTGAGGAGGCTCTGGTTTGTCTTGTTTTGTAACACCTTGTGGAGTGAGAAGACGAAGAAGACCATCCACAGGTGCTACTGCATAAAGAACCTAAGAAGATTCTGCCCTTGTGTATTCACCGCTGGCTTTTGGTTTGTGGGGATTGATGGACTGTCTTGCAGATGGCTGTGCAAGGGAACAAAGACAGCAAGCCTATTCTTGGTAGAGTGTGTTGTCTCTGCATGACCTGGGAAATGTTTACAAGTCATCAGACTGAAAAGACCAGAACCAGCAGGTCAGTGTTGCTCCCCTGGGCTGAGCTGGATGTGGAATCTCAGCTTAAGAGTACAGGAGTCTCCTGGATGGATGAGGCAGTGGGTCCATACTGTCAGCTGCAACGTTGTCAAATCCTGCCTGCTGTTGGTGGGCTGGGCTGGCTGATCCCAGAACCTGGAGGAGAAAAACATGCTGCACCCCTCTCTCCCTATCTCTGAGGGCTCAGGAGAAGCAGGACATCTGCAGAGCCAGGTGATCTGGTAGCCTCCCGCTCTGTTAGGACGTGGTTGTGCCTGGCTGGACAGCATATTTCAGCTAGGACAATACCTGCTCAGAATTCACTTGCCTGTGGCTGCAGCAGAGGCAAGGCAGCTGCCTCGAACCTCTGCAGCAAGAACTTGCCCAGGCCAGCTCTGAATGAGGTACCTGGGGCTCCTGGAAGCAGTCCAGCTCTTCTCCTTTGTCCTCCAGGGTGGGGTATGGCTGGGTTGTCACCTCTTGTGGGGAGACCGATGGCAGCTCATTGTTAAAAGAGAGCTCAGAAGGGGCTGGGACACAGGAGTGTGGCTGCCCCTCACCCTACCCAGCCTTTTGCACCTGGCTCACGTGTGCCTCGTCCCAAGGTGAGGCGAGGACATGTGGAATGAGGCCAGGTTGCAGGCTGCCGCTCTGGTCTTGGCACACAGCCGTTCACCCTGTACATGAAAACTTTCCCTCAAAGGCTCTAGTCACGTCCACATTTTAGTGGCTGGTTAATTAAAATGCTATCTTCAGGCAGCCAGCTGGTGCTTTCCTCGTGCTTCCTTCATTTACTCTGTGGGATTCAAAGAAGGGAGGCACCTTGAGAGGGAGAAAAGGATGCCCTGTGTAGACACAACAGAAAACCCCACTGGCAATGGAAAAAAAGGTGCTTTTGGTTGGAAATGCCTTCTGTCTTTCTGATTTGGCACCTGCTAGCTGGTTTAACCCCTTGTTGCTAACATGTTATGCTCCTGATTGGGCCTGCAAGTCAGACAGGGTCTGCTAAGGCTCCACTGATACCTGCAGCAGCTATGTTAGAAATGCCTATAAAACTTCTGTCCTCCAGGGTGGTCCTGTGGAGCACATTGGAAGCTAAAAAGAAGTCTGTCCCATGGAGCATGTCTTCCTGGGGGAGCTTTGGCTGTGGGCAGCCTCTCTATGCTTGGGAGGCCTGCAATTTAAGGCTAGTCCTGATTGTCCAACACAGGGTCTGCAGTCCCAGTCCATGCAGGCACTATGCTTGCTCCTAGCCCTCCATGCGTGGCCATGTGTAATGCCACAGGGAGCTGCTGGCCCCGACTGCACACTGCAGCACCTTATGCTCCACAGTGCAATGGGGTCAATCAGCTGCTGGTCGTACCAGAGGGACCAGGCATGAGTGCCTGGACCCCCAGCCAAGTTCCCCTTGTCTAGCAGGAGGTGGTGAGTTGTGGATAAGAGAAAGAGATTATACCCCTTGCTCCAGCAGGGAAGGAGGGTGCTAGAGAAATGTGAAGAGTGCCTGACTGAAGGACTGGTGAAGACTTTCCCTTTGGCTCAGGGAGCTAAGAGGACCTTATGGGCTTTGTACCACAGAGGGAATGAGGGCCAAGTTCCCCTCAGACAACAGTGGTTTGGTGGTTGCATGCATTGAGGAGGGTGTCCCACAATATCTTCCAGAGGTGCAGCTCACCACCTCCTCTGAGGGGGTTGCTGGCTTGTACAGGCAAACTTGGCAAATAGGCTTGTTGGGCACGTGCCACCCATTTAGTTGCCCAAGGCTGGCTCCCAAGGCCAAAAACACCTTCCCATAAGGATTTCTTTCGACACACTGCCTGAGCCACCTCTATACATCCAGGCCGAGGGACACATTAGGAAATAACTGCGCTTCTGTGCTATATCTGTATATTGTGATATGAGGCTAATCTCGCTGGTTCACACTCTTTATTTTTACCTTGCTCTTTCAAATGCCCCAGACACATTTTCTAGGGTTAAAAAAAAAAAGAAAAAAGAAAAATCTCAATCCCTCTCTAACCTTGGAGTGCTCAAATGCCTCCTTATGCACTGGGGCTGCCTTCTGCAAACTCAACCTGCTGTCATAGGACTCTACTGTGCCTTTAGCACCCAGATACCTCTGCTACCCACTCTGCACCACCCATCTCTGGGCCAAGCACACAGTATGGGGAAGGTGTTGTGCTGCAAGCCTGACACTGGTAAGGCAGTTCTTCCCCTGTGTAGTGATTTCAACACCTCATTTACCAGCTATTCTGGGAGCTGTTAGTGTACTCTGTGCTTGGAGTATGTTGTGTGGTGGGACTTGGGCTGGGAAAGGTGCCTGGCTCTGCTGAACACCCTACCAGGACTGCCACTAAGTGGTAATTCCTACTGAACACTCCTCAGGGAAGTTCAGGTAATGCCAAAAGCACCTGGGATGTGGGTCAGCATGTTTTCTTCCAACAAGTGTGGAACCTTGAAGGTGAGAAGCTTTGGTTGCAAATTGCAGCACCTCTGAATCTTGGTTGAATGGTTCTATGGTAAAGGAGTGAAGGAAGGATGTGTCTCATACAAGCCCTTGGGCCTTTAGTGTGCAACCCTGTTTAACAGGAGCAGTCTCTAAACAAAAAGGGGAGAGACCTAACCCCTTAGCTACAAGCTCTATGGACTACTTAGGAGAGGTGGAATAACATGGGTACAATCGTCAGTTTAAGTAAATAATTCAGTTCCATCAGCTCTTCAGAAATTTTAAGGCCAGAAGCATGACCTGCCTGAACCAACCAGAGCCCTTCATCTTTGTCTTGACCATAACTCCTACTCAAGCCATGGTGTACACTTTAGAAAGGCATCCAAGTTGCCATCTCACTGCTTGGTCTTCCAGTCCTTCTCACCTACACAGAACCTGCTGGCACTGGAGGCAGCTTGTGCCATAAACATACTGGTACCCAGGGAATATCCCATTTGAGTCATCGGCCTTTTGTCAAGTAGCTGGGGTCCCAGCAGCAGTCCCCCTGCCTGTGCACAGTTCTGACTCCATGAGCGAAGAAGGAAAAGCACCAACAGAGCTTTACTATGGACTCATTCCTTTCAAAGAAACTCCTTGTTTGTCTGCTCAGAGACAAATGTAGGTACTATGGGAAAAGTAACTTGTCAGTCACCTCTGGTGTTTTCTTTACCCCAGCTTGAATTGACTTATTCCTCCTCCAAGTACCTTTCCTCATGTTGGGCAACTTTCCAGAACATTCAAGCCTTCTATTTTTTTTCATTGTAAGGACCTCACTTCTGGGAGAAGAAGCCTGGAGACTCTTGACCAGATCATGTTTATTCTGAAGTGTTATTGCTCCTGGGGAATAAGGACACAACTCCTACTTATTCTAATCTATCTCAACATTGGAAGTTCAGTGAATGGAGGGTCAACGGCACTGGATCTCCTTAGGCACCATAAATTATGAGTCACAGGATCATCCTGAGTTATTTGGTGACTAATCTGAAGCTGGTCTTGAGGCTTCGGGCTGATTTCTTGCTTGTAGTATTGGTTTGCCAGAGCTTTGTATTGTGAATGTGCAGCGTGGACCTAGTCAATCCATGACACCTAGCAGAAATGGCTGAGCTGCCGGAGGAGGTGCTCATGAGTCAGAGAGTGGCACCGCCCTCTGTACCAGTACCCCACTGGGGTAGCTGGATGTACAGTACAAGAGGCTTTGACATTCGTGAGTCACTTCATGGAACTGAGAGTGATCCACACCCCTGGTGAATTGCTGGGACCAGTCACTGATTCAGGAACATCCCAGGAGGAACAGTTTCTGAGTTTAGGTTGTTTTGTTAACCATTTGCAAATGCACTGTTGTTATGAATATGTCTGTATTTGTGCAGCTCGTGTCCCACAGCATGTTGCATTTGCCTGGACTCTGTCCTGCTTCAAAACCCCTGGCAACACCTCATCAAGCTCTTCTCTCAATCATTTCTGTTCCTCATCTCCTGACGCCTTTCATTTATAACAATTATACTCCTTTTCCCTCAAAGGATGTCGGCTGTGAACACACTCAAGGTGGATCATTCCAGAACCACAGAAGAGGAAACAGACAGCCAGCTCTGATGATACCCCCTTGCACCCTTCTCTGGATGTATCTCTCCATGGTTGCTCTTTCTCAACCTCTTCTGGCAGTTCTGCTTTCCAGGGTGACCCCTCCTACTGCAAAGCAGCTTTGCCCTAGGTACATTATCCCAAGATAAATCTCATTTTGTTTCCTGTTCATTTCTAATCTCTATAAATCCTTTTGGAGGATTTTTCAGTTTGCACTGGAATTCACAATCATTTCTGTTGAAGGCACCAGCTTGGGGAGTTCATGGAGAACCTTCTCCCTGGTGCTGCTGAGTAAAGAGGGTGTTGCACTGTGGCTCCGAGCTCTGGGGTGAGGGTGGTGGTGCCCCATCATGTGGGCACAGATGCAGCCCTACATTTAGTTGTGTTTAATCATCTGATGAGCTGTATTTCTCCCACACCACCAGATAGGAATATCTGATTGCAGCTAGAGGGACTGTAGGATTCAGTGGGTCCTAGTCTATGGCATGGAGCAGACTAGAGACGTGGGAAGCGGAAGAACTTCTTCAGTTCCTAGCTGGACTCTGCTGTCCTTCCCTGCCTTGATTTCTCCATACATAAAACAAATCCCATCCTCCTCTTTTTGGACCCTTGACAGACAATCAAGAGCTGTTCACTGCTGATTATTTTATTACCAGTTAGCAGGTAGCTTCCCATTGTGCTGGAATTGTTAGTGGTGTCTGTGTACTGTCCCTCAAAGCAGGTAAGTAATTTTTCCTTCATAACCCTGTTCCAGCTGCAATCATATCTCCTTGCTACTCTCCATCATTTGAGAGAGAACCTCAACAGGTATTTTGGTGCCAATAACACCTCCTTCCATCTACCCTTTGGGAAGGGGAGAGGACTATGTGGAATACAGGGGAAAGAGCAAGGAACAGCTCAGGAGAAGCTTTGCTGGCTGGCAAAAGTAGGGGACAGTGCAAAGCCGATGAGGATAAAAGGTAAGGGATGCCCAGTGAGGTGGGAGGGTGAGGAGGAATAGGCTGACTGTGTCTCAGGAGTAGGGTGGGGCAAGCCTGAGGTTATCTGGCAGCCCTGGGTGCAAAGAACCCTCCCAGTTACGAAACTTCCTGCACTCACATGGACACATCTCTCACTGGTGTAAGTTACTTTGATTGCTGGAAAACTTGTCATCAGGATTTTCAGGAGTGCCTGAGCTGCCAGCTTCACCAGTACCTGTGACCCTTCCCTTCATAGTCCCTCAGCAGCCCCATGCCACAGAGAGCCCTACTGCAGAAAGGATTGTCGAGAGAGGGCTGCCTCTATGGTTAACGACTCCTTGGAGTCTCCCCTCTCTGTGAGGTGCCTGTGCAAACAAAGATGCAGCTGCTAGAGACCGTGGTGGCTAATGTTGTGTCTTGTGTTATTTACATTAGCTGAAGAGCAGTGCAATGTTCAAGACTACCCAAAAAACTTTCAATCCTCCATGATCATGAAAATGTCCAACATGACATGTCCAATATACTCCAAAAGCTAAGAAGGCGAGCATCCCTAGACTGCATTCATTTTCAAACCACTGTGGGCTGGATGGGTGATTTGCCAGCAGTGACTTTCCTTCCTAGCCTTAAATCCTGCCACTGAGTTCCCTTGGGCACACTTCAGAGTCTGCTCTCCAGGCTCTCACCATATCACTTTACATCCAGGTTCCACCCTATTTTTAATCCACTCTCCGTCTTCTGGTGTTGTCAATCTCAGACCTTTCCTAAGTCTGGAAGAGGATTGTGTATATGTCCTTGTCTCACTGTGGGTATTTTTTACAATTTCTCTCTTGGTTTTAAATCACTTGAGCCCTGTTTGCCTTTTGGATTGTAGATACACACAAAACTCAGGCATCCTAACAGAGGTATCCACAGCAACTACTAAATATTATTTTCCAGAGGGGATCTTCAAGGCCCTTTGGGGAAGAGGTGAAGTTTTGGCTGTTCTGTGCCAAGGTACGTCACCTTGCACATATGCAGGGGTCATTTCAGAGGGTGGTTGCACTGCTTCCCTCCAATCTTTACATCCCTTTCACACTCCTCAGACATCTGAGCACCATGCGCCAAACCCATTAGCTCCTCATCCTTGGTGTCCTGGGATCATTCAACAGTGACCAGAGCACCGGCACCCTGCAGCTTCCTCATTGGAGCAGTGAGTTTTCACTTTTTCTTTAATCACATCACCAAATTTTAACACCCAGCAAGAACTTCGACCCTTATCCAGGGATTAGTTGTTATCCTTAAGAGCTTTCTGTGGCAAGCCTTATAAAAGAACTCTGGCTTTGGAGAATGCAGGCAAATCATGTCCACTGGGTTAATTTTCTTTATTAGCTGACTACCATTTTTTTTTGTCCATAGCTCTTGGATATTGTCTCCTTGCCCTGGGAGAAGGGCTGTTCCCATCAGTTCACAGGAAGTTCACTGCCAGGGTCTTCGTTACCACCCAGCCACCCTCAGCAAGAAAGGGAAAACTTGACCTTGGTGAAATTAAGGAAAAAACGGTATGTTCCCTCATTGGGCTGTTTCACATCTCACCCCATCAAAATTAGGTGGTGATGGAGGGCCGCCAGACAGACCCTGTAAAGACCCTGTAAAAATGTTTTAAACAGGGGGTGTAGAGGCAGCTGGGGTTAAACAGAGGTAGCAAAATCCACTCAGCTGTTTAGCAAATTTTCTTTGTTGAAATAAATGCCAGCATCCATCTCTTGCCCTATGTATCTATCACAGCCTATTTCAAGAATCCTGTTTACCGAGCAAGATTGTATCCAGGCATAAAAGAGGATTTTTGTTCTGATTACTGACTGTTATTTTGCATGTGTCTGCTAGGTACTCGGATACAGGAAAACTAGGAGCACAATGGTTTTTGCTCCAAGTAATTAGAGGCAGGATTCACAGGTATATTCTGGCTGCTTTCAGCCTTTCCCGTGACAGAAAGCAGCTGCACACCCAGCATTAGCCAATCTGCTAATAGGCTGTGTCACAAGACACAGCATCACCATGTCTCACAAAGCAACTGCATTGTCCTCTCTAAGCTTATTGTGTGAAATATCACGGGAACACCACTAAACGTGTCTTACAGACTGTTCCAGACTAAACATCCATGAACTGGCTCCCTGACCCAGATTGGGGTCCTTGAGTGAGGAGAGGAGGTACCTTGCTTTTTTGCTGTGGAAGCACAGGAGGTCCGTGTGCATGTTCGGCATCTCCACTCAGTCATGACTGCATGCATAGACTCCAAAGCATCCAGAGAGCCCTTATTTTCTTGTTTAGATGGTATATGTGTGGAACATTTTAGTGACAAATGTTGGTCTGTGGGTACTTCTGAACCAGGATCTTGGGTCTCCCAGCCCAGGCAGCCAGGCATACTGAGCCCTCACTAGAAAACAGTGGATCCTTTGAATCCAGGGTTCTGGCTGGAACTGGGTGACTGGTCTGTAACTCACTGAGGGTGAGGGGATAAGGATCAAGATGGAAGCCAGAGTAATGACAGGAAACCTGCTTGGAGTCTACTACAGAGAAAGAAGAGAGTTTTGGATAGGATCTTTTAGCCAAGACAAACCAAAACTGTGGCCTCTATGAAAGAGTTTTTTGCCATACTGTGTGTTGGCTTGGTGTAATGATACTGGCTAAAAGTTATGGGTTTGTGTAGTACAGGTAATACCTTGGCATTGTGCCAGAGCTAGTACTCCAGAGTCCTCTTCCCAGCCCTGTGCTTCTCTTGCTAATTAGGACTGTGTCAATTGCTACTCTGGTCTCTGCCTCAGTTTCCTCATCTATTAGTGGCGATAACAGTACTGAGCTACCCTAGGGGATGATCTGTGAATGAATTAATTATGAAGAGTTGAAGATGGATTAATTGGTAGCTTCTGTCAGTTGCTCAGAGATTCCACGATAGCTGACAATGAGTGGCAAGACAAAGTTTTGCATGCTGTGCAAAGCACGACTTTTGCTTACATTGCAGCCTGTCTCCAGGACTTCGCTCCTCTCTGTGTGGCTCCAAAGGAAAGTCATGCCTTGATTAAGATGAGCACTCATCAGTCCTGTAATGTTATTTCCAGGTGTGCAGCAGCCTGTGTGGGCAGGATGGAGTGTCTTCCCAGCTGCAATTGTCTTCTCCTGAAGCAATAAGTAAAGAGATAATGCAAAGGTATCATCCTTTAGGAAACCCTCATATGTTGCTTGTAATGACAGAGAAAAAGGAAAAAAAAAACCTAGGCAAAAAAGGACCAAGTGGGATGTTACTTGTAGCATACTAGTGCTGTAGTATTTTAACCATACACTGGTAAAAGCTAGAGAGCACAGCTCTGGAGAAGAGAAAACTGGAGAGTGCAAAGCATCTTATGAAGCCTCCTAGGAGGGTAAGATTAAGGACTGTAACAAACTGTCTGCTGAGAGCTGGATTTGGCCTCCACCTCCATAGTATGAACTATGAGTCTGGGATGTGATAGCTGCTTATTATGTTTGAAGTTTTTTTCAGTCTTAGAGCATCTGACACTCTTCTAGGGGCATTTCAGAGCTCTTCAGATTGGTCAGATAAATAGATCTCAGGAAAATGCCCTACTTGGTCACTTCTAGATCACTAATCCACCACAGGTGGACTGTTTCACCTCTCTGCACCTCAACTGCTTTCTCTGTGAAACAGGAATGTTAAAACCAACAACTTCCTAAACAGCATCCTGGTGCCCAGATGCTGGCAGGGGCCACAGGTTAGGACTGAGGGGCAGGGCAGAGCTGAGACCATGTGCAGGTCTAAGCAAGACCTGTGAGGACCTGGACACTTCATGGATAGGGGATAGTGCCTCCAGTGCAGACGAGTGCAGGTGAAGGAATAAAAGTGGATGCTCAGCACTGGTATGTCTGTTCTACATTCATTTGCACTAGCTGTGCTGTATGTTATACAGGGCACCCCTGAGGAGCTGGAGTACCCCAATCCATGGGAGCCACCCTGCATCTCGGTCCAGGATGCTCCCCTCCACTGTGCACAGCAGGTCCCTGAGGCAGCTGGGCCCCTAGCTTGCCCCCCATCCCCACGACTTCCAACTCCACAAATGGAGCCTCTTTCCCCTGAGAATGGAGCAATGTGGCAATGCTCTCAGACCTTGGCTCATAACCTCCAAGCAGTAACCTCCAAGCTGCTGACTGTTGCTCAGCAATAAACACCACTTATACTATTAATAAACACTATCTGTCAGCCTTGGTATTTTTAAGGCTGGGACACTGTGCCCTGGCATGTGAGGCTGCTCAGAGACTGAAGGCCGGATCCAGAGATGAATCTAAACAGCCTGCGCCTGTTGCAAGGTGGAAGGTCTTCACTCTCCACAGTGTATTAGATGGGATCCACAATACTCCCCACAAGGGATTTCCTTGCCCACCCATTGCAATCCAAAGGCACTGAGACTCAGAGACAAGCTCTACCTGCTCTTGTAGCCTGGGGTAGGTCTAACAGAATCTCTGGACACATCTGAGTCAGTGGTAATACTTTAGCTTTTCCCCCTTGATGTGCCACTGCATTTAGCTGAATCAGCAAGGGAACACTGCCTACTTACACATTATCTTTGGAGTTGTCAGTCCTGGTAAAAGAGGCTTCAAGCACCAGCTTAAGACTTGCTCCTCTGTGTACAGAGGTTGTTGAGAAAGTCCTGATGGGATCATTTCCTCTGAACAGGGTGCCTGTACAGTGCCTGTCATGTGTGACTCCTCTGCTGACAGCCTGGAAGATAAGTAGAAATCAAAATGAAGCATGTATGGGAACCCGTCATGTTGCATTGAAGCTCCTGGATGATTCCACCTGGCTGGGATCTGAGCCATCCTTGCATCAAGCCGATGCATTCTTTGCTTGGATTAGTCTGTGCCCTGGCAGGGCTGAAGGGGGCCAGTGTGACGCTGCAAGGGGACTGGCATGGGAGAGGGTCCAGTGCAGCTGATTTCACCTGCAGACCCACCATTTGACCCCTGGAAGTGCTGCTTGGGTGGATGGCTTCCTCTGGTGCTGAGTGGCAGGGAGTGGAGTATGGGTGATGTCAGAGAAGAGCATCATAGCCCCATAAATAGCTGGTGCAGGGGTGCACATCGGGGTGCTGGGCTGGCTGGAGCTGCACCCTGATGCTCAGACCTTCGCTGGTGTGAGCATGGCTAGGGCCACTGTGGAGCATTGTGGAAGGACAGGGCAGAGGAGAGGAGTAGCCAGGTAAACAATGAGCTGGCCGAGCAAACAGCTGTCAGAGTGAAACAATCAGGTACCATTCTGGTAAAGCTCAGCAAATACTGCGTAAAACCTGCTGCTGGCAGTGATGCTTGCCCTAGTCATTGTGTATAGCACTATCAGAGGGCAGACACAGAGCAACCTAGGGAGGCAGGGAGAGGTTGTGCAAGAGAAAGCTCTGGCCAGCATGACTCAATGCTCATTAGCAGTGGCACACCTACAGGGAAGCTCATTAAAACTGAAAGGAAGAAGCTCAAGCACCTTATTTCTCCTTTTTGCTGTAAATCATCTGTTTTCCCATGTACACATCTCAGTGTCTACAGTGATGGCAGCAAAGGAAGAAGTGCCGTGTATCATAATCCCTGGTTCCTGGAGTTGCACAGCATTTCTGGAGAATTAGTCCTTGGCCTGAAGATCACCCAGCATCACTGGAAGAAAGTCATTATGATGGGGTGCGCATGGCCAGCGGAAAAGGATGTAAGAGAAAAAAAGTAATCAAGGTAATTCCTTACGACATCACTTTGACTCCCTTTAAATTCCCAAAAGCCTGGTCCCAGGTCCCCTGGCTCTGCCCCTGCCCCACTCTCCAGTCCCATGGCCCCATCAGCCCAGTCTCAGGCCCCCAGTAACTCCCAATAATCTGATGGGCTTGTCAGTAGCTTGATCCAAAGGTCATTTTTCAGCTATGTGCTTGAACTGTTTTCTTCAGAACCATTTACCCTGATGTCTGCAACCTCTTATAAAGGCTGAAGGAGCTGAAGGATGGCACTGCCCTTGCGTGCTGTGTGCAGCCCTGCACTGGGCTGAGAGTATCTGTAGCACAGTGGTAGATCTGTACCTAGGAGATGCTCTCACTGTTTAGGACAAAGCTGTGCTCTCTGAATACCATCTACCTTCTACCTTTGTCTTGCCTACTAGCTGTTTTCTCGGACATACCTTTGAAGAAATCATCAAACTAGAGAGAGAAGGGACTTCTATGTGTCTAGTTATAAATACCTTAACCTGGGGCATGCAGAGCGGAGACATGAACAGAAAGCATGTCTGCAGCACACCTCTCTGACGCTGGTGTTCATTGCTGGTACATCACTGGGAAAATGGCTTCTTCTTTTTACCCACATTAAAGACACCAAAAAGTAGATTTACCCTAAAGTGGTTAGTATGCAGCTCTGAGACTGGCCTTGGAGTAAAATTCCCTTAATTCACTTCTCCATTAGTACTTTACAAGGAGATTGCTAAACCCAGTCATCCCTTGGGTATGTCTCCATTGCATTCCAGAGGTGGGATCACAGCTTGGTAAACAAACCCTAATGAGTTTGGTTTTTGATCTGAGTTTTAACACAGTTTTCTGCCTGTTAGCATGGATACCAGTAGCAGTGGGTCACCCAGACATCTGGATTGAAGACCTCTCCTATGCCACACTTGGCTGGCTGTTGCTACTCATACTCTCCCATTAGTCCCCAGTTAGTTTAAATCCATCTCCCCAAGCCATTCAAATGCACAGCCCTCTCATGGTTTGGAAGAAGGGCAAGGGTGCTGCATACTGCAGCAGGAATGGATGATCCTAGTGATCTGCACTAAGGGTGGCTTTGCTGCTCTAGAAAAGTATCTGTCACAAATGAGACAGGTCATCTTGGCCCATCCTTCCACCCTATGCCCCTCTCCTATGCTTATGGTGCCCACAGCAAGTCTTTAGGAGGGATCTTCTCTCTCAGAAACACCACCCTAGGCCCACTGTCTTTTATCTGATTTGGATTACATTTCCTTCTGCTTTTTTCTTCCCTCCTTTGACACACAGAAGAGTGATATCCCCACAGGGGAGGGTCCGGATGTGCTCCAGATGATGTCAGCTTTGATTTATTATTGTTTAATATCGTGTTGCTTACTGTTGCCATTGCATGGAGTTAGCTCAGTTTGGGAAAGGCTGCTCTTCTTTAGACAGGACAGATGGTCTGAAAATTAGGTTTTTCCCCTGTCTACCTAAATATCCAAAGCAGGCTGTTCTGTCATCAGTGCTTTACTTACACAAGATCTTTCCTCCACAGAAGTAGTGGGGAAGAAGGTGGGGATAAGGGGAAGACAAAGAGCAGAATGAGGGCACTTTACCACAATTGAGGTTTCTCAGTTTGTCTCCTTGTCTCCCCTCCGCAGAGCCTCCTTTTACTCCTGCCAGTTTCCCTAGTGGTCTAATTCAGAGCTGAGTCTGGGACAGGGCCAGTGCCAGACACTGTAGGGAAGAGGGGCAGGAAATGTGGCTGCGGGTAATTATGAAACAACCTGCTCAGATGTGTCATTTTGTCTTAATCCTTGTCAGTCAGAGCTGGCTTGTGTCCTGGAGCAAGAAGGCTTAGATCTCTTACTTTTTTATTATATCTCGTGTAGCTCTGGATGTTCTTTTTATCCATTGAAACATCTGATCCTTTCGTGCTTCCTGCAAAGCTCTTGGCCTCCCTGATGACAATGATTTCCATCTGTGCTCTCCCTCAGATCATTTCCAGGCTTCTTTTGGTAAGCATGTGGGTTCGTGGGGATTTGAGCTCCCGTTTTGTGAATGAGCTCAAGGCTTGCTGGGAAGACTGCTTGAGCTCTCACTGCCTCACAAGCTCCACAAACCTCAGTATCTTGTCCTGCAGTTGTCAGGGCTGTGTAGTGCCTGGCCAGCATAGATGGGTCCTGTTGTGCTTCTTGCCAGAGTCACTAGCCAAGCTTTTGGGCTCTTGAGAGCAGGAAGAAGGTGGTTCCACACAGGAGGGAAAGAGAATATGTTCAGAATGTGCATGCTCAAGCTAGCTTCAACTTCAGTCTTAGTGGGGACACTACCTGAAACACACTTTGATTCTTGTATGTTCACAGGGCAGACGAAGAACACTACATTTGTTTCCACTATAACTTTTAGTATGCAGCTCTCAAATGCATACACCCATATAGTTTCAAAATGTTTACTTATTTTGTTTGGCCTGAATCCTAGAGGACATAACTGTGGGTTTCCGAATATTTAAGGCCAATGTGTTATTTATAAGCCATGTCGGAAACATCCTGAGCATGTGGATTTTTAGCAAGGAGAGTCTGGGTTTGGTATGTCCACACACCTCAGGTTTGCCATTCTGCAATGCTGTCT
Organism: Piaya cayana; assembly: GCA_013389865.1. Classification (NCBI taxonomy): domain Eukaryota; kingdom Metazoa; phylum Chordata; class Aves; order Cuculiformes; family Coccyzidae; genus Piaya; species Piaya cayana. Next base: position 168,395 of record WAAB01019979.1, on the reverse strand, counting down.
GTGGTGATTGCATCTGAGGTTAGCAATGTCTGCAGCTGTGCTCTTCTTAATGTCTTCAAATCTACTGGCAAACAGCAATGATGTAGCAAGGCGGATAGAGAAGGACTGAGAAAGGCTCTGTTTGTTTCCAGATCCCTTGCAACTCCACAATTTAAACTCATAGCAACTATTCATATCACTCCTCTCACCTCTCCTTTGGCCCGCTAACAGACTCTGCCAATTTCTTCTGAGATCGTGACTGCTGTCCTAGGTGTAACACCCTAACCTGCAGCTACCTCCCCAGAGAGGAGGAGATGAACAAGTCTCAGTACTGCTCTGTCCATCCATCTTTCATGGTGTTTAAATGGAGCTCATCTCTGTGCTGGCTGCCCACAGCATCCCTCCTCAGCAGTCTTTCTTCTGGGATACACAATCCCTGCAGCACTGCTGCCCGGCAATTAGCTGAAAGCCAAAGCAGTTCCTGGGGCCCACATTCTCCTTCTCCTGCAGGAGAAATTAGGTTGCTTCAAGGCTGTCTTCGGTAGGCTGATGTTATCTCTGCCATGACGCAGGAGAGCAGCCTTAAGCCCTTATAATAACCATACCAGGGCCACACTCTCTCCACTGCCTGTGTGACTCTACCTGCGAGACAGGCTGAGCTTCAGGACTCTTCCAGCTACCTTCAGTCAATGGTCAAAGCCTTTCCTTTAGCACCACAAAAGCTTGAGAAAGCTTTTCTTCCCTGTTCTTGAGGCAAAGCCACAAGGTTTTTTAGAGGAGAGATGCGTCCTGTGTTTCTTGCAAAAGCTATACTTTCCTTGATGTGTTGAAGCTAAGGGACTGCTCTGGCTGGGCACTGGTTATTCAGGGGAGAGCCTTGACTTTCCAACTAAATCACAGAAGGTCTGAGATTTTTGCAGTCTGCTAATTGAGACAAGATAGAAGTTTGCACCAGGGATGGATGCCTGCTCCTGCTGACACTGTCATATCCAGCAGGCCTGCCCTGCCTGGGTGTTAATTGTGTCTAGGAGTGCTCCCAGCTGCCCATGTCACTGCCCAGGGAGAGGTGATCTCTACCCTGAAAAGCTTTTACCTAATTACAGAATCACAGAATGACCTGAGTTGGAATGGACCCACAAGGATCATCAAGTCCAGCTCATGTTCCTGCATAGGACAACCCCAAAATTTACACCATGTGTCTGAGTGCATTGTCCAAATGCTTGAATATTGTCAGGCTCAGCATAATGACTGCTTCCTGGGGAACCTGTTCCAGTGCTCCACCACCCTCTGGGTGATGAGTCTTTTTGTAATGTCCAACCTTGGCATCCCCTGGCTCATCTTCCTGCCATCCCCTCTTGTTCTAATCAGACAAAACAGACAGGGAGAGAGACAGAAAGAAGGAAGTGGCAAAATGATATAAAATGGCTTGCCCAGGGCCACATGTCAGGTGAGTTGTAGCAGCAGGGCATGAAGCCAGGTCTTGTGGCACTTGCACTATGGGTACCCTTCACCTCCATGGCAGGGCTGTGGCACAGTGTGGTACCAGACTCATCTCATGCTCCATCCCACCCTTTCCCTTAGCCTGTGGGCAGCAAAAGGGCACTTTCCCCTCCTGACATAGACAACAGCTTGTCAGGAAAAGCCCAGCCTGGCTAGGGGTGTGGATGGGAGGACTGGAAGGCAAGCACAGGCCAGCTGGCAGCCCCCAAGAACAGGCAAAGGGTTTGGGGCATTATCGGCGGTGACGCCAGGGAAAATAAAGGTATGTGGCTTTTGAGCCAGTGTTGCTACTGACACTGGTGATAAATGCACAGCCACAGGAATGATGCGGTAAGTCATTCCTATGCACCTGTGGGTGGATTTCCCTTGCCCAGAGACTGCAGCATCAATCACTAAGCCTGGGGAAAACTCTCCGAGGCTGTGGTGTCTGATACTGCATCAGTTGCCAGAGAGAGACAACCATGGGACAGGCTCTGCACAGGGCACCTGTGCCTTTGTACTCTGTTCCTGACTAATGTGGAATTTGCCATGGAGCAAAGTTGCTGGACTTCCACCAAAACCATCCCTTCATACTTTCCTTGCCTTGAGCATGGCTCCAAAGTAAAATTAAACCAGAGTACCTACATTTCTCCACATGCTGCAGGACACATCTTCCCAGGCCAGTGAGACCTCTCGTCTCTCTGTTGATCTCATGCTGGCCTGTATCATCCAGTTTTGCTGCAGAATTGAGCGGTTTGAGTGACAGGATATGTAAAGAGACCAGTCCAGGCTAGGGCCTTTGTTGCTGAGCTGTTTTATTCTGCTACCCACAACTATTTGGGGTACACCAAGATTTTTAGTTATACATCTTGGCAAAACACTTTCTAACCTATGGTGATTGCAAGTTCTTTAAACAGCAAGCCAGGGTCTTACAAAGGAAGAGAAGTGCAGGGGTGTAAGAGAATCGTGCTGTGCTCTGAGACACTGAGTGGAAGAAAGATCTGTATTTCAGCTGTTTCAGAGGACAGAGTTTCCTCTAGATACCCAACAGACACTTGGGAGCTGCTTGCTGCTCTCCAGGGCCCTGAAGCATGAATGAGAGAGGAAGTGAGTTAGGAACAATGGGCTTCCAATGAACTGGGAGGACCACAGCTACTGGGCTTCAGGTTCAGCCTCATCTGCAAGCCATTTCAGTGCATACTTGCTTATATGTTATTGCCCACAAGATTACATTAGTGGGACCCTTTCTGCCCTGTTCAGATACTTCTGATGTCAGGGATCACCTGGAATTTTGCTCACAGGCTTTGTATGCTGAGGAAAGTTAGCTGGGGCAAGAAATTAGGCATTTCATCTTTCTCCTTGAATAGATGAGCCAGTCCCATGTAATTTAGCAGCTTAGCTCAAGGCAAGAGAAGCCATTATCACTGGGCTCCTCTGCTCTGCTTGAACTCTCTTATCCACACTAAAATGCCAGAGAAAAAAAATATTTCCTTTTCTCTGTGGCGTCTCCCTGGCGCTGGCTGAGTGGCAGGTGCATATCTAAGATACCTGTATGTGCATCTATCTGATCACCCTCTCTCCTCACTTCAGGCTGCCTCATTTGAGGTGGGGTGGGAGTCAGTCTCGTGAGAAAGGAAGAACACTAGGCCAGGTGTGACTCAGCCTTGCCTGGGGAAAACCTCTTTGGTTTGGCAACCTTCCTACCTCTCAGAGAGAGAGCTCATCTTGGCTACTGAAGGCACGACACAAAATTCCTGCTTGCCCCTTAGGAAACAAGGGTTGAGAAGAAGCCCTCTTCTGAGTGCTTCTGTGCTTCTCCATTCTGCTGTGCCTGTGCTGGACCTGTGCCAGAGAAGAGGGAAAGCCTGAGGAAGGCGTATGAAACAACCCACTTTTGAGTAAGAGTAATCTGGTATTTTATCCAGTAGGTAAAGAACACGAACTTGGCATATATTGCAAGGTCAGGAGGAGTTTTGCAGGTAGGCATAAATGCTGCAAGGATTATTCTCTTCTGATTACAAATGTTCATGCTGCAGTTCTGCCCCACTCCTTATCTAAGCAAAAATACATAATGCTCAAAGAAAATGCGCACACACAAATGTGTGTGGCATACATATATGTGCAGTGCACAGAACCGATTCCTGTACCTAGATCCCCAAACTACTGATGCTTGAAGGCAGGGTGTATTCACTCCTGTCCAAAACCACAGACAGTCACTTTCTTCAGAGCTGCTCCCTGTAAGATTTCCTACTAGCTTACTCAGATGTCACTAAGCATTACTCTCTCAACCAGACATGTTTCCTGGACATAAGTCTTTGTGGGTATTCACATTCAGGTGCTATTATCAACCATTCAAATATCAATAAAGACAACTGAAGACTTGTTTTTTAGAAAGAAACCTTTTTCCAGTGAAGATACCTCTAATCCATCTTGCTGTTTAGAAAGTCCTCAATGTCCATTGGTACAATAGCTGAGTTATATGCTGGTGGTTGCATCCAGCCAAATAGCCTAAGCAGTTGCCCCAAGCTCTCTGTGAAGCTCTGAAATGGATGCGGGCACTCCATAACACTTCAAACACCATGTTTGCTACTGGCTGTGAAGTGATCATGCAGGAGACATTAGTGTATATCACGGCAGGTGGAACAGCTACTGCTTAGGAGAACAATACAGTGGAGCTCAGGAGTCAGAACACAGAGGACAGAGTCTGAACCTGAGCGGGAAAAAGCAGGGACATCTGTGGAGGTAAACTAATCCAGCTTGTACTGGATGTGGAAGCACGTAACAACCAACAATACAGACTACTGTGGACATAACTGAACTGTGCAGAGAGATCTCTCTCTGTCATTGAGGAGACACAAGTCTCATAATACTATCCTTACTGGGAGGAGATCTGAATGAATAGGTTTGCTTTCAAGCTGGGCAGCTATGTGGGATTAGGTAGGAATACAGGCTTTTATCCTCATGAAAGACATCTGATTAGAATTGAAGATTCTGCATGGGATTTATGAGCAAAGCTGAAGGAATGAGCAATAGAATTTGCTGCCAAAATGGCGGAAGCTCCTCTGAACTGGGCTAGAAAACTCTGCAGGAGCAAAGAATCCTCACAAGCCTTCTCACCTTCTGTCTTACACATGAAAGCACTTTTTCAGAGCTGCTTTCTCTGGCTATGATGGTGAGCAAAATAAACCACTGGAGTTACATGTATACTTCTCTCTATGGGAGAGGAATGAGGAAAGGAGTCCCATAGGGCAGATGTCAGTCAGACTGCCTCAGGTGCTACTAGGAGGCCTTCAGATACAACCCTGATATGTTTGAGAACAACTCCAAGTTCGCCTTACTCTGGGATGGGAACCATGGCTGCTGATGTGGAGTCTGACATTTGGGTAAGGGTCAGCAGCGTCAGAAGTGGGAGAAATACCTGGTCCCTTAAATGACACATGGATAGGGACAGAGAAATGAGGGCCTCTTCTTGTGAAATGGTGTTGGGAGAGGGCTTCATTTTTTCACTTTAGCATGTAATGTGTTACCCTAGGATGGGCAATAATGGGCTCATTTCTGAAGCTGCTTGTCTCTGTGTTCCCACAGAAAAGATTCTCCCCAATGTTTTTACAACACAGAGAGTAAAGTGACTTCATGGCATTCCTATTCTGACTGTTTCTCTGGCATGTGCTTTCTAAACATAGATCTAAAAATCAGAAAGCACCAGGAGAATTATGGGTTTCTACACCCTATTGTGCTTTATAATAATTATAATTATTGTAAATACGGCCCAGACACTGTAATTTTCTGCTCTCCGTTGGGTCTTTCTTTCTCATTTTCTTCTTCTTTTTATGACTCTTTTCTAAGAAAGTTTTCATATATCACCTTATAGATGGGAAATGGTAGAGTGAGCTCTTAAAATAAAAGCAGAGGAGTGGCTTGGGGGTGAAAAGAGGAGTGAGAGGGAAGTAAGGAGAGAGAAATGTCATATAGTCTGTGGTGAGAACACCAGTGGGGACAATCAGGAGACCTGCTGTTGTACTTAACCTGATGCCAACCTGCTGTGTGATTATAGGCTCATTTTTTTAAGCTATTTTGGGTTGTGAGGGTCTTCTCTTACCACTTATCTCATTGCTTGTCTCAGCAACTATCTGAACTTAAGTTTAGAGATGCTGAGGACTTCTGACATGCAACGTCTGATTGAAGTTATTGTAAGAAGATACAGTATAGATATTTGAATATGTAGAGGTTTTGTGGCATTGTTCAGGTACAGTCAGGAAAACCTGATTTTACACTATGGATAGGTGCTATGGTATAATCTCTGGTCTTATACCCTGTGAGTGTCTGGAGCAAAGGTGTGGCTGAGATGTCTCCCTGCCCAGGCAACTTGGTCTTATTCCTATGGATATTAAAGCATGGAATAAAGTGCAGAGACTGAGAATCAAGATTGTTCAGATTTTGCCTCCCCCTCCAGAATATGGCCAGGATATGGACATAGAGAGATAAAGTTGAAAATACTCCTATACCTCAGAGAACAGACAACTCTAATGTCATCTGGAGCTTTGCCCAGGAGTAATGAGGAATGGGAAGATGCAGTAAGCAGCATCAGGGGAAACAAAAGACAAAATATCCAGATATCCTGAAGTCAGGCAAGGCAGTTTATACTGAATCCAGACCAAACCGAAAGAAAGAATTAGAAATAAAATGGAAAAAAAGTAGGATACATGGGGGTAAGACCTGGTAAAACACCTGGGGGATATAGTGTGATGGATAGCAAAATACCAGAAAATACACCTATGTGATAAAAAAAAAGGAAAGCAGAAGACAGGCAGAGAAGAAGCCACTTGAAAGGAGAATCAATTCTTTTAAATAAGAAACTGAGTTGAAACATCATCACAAGGAATCCATCATAGATTCATCTTGAGCTGCAATTAATTTATCCATCTTTTGCCTGAACAGGATAACTGAGTAGTCTCTCATTGAAAGCTTCAGCTTCTTCCTCTCCTTGAGAGTCTCCTCTGGAGACTTCCAAAGCAAACCAAAGCATAGAGAGCTGTTCTCCACCAAATGATATGGGGAACTTTAGTTTTATAATAATTTTAAAGTCAATGGAGGAGTCTTTCTGGATGACATTCTACAAAGAGTATAGGGTTTGCAGTGTGTACTAGGGGCTTAAAAGATGTAGGTATTATTCTACCAAGAAAGACAGAAGTAGTTTAGAGATCACAGCTGGTGATGTTACTTAGTTTTTTGTCTTCCAGTTCCAGTTTTGGAAACTGACTGAATGTAGCCTGGAAGCGAGAAGTGGGTTAGTGGAGTTTAAGTCCCGCCTTTACCACTGTTCTGCAGCAACCTACTGAATCACTGTTAGCACAGCAACACCAATTAATTGCCTCACAGAGGGTTTCCCTGTTGCTGGCACTTTGCAAAGTGCCCAGAAATCTGCTGGTTAAAGGTGCTTTGGAGGAACAATGGTGATCCCTTTACCTTATGGGGCAAGAACTTCTTACAAGAAGGTTTGTGTAGTGTATTTGCCTTTAACTATCCACAAATATATTGCTATGGCAGGCAATGCAATAGGCTGCACAGAGCCTTGTGCATTAATAGGAACAGTTGCTGCAGCATTTGGAAATAAGTCAGATCCTCTGCTATCTGCATTTCTTACAAATACCACAGATTCCTTATATTTGTGCCTCCACCATTCCAAGCTGTTGCTTTGACTTGCTAATAGATCTCTGTTGTAAAAAAAATCTGTGCATTTTATTCATTTATTTATGTTTTATTTTATTAGGCTAACACTCAGATGTTACTTTGTGCGCTGCAAGACAGCAAGAACATGGAACCTGCTGGATTCCAGAAGGAAAAGTCTGTGGGGATACTGGAAGGGAAACTGCTGGCCAGCTACTTATGAAAGGGAGGTGATCGGATTGGATTTAAGAAGGTACTACAAGCTAGAACCTGATCTGGTGTCAACTGACAGTTTCGTTGAATTAATTGGAGCTACGCTGGTTTATCACCACTGAGGACCTAGCCAAGTCTATGTAAACAACTCCAATTAAGCCCTTACAAGGTAGCAAGAATTAGTACCAACAGATAAAGCTTGATGAGCTATGTGTCTTTGCCAATTGTCTTCCAGACTCTGATCTTTCTTGTCACTGTAAAGAGCATATGCATCTTTCATGATCCAGGTTCAACCAAGTTTGTTTTCCAACTGATACAACTGATACAACTCCTCCAGCCTGTGCTGAGTCACCGATCACAATTAAAACCAAACAGCAAACCTAAAGAGATGAGATGATCAGGTGGGAGCCAGTGTATGGAGCTAGGTTCATGCAGCAAATTCTAGCTTGACTGATGAAAGAAATATGTAGCAACGGGGTGAGATCAACAAGACTTGCCCTCTTAAGTGGAGCTTGCCTGACCATCCAAAAGATACGCTTTACCTCACTCAGTGATAACCAAGACTTGAGGAAAAGAGGACTGGTAGAAGTATTGTGGCAGGTACTGAGCAGGTATTAAGCACGAAACTGAAATAATAGTGCCTGAGGATTCCCGTGGGTTTGCAGAGGTAAGAATTTAACCACTCAGACAGCAACCATTGTTTATGGGTTCACATCACCTTCCCTGGAGCAGCAACAATACTCAGAGGCTGTTTCCCCAGCAGTAGGGGAAAATGGTTATTATATCACCCACCACACTTCATTGCAAGATTGCTGGAAGGCTGTGCAGTACCTGCTGTTTTTCTCTGGGTCCTGGGTATTGGTTTTACAAGATTCAACATGGACCCTGGGCTCCAGGGCTGCATATATTCCTTTGAGGACTCAGAAAGGGGGGAGCATGAGGATCTCCAGAGCAGGCAGCTGGCAGTTTAATTTCAGCATGGGTAGGTACAAGGTAATAGAACATGAAAGATCAATTTAAACTACTTATGTAACACGACAGGCCCTAAATTAATTATTTCTTACTCAGGAAAATATCAGGGCCCTTTTCAGGCTCCTTGAGCAATAGTGATCACAATAGCTAGCTAGTACTGAAAAGATCGTCTCATAATATCATCCCATGAATTGAAATAATGTCTACATTTGAAACGAAGTGCTCAGATTTTGTCACTTTTCTGAAAGACATAGCAGAAATAGAACAAATCTAAAGATAGACAATGCAAATTATTAGAATACCTGGAAGGATTTCACAAAGAAAAGATTAGGACTATTAATTTAGTGAGAGGGATGTGACATGGCAATGAAAGAACAATCGCAGGGAGAAGGCTCATGAGACCCTGCTATGTATCCTTTATTAAAATACCAGAATGAGAAAGATAAAGCTGATGTCTTAAAATACTGCACCTGAAGTACTAATAAAGAAACATGCTGTCTTACACAGTATATAACTTGTGGAATTCACTGTTTGAAAATATGACCAGGGCCAGGAGCTTGGGTAGACACTACTCTCAAATTTTCCATACAGTAGCAATAAAAATACCATCCACCCTTACACCAGCTGGGATAAAAACCTACACAGAATATAAATCTTCATCTTGCATGACAATAATTGCTGTGAGCTAGACAAAGAAGCCTATTGCATAACTGTCCACTACAAGGGGTTTTACTACCTCCCTTGAAGCATGCGGTGCTAGTTGCTGGTTGAGATAGGCTACTACCATTTTCCCTTGCCATCCTTTCCCCTCTCCATGCACACACTTTCATCTGGAGCAGGTCCTTTAGCTGTGCCAGGGACTCTTGTAGCAGAGAATGCGGCAGACCACCCTCCTTGGCTCTCTCAGCAGCATTTGGTGTGTTTGGTGCTGTTCTGGTGAGCTGGCTGAAACGAGATCTGCCTCTGCCCTTGAGAGATGTGAAAACTGATAGTTATTAACCCCGTTCTCTGCAGGAGCAAACTTCAGGGGTAGAAGCCACCAGCAAAGATGCCTGTCTGCCGCAGACATCAACGTTCCCCTTGAGACAGAAATTTTCAGGTGAATCACTGCTGTTACGAGCAGCGATGATCAGAAAACATGAACCAGTTCCCTTAGGCACCTGGCATCCAGACTGTTAATTGGTCTGGAGAAGAGAGCTGAAAGTCTGGATTTAGCCCAAAATTTGGTATAGAGCTGGTGCAGAGAACCAAAAGGTCTGGTGTTTGAAGTCATTGGCCAACCCAGAGTTAATGGAATAAATTTGAAGGCAGTCATCTCTGGAAAGGCTGCATCAAAACGTGAACCCATTGGGAAAGAGGCATTGTGTCCTTCTCAGAAGTTGCTTTATTACTGTTCATCTGTAGTACAGTTAGATGCTAACCAAGAATGGGACTCTGCTGCTCTAGGCGATGTTCATATACAGCAGTAGATAAAAATCTTACAGATGTGGCTATTTCAATATCTAGAAGCAATGAGGAGCCAGGGGAACACCAAGGCTGCGGGTTGTCCTGACATGCCAAAAAATGGGGCGGATGATGTAAGTTCTTCTTAGACCTTGCCTGTTGATTTTCAGGGTGAGACCTTCAACTTTTCCATGGGAAGAGAAATTCTGAAAGGCAAGCCAAATCAATTATTTTTGGAACTGGTTTGCACAATGGTTTCAATAGAGTTTCCAGTTTGGGATTTGGGGTTTCACATTTTGTATTTCATTCACATTCTCAAATTTCAAAGCACCAGTTAGAAATCCTAATTCATGTTCTTTTCCTGTTTTACAGTGATCGCTGGCTGTTTTAAGATAAAGTTTTAGTGCATAGTATGGCAAGGGATTTAAAGCCTTCAATTCCTTTATTTTTAAACACAATTAAAGGCAGATGTTATGTAGTACTAATTAAAAAATCTTATCTCTCTCTACATATCAAAGTGACTTTTGTTTGTTTTGTAATGAAACAGTGACAAAAAGCCAAACACAAAAAGTGTCAAACTGCTTCATTACAACACAAACAGGAGACACTTTGATCTGTGAAAAAAGATAAGGTGTTTTAATTAGTACCAAATAACAGCTGTCCATCATGATTTAAGGAAGGAAAGAAAACTCCAAAATTTCAGGTCTTTCATATGGTGACGTGCATGCTGAGGAGCTCTCATAAAGTTAAAAAGTATTACAATGAAAATTGGGATAAAATTTTGACATTTATAAATTTATGAAAACTTATGTCTCAACACAGAACAAAGGAGATGCCCATACTGACATATTTTTGCCATGGTAAATTTCCATTGACATAAATACCTGGTTAATAAAAACAATGCATTTAAACAAAATGGGTTTTAGGACAAATTCTATATTTAAAAACATGCCAGCCTGCTCCGCCTGCAAACACTGGTTTCAGCTATGGCCCTGCTGAGTGGGGCATGGTGGTAAATAGTAACATAACACAGAAGCAGCTTCATAAACATGTTGCTGGCATGTCTGCAGCCAGGTACAAAGCAGATGAAGCACTCCAACTACCTATCACCTGGTTAAGTCATTCTGGACCTACAGCTGGGCCCTTGACACCTCTCTTCACTGCACCATGACACCACATGCACTCATGGAGTTTTCTGCGGGAAGGCAGGTGAGCTCGGATCTTGCAAGTAGCACTGGTTGCTGGGAGGCAGCAACTGATCCCACCCTTCTCTGCAAGGAATGAGGTGTCTTCTCAGTGTGGTCTTGCTGAGCTTTTCCACATTCCTGAGCTGGTTGTGTCAAATATTGCCAAAAGCGATGCAAGTCTGCTCTTAGAATAACAAGTTATCTATTAGTAAGTGTTTCCACTGATTCTCCACGAGTCTGTGTGTTGTGCAAACCTGGTAAAGGAAAACTCCTGTCCCAGGGAGATATGCTAGTGGAGGAAGCACAAAACACAGTAGAACTTCATTCCTGCTAACGAGGCCAGGGTGATGGATGACCAGGCAGTGGGTGAGCATGTCAGCAGGTCAATCAGCGGTCTGAGCTGCAAGATTCATTTTGCTCTTCCCTTCCACCTTACTGTTAGCAGCCAGTGAATTTCCTACAGGAACCTCATGGAAAGGGTCCTCAAAACAGTGTCCTGTGATCTCAGGGGCAAGCAAACATCAGTCTCAGTCTAATTCTTGGACATCAACTCTGCCCCTTGTTCCCGGATCATTGAGAGCTGCTGGGCTATGCTGCTTGCTTTTCACGGCCTCCTGTTTATCTCACCTTTGGTCCTGCTCTATGTTTACAGTTAAGCTGTTCATTCAAGTGCCATATAGTTTGTCAGGATTTGCTGAGGGAGCAAAGGTCTTCAAGCAGAAGAAGAAAGCGGACAAAAAACAGCCTTTGGCTGCCACACTTGTTCACGGCTTGCTTCAGAGAGATTGCTCAAGATGGGCAGGTAAGGCAGGTAGCTAATATGTACAAAAAAAGATAGCATTTAGCAGTATGTTGGCAAAATCTGGAGGCCTCCAAGACTTCCCTTTATTGTAATTTTTGGTTAATTTATCAGTGCCTTTATGAAGAAGATTGATAATGATGATGATGCAGTCATTGCTGATTTGAATTCTAGAATTCTAGTATTATATCATGGATGTTTTTTATGTTTGCACTAAATTCTGAAATATAGATGGGGTGACTGTTTCTACTGCCTCACCCCAGCCCTTCACATTCACAGTCTCCCATGTTTGTGTAACAGCAATGGTGGATAAAATAATTTAAATTAATAAAGTGCCATAGGGAGAAAGTATGCCTTTTACTTGGACCAGATCACACAGTTAGGAAGAAAAGACAAGCTTTCAGGTACATAAAGGCAAGTTTCACTTCATTCACTTGTGTCCTACAGTGATATAAGACATCAAGATTTAGCATTTCAGTTCTTCAAAGAAGCCTTGGCAGGCTGGACCTTTTGATAGGATCCTTTATATCTATGTGAGACAGGCACAGGCAGCCAATGTTGTAAGAATCCCTCTGCTATCACTGCAACTGAAATACCATGAAATTATTTGGGATGCAAGAAATTCAAGGTTGTGAGTGAAAGGCAATAACCTGTTGCTTAAGAGTTAAACAGAAGTGGGAGCCACTGGATGAGAGTGCTAACTTAGATAGGGACTAAGAAGACCCATCTGCATATTAAAGAACAGCAAAAATATTGTGTTAAGGTGGAAAATAGCTGATTATTTACACAGTTTCAAAGGAACTGTTTAAATAATATTTACAAAGGGTCAGGAGAGGAAGATCCAGCTATTTATCCAGGAAATCATACTGAATAAAACTGGAAATGGCAACAATGCCAGGGGTCAAGACTGGGCATAGGCGTTGCATTTGAACCACTTCCCTCAGTCTGGCAGCTGTTTAGAGAAGGGTGGCTGCACACATGGCTCAGGCTTTGAGTTTTGAATCCTGTGGCAAAGCAGGTCTGAAGAAGCAAGCTCCTGTGCAGGTTAAGAACCAGCCCTCTTGGCAGGCAGTGTAAGGTACATGTGGAAGGCTAGGGCTAAGAGGTTAAGGTGAAGAGGTGGCTTGAGGAACTGAAGGAATAAACACATTGGAAGTGGAACCACACATTTTAATGTATTTTCCAGCTTGAGAGTCTGAAGAATCACAGCTAGGGTGACAGGATTTGCCTTAAGTGAAAGCTGCTTTTAGGTACCTGAAAGATAATAAAAAAATCTTTCTGTAAATACATCAATAGTAAAAAGAGGACCGGGGCAATATTCAGTCTTTATTGGAATCAAAAGGAACAACCTTGACAAAGTATGAGGACAAGGCTGAGGTACTTAATGCCTTCTTTGTTTCAGTCTTTAACAGTAAGGTAAGTTGTTCCCTCTGTGTACATCCCCAGGAGCTAGAGGAGCAGAAGAAAGCTCCCATGATCCAAGAGGAGATGGTTAGAGAGTTGCTTGGTCAATTAGACATTCACAAGTCTATGGGGCCGGATGGGATCCACTCGAGGCTATTGAGGGAGCTGGCAGGTGTGCTTGCCAAACCCCTTTCTGTCATCCACCAGCAGTCCTGGCTGACTGGGGAAGTTCCACTTGACTGGAGGCTGGTGGATGTTACATCCATCTATAAGGGTCAGAGGGAGGATCCAGTAAACTACAGTCCTGTCAGTCTGATCTCAGTGCCGTGGAAGGTCATGGAATGGGTGATCTTTAGTGCTATCATGAAGCACATGCAAGAGAACTGGGTGATCAGGCCCAGTCAACACGGGTTCACAAAAGGCAGGTCTTGCCAAACTAACCTGGTCACCTTCTGTGACAAGGTGACCTGCCTACTGGACGAGGGAAAGGCCGTGGATGTGGTCTTCTTGACCTTCAGTAAAGCCTTTGACACAGTTTCTGTCAGCATTCTGCTACAGAAACTGTCAGCCTCTGGCCTGGACAGGCACACACTCTCCTGGGTGGAAAACTGGTTGGATGGCCGGGCCCAGAGAGTGGAGTTAACTCCAGCTGGAGGCCAGTTACAAGTGGTGTCCCCAGGGCTCAGTGCTGGGTCAAGCCCTGTTTAGTATCTTTATCAATAAATATAAATAGCAATAAAAGTGAAGGCATTGAACGCACCCTTAGCAAGTTTGCAGACGACATTAAGCTGGGAGGAAGTGTCAATCTGTTTGAGGGTAGGGAGGCTCTGCAAAGGGATCTGAACAGGCTGGACCGATGGGCTGAGACTAATGGCATGAGGTTTTACAAGGCCAAATACCAGGTCCTGCCCTGTTGGGGCACAACAACCCTGTGCAGTGCTACAGACTAGAAGTCTAGCTAGAAAGCTTCCTGGAGGAGAAGGACCTGGAGATGTTGGTTGACAGTGACTGAACATGAGCCAGCAGGGTGCCCAGGTGGCCAGGAAGGCCAATGGCATCCTGGCTTGTATCAGAAACAGTGTGACCAGCAGGTCCAGGGAGGTTATTCTCCCTCTATACTCGGCACTGGTGAGACCGCTCCTTGAATCCTGTGTTCAGTTCTGGGCTCCTCACCACAAGAAGGATGTTGAGGCTCTGGAGTGAGTTCAGAGAAGAGCAACAAAGCTGTTGAAGGGTCTAGAGAACAAGTTTTAGGTGGAGTGACTGAGGGAACTGGGCTTGTTTAACCTTGAGAAGAGGAGGCTGAGAGGAGACCTCACTGCTCTCTACAACTACCTAAAAGGAAGTTGTGGAGAGGAGAGAGCTGGCCTCTTCTCCCAAGCAATGGGTAATAGGACGAGGGGGAATGGCGTCAAGCTGCACCAGGGGAGGTTCAGGCTGGATGTGAGAAAAAAAATTTCACGGAAAGGGTCATTGGGCACTGGAACATGCTGCCCAGGGAGGTGGTTGAGTCATCATCCCTGGTGGTATTTAAAAGATAGGTAGATGAGGTGCTCAGGAACGTGATTTAGTGGCAGATAAGAATGTTGGGACTTAATGATCCAGGAGGTCTTTTCCAACCTGATGATTCTATGATCAGACTTTGGTGGGAGAGGAGCACACGTTTTCAGGGGTCATGACCTCCTTCAGGGCACACCAGCAAATTTGGGGACAGGACATCTCACACCCTATTCTTTTTTAATACAAGGTCACCTCTAGATGAGATTATGGGACTTAAGCTTTAGTGGAACTTCCCACCTACTGTTTCCCCAGCTTAATTGAGAATTAATTTTCAGTCGCTTCCCCTCAGCAGCCACTCTGAGAAGCTCTGGTCCATGAAAACAAAGCACTTGCACTGGCCTTATGCTAGAGCTGAACATGCCAAGCAGATAGCCAGTCAGCCGTTTCTTCCCATCATTCCTGTGAGGAATTGCAGAGTGCTTTGATCATGTTCCCCAATTGAGGATAGCTGTCCTGTAAATCAGAGTCCCTGCTGCTCTCAACTCTTTCCTTCACCTGGCACCATGCAGAGAAAAGACATGTTTTTCCTCTTCATGCAGGGGGTCATCCAGGGTGAAACCTAGACCTGGCATCTGGGCCAGTAGACCTCTCTGTGCCATTCACTTGTTGCTTTTGCAGGAATTTTCCACCTTAAAAACCCATCTCTCTTCTCCTCTTTCAGGCAAATAATATAGGCAAGAGGTCAGCTTCTTTCCTGTCTAAAGAACAACCACATTACACTCAGATGATAAGTTGAAGAAGTGCCAAATTTCTATTTATAGCTTCTTTATTGCTCTCTGAATGTGTATATAGAATGAGAAGAGCTGATTTACATGGTAACTTTAAGACTCTGTTCTGTGACGGAGTCCAGAAATTGCAGAATAGGTTAAGACCATTTTAAGGCAAACAGGTAATAAAAAAAAAATCAAACAAGCACTAGCTACTGAAGCATGCATGCTGCCTCTTCCATTTTAAAAGGCACAGAGGCAATGCACGTGAGGTAAGGACAGTGAACCAGGAGGGAAATTTGAAGGAGGCTCAATACAGCTTCTCTTGGTTAACTGACCTCGAGCTAAAACCTCACTTCTACAATCACTTTTCCTGTGAGCTCATGACCTCTGTTAAACATGCCATGACCCTGGAGGGATTGCATTCGGTAACTTGGCTCTGAAACAGCCTTCTACTCCAGGCAAATACCTATTTGCTTTTAGGATGGAATTCAATATATTTCTGAAATGTAGCACTTGCAAGAACCGAGGACTAGTCTGGGTGAACCAGGAGCCCATATAATCTCACATTCCTCAGCTGGAGACAGATAGGGGATGTGTACAATTCTTGTACAAATCAGGACTACAGTCTATGTTATGCTGGACCTCTCTCTCTCCCTCTCCAGCTGTCACTCCATATCATCCTCCTCATTTGAAGTACCCAGGTCTCTCTTTTCAGTACCAGAGGGGTTTTGTCCATCAGAAAAAAACATTAATTAGAGTCTGTGTTGATACTATCACACTCATTTAGTTTCCTTCCAAAGGACAAGTGAGTGGAACAACCTTCCTGGCTCTTCAGTCCCCGGAGGGCTGCTGATCCCCTCTCCACATTCCACCTGGTGCAGACAAATAGCAGGCCATTAGAAAGACACTCATAACCTTTGTATGCATTTGTGTGTCCTTGCCTCTACAAAAGCATCATGCTCTGTAACATCACTACTCGGGTGTGAAGACCACACATTGTTATTCAAGTCCAGAGAAGCTCAGGATCCAGACTAGGAAGATAGGTCTTCCTTGGGGATTCTTGAAGGTTCTTTTCATCTCTTGCACTATGTTTTCCAGCATCAGCAAAATCCTGCTCTCACTCAAAAGAGGCTGGCTTTTGGACCAGAGTAATTTAATTTACCACCATATACTTGACAGATGGCTAACTGAGTCATAGTGTTGCTCGTGGTGCAGCCCCTGCAGAGTATACATTTGCTGGCCCTGGTGAGTGGAGGCTGAAGTTGCCACAAAAACTACCAACCTTTCTTTTGGATTTCATTCCCAAATTCAGTGACAGACAAGGGAAGGATCAGGACTAGTAAGCACTTGGCACTGAGGTTTGCTCAACCCCCTAAGTCTCCAAGGATTGTACATACGTGTTAGGATTTCTTCTTCTTAGAACTTGCCTTACTGCAAGTTGGATGAAGGGAACAATTCCCCAGGTCCTTCCTGCTGCAAACACTGGCTTCTCTGGTCATTGCTGTCAGATGTAATCCCCACTTAGGTTGCTCTGAAGTATGCTTTGAAGCAACTGAGAATGTTTGAAGAGATGAAGAGCATTTTATCTTGCAGCTCTTGCATGAAGATGCTGGAGATGTGACTTTCAAAGCCTTTTGGGCAATTTGAAAATCTCAGTCCTGAGATTTAAAGTGAAGATGGAATGAAAAGGTAACATGCAGGACATACAAGGCAGTCACCATTTCTTCCCTGGTAGCAGCTTCCCACAGACAAATAGGGCATGTCTGCCATGTGGAAAATGACAACAGTAAACTCTGCCCATGCCCGTTGGCCAGCGTTGTGTTTTGAAGAGGCAGGAAAACCTGTCACGCTGGGGCAGCTGCCCGATGAGAGCAAGTGATTAGAGCACAACAGGCAACCCTGAAAAACCACCAGGCTGATGCCAGAATCCTGCAGTTGCTGAGGACCACATCTGAGTCATGTGCAGGGTCCAGACACTTCCCTTGTGGTGCAGAAAATGAGCAAGGCTTTCCTCTGTGTGTTTCATTCTTCCTGGTGCAAATTGCTATTGTGACCTCCAGGTGCAGGCACATCAATTATAAAACCACACAAATTAATGCCTGACCCTTCTTACAAAGTACCAGCAGAGGGAACACACAGGAAACATCCTGAGCCATGAAAGAAACTCAAAGTCACTTAACCAACAAATCCCAAGTGGAGTAGATAGACCTAAAAACTTACACTAGAGTTAGAAATTGTGCTGCACCATGCTCCCAGGAGAGTATTTCCAAAATTATGCACAATTCCTGGGCATCTGTGTAATTTACATGGACACCCTTTATAGACCATGTGTGTCTCTCTGTGTGCAGATACTCAATGTGACTCCACTTGATCCCAAGCGGTTGCTAATGAGCTTTGGGCATGCTCTGTTTCTGAAAAGCTGGGACATCCCAGCTACAACATGAGCTGCTTGGACAAGAGACTGAGGGACTGGGCTCAGAACAAGAAATCAGGATGCAAGTGCGGCACTGAGTACACCAACAGAACAGCCAGTTAGCAGCATTGTGATATGCAGCCACACAGGTACAATATAGAGCAAAGGCAAGACTTTGCTTTCTTCTCTGCTGACATGACACAAATGTTTCTTCCAAAGTATGATGGGAATGATTTCTGGTCATGCCTAAAGGAATAATACAACTAGTTTTGTTCTGAAAGATGTCCACAGTCAGGAATGAGCTGGGCTCAGAATTAATCTCTGGAGACTCTTATCCTACCCATAATATCACTTTTGAGAACCTTCCAGTAGGACATTGGAAAACTTGGCTTTGTCTGAAGGCTGCAGGACAAGAACATCACTGAGTCTCTCTAGTTGTGTAGATGGGATCATTCCCCTTGTCTGTAGATTCATACACCAAGTAAAAACTGCACTGGTGTGTCGAGGGAATGCTTAAAAACTGTGTATGTCCAAATTCTACCAAAGGGTTTGGTTTTCCCTGAGAAGCATTTGGCACTAACCTATTTGAGTCTTACAGCTTTCAGGATCTCAGGATGAAACCACGCTGAGACCCCTTCTTGCAGAGCACAGGCACGGGAAGTAGAGAGCCCTGTGCTCAACCGACCATTGTCTGCAAGCAGGTGATCTTCACTGTAGGGGATGCAGGAGTCCTGAGTACTTTTCTCAGGGGATATGCATGTCACTTTGCTGGCTGCTGCCATACATATTAGAAGGAGAGCTACTGCTTGCTGATGCAGGGCACTCACAGGTTCTTGGTTCAGACCTGCTGCAGGTGATAAGCAAGGAGGATGGTGTGTCTGTCTAACCTGGTGTGATTCTTCCTGACAGCCAGTGGGATGTCAGCCAGAAGGATGGCTCACTGTGACAAATATTTACTCCTCAGATGTGGTTCCCTGAACGCCACCTCTGCCAAGACAGCAAGATCACAGGGCTGTGCAGCATTTCCAGTCAGAGTCCATAGGGCATGGGTGAACACTCACAGGACTCGTCACACGTTCTCAATGGTGTCGCAGACACACTGACAAAAATGGAGGGGCATGCTGGTCTGTTTGGCTGCTGCTGTCTTACCAGTGGGGGTCAGGGTCCCCCTGTGGCGGAGGAGCTCATTGGGTGCTGTGGACGTTTTGTTATCCCCTGAATGTAACAAGCTGCCGTAGCATTTAAGGATATCCTCAATCATGATGTCACAGGGCCACGTGTAATCTTAACAAACACATGATCACTCTGGGGCCAGGCTGTGCAAGCATTTAGTGCATAGGCCATTTCATCTTGGGAGATCTGTCATCACCTGGCATATGAGATGTATTTGAGTTTCTGGTGAACTTATGTTCACATAAAAGAATAAAGAAAAACTATCAGATCATACACAGCATGTAAGAATGTAGTAAATGCATCACTAGCTTGGACCTAAACATTCACTTAGGGCTAGGTGTGGGGATCCAAGTGGTCAGGCAGGTTGAGGTGAAGGAGTATGAAGTTTGGGAAAAGATGGTACAAAGGCACCAGGGAAAATGTGCCCTGGGTGCCAAGCATGAGGACACTTAGGATGCTAAGTCCAAGTGTACTGTGTGCTGGTGGAATATGGATGAGGATGCAGCGTGTGCCCAGGTGTTTTCCTCACAGGCTGCAGCTTCTGTAAACGTGCACCCATTCCAAAGCACTGCCCAGCCACAGGCAGAAGTAGGAAAGGGTAATAGCTGCCAGGAGGCCAGGGAACCTGGAGTAACTTAGGAGTATTTGGGTTGGTTTGGCACAGCGAAGATATTTGCAACTAATAGCAGGTTTGTCAGAGCAGTTAAACAGAGCACTGTAACAATACGAACAAGCAGTTCAAATATTTGATTTTGCCTTGTAATTCCTTACAGGCTGCTCCAAATTAACAAGGGGAATTTTGCCTAGCCTAAAGCGACTCCAACATGGTAGATAAATGCTTAGCTCTTGATGCTCTCCTACTTGCCTTCCTCAGCAAAGAAAAATAAGTTGTTGGTTTCTTTAAACTGGCATGAAAAGAATACTGGCATGGAGTATTTCTTGTCTCTTCTGCAAGTAGCACATGAGGCTAGGGCATGAAAGGTTAACAAGTATAGAAGTTCCTTGTATTTTTAAAGCTACAGTTTTATAAAAGCAATTTATCCATGGTAAAATCAGTCTAAATGTGATGCTTCTGATATTTTATCCAGACACTTACCAGGAACAGTGCCGATGTCCTGGTCTAACAAGTCCATCCTGATTGCTGAAGCTGGCTACAGTTTGATTTGCCCTGACATTATGTTCACTGCTGCCGGCTAAGTGGCTAGAAGAGTTCACATTCAAGGAAGGTATTTTGATAGACTGCATCTGTCAGCCTGATTTACAAAGGTGCTTTTGAGCACATTTGTGTGTCATGTTTGTTTGTTGTAACAGAGGACTGGATGCAAAAGGGTCTTTCCACTGCTGTGTCCTGTTCTCTGATATTTAAACTTCTAGGTTAGCTTGTCATTGCTATTATAATACTCACCAGGGAGGCTGGCATCCTAGTTCATCTTGGCTTGTTTTACATTGCAGTGCAACATTCTGGGAAGGCCCTTTTCTTCATGTGAATAGATACCTCTACTGCAACGCCTTTCCGAGCGCCTTTCCATGTAGCACTCAGCAAGTCCCAAAGCCCTAGCTGCAAAAAGCCAACAGCTGTAGCATCTTTCACAGGTGTAGAGTCTAAACAGGAATCCAGACATGCTTCCAGGCCCACAGAAGTTCTCTGCTGGCAGTTAAGTCCATGCAGAAGCCTGTCATTTAAAAGAGACAGAGATAAAGGTTGCTTCTGAAAGCTGACAGTGCTTCTCCTCATGGCAGTGTAGCTAGCAGCTAGGAGACAAGCAGTGTGGGAACAAGGTTGCATTGCCTTTGATGGCAGACCTAAAGGCAGAGGGAGCTGACCTAGAGGTGGCAGAGGCCCAGAGAATCCATCAGTGCTCATTTCTGAGAAGATGCATGCACACTGCAGTGGTGACTGTTCCCTCACCCCTACACTCCAGAAGGCCCCAGTCAGTGCAATGGGCTGGATACTAATGTTCTACCTTGGTGGAACCAGCAGTGCTTACTGGTAATGGTAAATTAGGACTGAGATGATACTTAGCATTTGAAGCTGCTGGTGTAAAACAGAACAAAATCAACTGAAAGCAAACAAGGCCCAGCTTCTGCAACTCTCTGTGGAAAGTGTCCAGCTTGATGGGGCACAGGCAAATGCAGAGAAGTAAGGCAAGTGGATGATGTGCTGACAACTCTGCTTGAGACTTGTGTCAAGGGTAGCATTAGCAGCATATACTACACTGAACAGGCAAAGATGAGTGGAAGATTTTTCATAGCAGATGGTTTGAGGCCATGTCATTGCCTTCTTATTCCCTGCTTCCCTTTCCTGACCAGTTGCATATACCAACACATTCCCTTCTTAAGAAAGAGCAGGCATCACAGAAGCAAGTCCATAACCTCCATCATTAGCTGTTCTTCTCACTATTGATGGAAAATGACAGACTTACTCTGCTCTCACTGTATGTGATTTATATGTCAGTTTGACTGTCCTAATTTCAGTTGCACCCTGGATGGTATTAGCAAGGTGAAAATCATTCAGCTTCTGAAAACACTATCGGGAATGTGCTGTAGTTTTGCCAGTAAAGTAGTCTGAATTGGTTTCCCCATGTTGTGTATGGTCTCCAGGCACTGCATGATCTTAGTGGACCCAGGCCTGTTTGCTGAGTGGACCTCACCCTTCTTTTATTCCCATTCTCTGTGGGATTTTCCAAGCTCATCTTCCATGATCAGGATTCTGCCCTTGCTTTTATTGAGCTGTGCAAAAGGGCAACATATCACCCGCATGGGAGAAGCAAGGAGGAAGTGGAACAAAGAAATCTTCATGGATGCTGTTTGAAATTCCTGGGATACCAGCTGGATATCCTCAGGCTGCAACATGGCAAACAACAACGCAATGGCTGAAGTATGAGGTGTCACAGTCCACCTTGCAGCCAACCCGTCATCCCGGATGGAGGGGTAGAGAAGAGCAAGGCCCTGCTCAGCCCTCAGCAGTGCTGTTGACAGGCTGAAATTAGCCCTGGGGAACAACTCTGGCTCTCTACTAGTGACCTGAGAATTTGGATCAGTACAGCAGAATGAGCAAACAGAGAGAGGGGTTGCTGGTATAAAGGCTTCAACATGTGACAGAGGCAACAGGACAACACATCAAAACCTGGTTTAGATCTGTTAGTGAATATTTCTAATGAAAGCAATCACAAGATATAGAAAACTTTTCTCCATGCTGTACACTGCCTAGATGCCCATGTAAGCCTGTTTCAGAGGATGTCTACAGCACTTATGCAGACCATAACCTCTAACAGCTATCAGGTGATAACAGGGTAAAGTATAGGAGGGGAGGAGGTCGTAGGTGTGGGATTCAAAGTCTCAGGCTTGCTACAAGCTGCAATTAACAGTATCACTTTTCCAGCTTTCTAGGTTTAGTATTTGCTTTTGTGAGGGGCGTATGCAACTGAAGCTGGATGGTATGACAGGCATACAAACCTCTTCCTGCCAGTAATTCTTGATAGCAAGTTGTGCTATATGCTGCCACATCTTTTGTCTTTTCATCCTGTGCTACAGATTTCCATGGTAGGATTACAAAACTGGAAAAGCAGAGGCTGCCCTGGTCTGTTTTCTGTTAAAGACATATTAAGAAAGACTTCTCAGGAAGATGAAGTAATGATATTTTATCAACAGCAACAGCACTGGGCACAATTAATTCAGGGGTCTCAGAAAATTCCCTGTTTCTCTTGCCACTCTAGAAAGCATCTTTGTTTAACTCAAGCCCTGTACTGCTTTCCAGCTCTGCTACTTCCACTACTGCCTGTCTCCTGGAGACTGAAGCAGCTGAAGGAGTTAAAGCAACCAGCTGGCCAGGAGAATTCAGACATGTAAGAGCTGCCTAAACACACGTAGAGAGGTGGCTGGTTGGCACATGACCTACTGAACAGATCAAACAATGCTGCTAGGAGCCAAGAACAATTTCCAGTATCTGCTGCAATGTTCATATCTCCCCTGGGTCCCACCCTGCCATCCTTCCTTTTATAGCCAAGTCAGAGTAATAGCCTCCAATGTTGCTGAAGTGACACGCACCTGATTCTGAGCGTATGTGCCTCACAAGGTGGCAACTATTCACAATTAGGCGATGTCTATGCTGCTTATCTCCATGACCAGATTCGAGTCAACAGATCACTTGGTGTGAGTGCAAGTGCGCCCATTGGAACTAAAATGCCAGAGCCACAGGGGTGTAAAGTAGTGCCCTCATCTTGCATTAGTTTTAGATCCCCTTCCTTTCTCTTTCTCCTAACTTAACATATGACTCACCATAAATATTGACAAAGCAGACAAACAGAGCAGCTGCTTTACAGAGGCAGCAAAATCACTCTAAGCTATTGCCTACCTTGCCAACAGCATAGAACAAAACCCCTCAAGGTGTTTACTGTTGCTGAAGGTAGATTTAGGATGCTTGGGTGGGCAGCTATTGAGAAGAGTAGCAGAGCATGTTTTCCTCCACTCCACGTGCAGAAAGAACAGCGAGGTGGACTCCTTTCTCCTGTTTGCCCTAGTCATTTGTTCCAAGGAAACAAAGTTCATTTTTCCCTACCGTGATGAGAAAATTTGAACTAGTTCTGCATAGTGATGCTCACAACCCCTTCATGATCCAGTTTCTGAACATTTAGGGGGCTTGAGGACATGTATGGTTGTTGCCAGAGGAAAGGTGGAATGCCTTGCTGTGCAAGTTTGGTTTGGGTGTTATTTTTCCTTTCACTTTTGGTTTGTGTCTCTGAAGGACAAAAAAGGTCCTTGGAAGAAATGCTCTCTCACTTGGAGTAGAAAGACATGAGGTGTCTTCTTGTAGAAGCTCACTTCATGCATGAGCCTACATCTGTTTCATCCAGGTGGAAAACGGTTCGTCTTGCAGTTGAGATTTTCAGAATGCTGGACAAGTCAAGTTGTCAGCCATGTTGTTCAGCTCAACTGTTAGATGGTCCTTCAGTAATCTGGACACTTGCCGTGGGACACCTTGAAGTTAATGACTCTGACCTTGAGCTTAGCTGGGCATAGTGTGAGAAGCCATGCAAGAATGGCAGAGATCTCAGCTGACTTGGGGCCAGCCCATCCTGTGGCAGCTCTGCACTGCAAGGAGCCCTTAACACATTTTATGTGCTGCCACATTGCGTAGGCTTGATCACTGCATAATTAAAACATGGTGAGTAATAAGACAGAGCAAGCTGTTGCAGTACACCTTGTTGTGAGAGTTGGCTTTGCTGGCTGCAGCGTGTCTGCCACTCTACACATCAGTCCAATGCCACTGCACTCTTTGCTTTCTGAAGGTAGAGAAAATCTTTCCAGTGATTTTGATAAAGCTCTGAGACAACTGGAAACTTACAGCTACCTTTTGTAGTAACTGGGAGTTGGTCCTCTTCCAGAGGCAGAGACAAGGTACACTGACACTGAGAAAAAAATTCTGCCCGGACTGAAGATCATTTGGAAGTGTGATGGGTAGTAGGGTCTAAATTCTGCCCTTAGTTGCCTGCTTAGCTAGTTGTCACACATGGAAAATAAGAACACTAGAAGAACATTTGTGCATCACTATTCCCTGCTTATCCCTTTGGGTCTGGTTCTGGCAGTGTAATGAGTGAAACTGGAGAAACAGAATCAGGTTGCAAGAAGGATTTTGACAGAGGCCA
This sequence comes from Piaya cayana, assembly GCA_013389865.1. Classification (NCBI taxonomy): domain Eukaryota; kingdom Metazoa; phylum Chordata; class Aves; order Cuculiformes; family Coccyzidae; genus Piaya; species Piaya cayana. Next base: position 143,751 of record WAAB01019979.1, on the reverse strand, counting down.
GAGATGGCCACTGGGAGACAAAACACATGGGGCAGCTCCATTTTTCTTGGCATTACTGAAGTCAATGGGATTTTGGCCATAGTCTTCAACAGGGCTAGGATTTCGCTGAGCATGCCTGGGACAGCACTGTGTCATCAGTTATGTTCTCTGATATGGCATTTACTGCTAGAAAATCAGTGTGCCCCTTGCATAACTTGTGTCCTTGTCTCTTCATTCATGTTAATAGCTCTTCACCTATGTTTTTCTCCCCTCACTTACTGTCCTGTCTCTATCTATCCTTATTTCTGTTTCTATCTGACTGCTGCTTGCCACCCTCCCTCACTGTCTTCTCAGCTTGCTCTCTCACATACTCTGCAAGGAATGTGCCCACAAGAGGTATTTTTATTTGGCAGACTGAGTAAGTTTTCTGGTTTGGCTGCAGGTACTGTGATAAGCAGCCAATGGAGCAGAGATCTCCTGTGTCAGGTTTTAGCTCTTTCCATCTGATAGAGAAGATGACCTCTCTGGCTGACTGAGTCAGAGAGGTCTGGTTGCAAGTGCAAAGAAATTAGAGTTAACCTTGAAAGAAGCAGCATAACACCTGTCTTAGGTTTTTAGGTTGATTGCTGTAGCATTGGAGTGTCACAGGGGATTCAGGCTTTAGTTCAACACAGAGAGTGTACAAAGATAAAGAGGAATCTAAATAGTAGTAGCAAGAATTCTCCTGCAACTTCAGCAATAGGAAGAAAGTGCCAAACTTCATCTACTCCTGAGGAATATGCTGCTTGATGCAAGTTCTTCTCCTACTAGCCTAGAGGTGATATAAGGTGCTGTATGGCTTTGTTCTGTTCTGTTAAAGAAGGTGGAGCTCTCATGCGTCAGAGGTATAGCTGATGTGGGTTTTTGTGGCACTTTACCAGGTCACAGCGGGCCCGTTCTAAACCAGGATAACTCAGTTCAAGGTTGCCATGAAGGAGCTGGAACCCTCAGTGTAGTGTGCCACGAGTAAGACAAATTTAATGTTATCCAAGACAAAGTTAGTGTCATCCTCCTGTACAGAAATGTAGGAAAACACTAGGTGCAGATGTAAAGCCTCCTTCAGCACCAAGATTTGAAAGGACAACACTAGCAATCTGAAGGAATATTTTCAATGCATACTATTTATTGCTGCAAATTCAGTGAAGAACTGAAGGGAAGTTGTGGTCTTATCTGTCATGAAACAAGGACTGAGGGAGGTCTAGTGAAAGGGCTGGTCTGTATAACTCCTGCAGATGAAGTCTAGGGGAGTCTACTCTCTTATCACACAGCACCAGATATTATCAGAACTCTAACTGCAAGTGCAGAAAAGCACCGTGTATTCAGGAGACTTTATTTTGTATGGTGTCCTAACACCCCTCCCAGCTTTCCAATATGTGATGCTGTGAAGGAGTTGCCTTCCTCTTCTGAGAAGAACTGTGGTGGGCAACCTATTATAGCAGCACAATGGAGGAGTGATTTGTGTATGCATTGGGTCACAAAGGTCCATCTTACTTTTTGTCAACTCATCTGTAATGCCTTGCACACACCCATCCGGAGACATTAACTCACTTTTCCCTCTTGGTGTGACATGAAGGAAACTGTGATGCTTTTCCAATAAAATATGTGCATGCGCATACACAGACCAGGCTAATTCTGGCCTATGAGGGTGTTAGCTCACTCTGTGCATCCTTGCACGTAGTAGCAAAGGGGCAGATGAGTATGTGTGCTGAGGCAGCCAAACTGCTACACTCTGACTGCTCTGCTGCATGTGTTAAAATAACATCACCCTGGCTTGTTGTCTCTCCTCTTTCACCTTCTCCCCTCACTTAACGAAGTCTAAAGGGAACAAGCTCCAGGTATTAAAATAGCTCCCGTCTAGCTTGTTCAGTCTATTTCAGGAAGCTGGTTCTGTCTTGACACAGACAGAATACAGAGGTGTTGTGGAAACCACAGCCACAAGAGGCCATCGGCCAAAACAAAATGATTTCCCAGAGTATGCTGAGTAGTTCATTCCCCCCATCCCCTCCCTCCATTCCCTCTCCTGTCTTAAAATAACAGTGGGAAGCTGTTTGGCTTTGTTTTGTTGAATTCTTCTGCTTGCTGTACTCAGTCTGGTGGTGTTGAGAGGGAAAGCTGGAGGCTTCAGGGCATCAGGGCCTTGCATTCTGGGCTTTTAGGTGAGACCTCAAGAACCACCAGGGAAATGAGGTACCTACCGATATTTTTGGGATACATTTTCAAGGAGCAAACAATCAACTGGTGTTACTACATTGTTAATGCATGGATTTACCAAATTAGGCTACAGATTTGGTCTCTTATCTTGATTTAGATTGACTAGAAAGGGAGTGGGCATCTAGAAAGATGCTAGGGCAAATGTAGCTCAGGGTAGCTGAAGTCTAATTAAGCAATTCATAGAGAAGGATTAATTTTCTGGCTTCTGTGACTCTTCTGTTGCTAAATCAGGGCTTGTGACATGGAAATGTACTGCTTGACACTAGCCAAAGGTTTGGTCCAAAACATCCCTCAGCTGAGGATCCGGATGATAAGGCTGGTATGAACACACTGTGAACAAGACATAAATGCTAACTTCCTCATCTACCTCCAGTCTTCCACCTGTCTGCTTGTGGTGTCAAAACATTCTTCATTTTCTCACCCTCAGGTTCACAGTTTTCCTTCCAGATCCTACTTCTCCCTGGGGTTATGTGTTTCTTCTTAGACAACAATAAATAATGCCAGACCTATCCCACACACAGTTCAAATTCAGTGAGTTACTTAAACCTCCACCTTTCTGTCTGCACCAAAGTTGTTGAATATTTCCACATATCTCTTTTGGAGTTTGAAGTATTCTTTAAAAGTATACTAGTCCTGTTTTCCCAAGAGGTTTCAAATTGTGGATGTGCAAATTACAGTGGGAAACTGCTAACAAAATGAGCCTTGCGACCAGATGGCTCAGCACCAGAAGGGTTTGCAGGTGGCTCAGCTTCGGGGATGAACCTTGCTGCTTGACAAGTGAGTTCCCAGGGCTTGTTCTCAATGATACTGAAGTCCAAAGTTTTACATCATTCTTGCATGCCACAAATGTTATGACCAGAGGTCTTCTGTGTCTCATCCCAGGTGTTTAACTTATTGTAAAGAGAAAATTTGTATTAGCAACATTCAGTGGACAATTCTTCCTTTGTAAGCAGAAATAGCACAAGAGTGCATTATTCAGCCACAAGCAGCAAAATCTTCTAACACTCATCTAAAGGTAGTAAACACTGTTTAAGTATGTAAATTATGAGGTCTCCCTGTCAGAAACATAATTTTTTTACATAATAGCAAATCTGCTCTATAACTTGAGCTAGGGAAATATTATGCGGTTTTGGTTGTTTGCTGCTAAGCAGCAGGAAAGCAGAATAAAAATCAGAATTTCTATTTAATGAAATAGATGTGTCAGCATTCATTTTATGAGAGCTATGTAAAGTATCTTTGAAACACAAAGCTTTTTCTGAATGAAAAAAGTAAAATGTTTACATCTGTAAATTGCTGTTATTGACATTTCTGAAAGGAATGGACTATTTGACTTTTCCAGGTGGCAAAGTTCTGAGTCATTCATTCAATTTATGAGAGTTTTTTTTAGTCTGTTCAGTATTATAGAGAATATCTGTGTGGAGGCACAGGGCCCATGTTGAATGGCAACCCCATTTCCTCATGTGAATGAGAAGACCATTGTATTATGGGAAAGAAATGAAAATGCTTAGGAGACAGTGCATCACAGCATGCAAATACAGTTGAGAGTATTTTGGGACAGGTCAACAGCATAACACACAGTCATGCTGAACTATTTGATTTAAAACATAGAGTTTTGATTTTCCTGGTGAAAAACATTAAGAAATAAAAAACATAGGAACTGCACCCCCCAGCCCCCTCAACCTCTTTGTAGAAAATCTGTTACCCTCAGAAAGACATTACAGTAGCAATTTCCTGAGTAGCTCTACTTTAATGTACATAGAGTTTATCTGTCTGAATCTGTCTGTCTGTCTGTCTTCCTATTCACCTTTCCATCTTTCTGTCTTTTCATATCTTGAAGTTTAATCAAGGTTTAATAATTCTGCGTATAAGAGGTCTGTCCTTAGACTTTGGATCAAGTCTGAAGTCACCTGCATGTGTCAAACTATAAAGTATTTGTCACATCCCTCTCTATGGGCTAATCCACAGACGTAACACAGTAGACTATTGTCAGTAGTTGAGTAATTACCTTAATTTGAGCAAAAAGGTCAATGGGACCAAATGGTGCCATAGCCCTGTGGTTGAGGTATTACATACCAACCCACCCACACATGTTATTATTTGCACAGTGTTCTTTCTTCCTTGTTTTTTTCATTTTTTTCTGCTGGGTTTCTTTTCTTTTTTTTCTTCACAAACCATAAAAATAAAGATGCTGTCTCTGGCTAGAAATGTGAATGGAATAAATTGTAAGTTCCTGAAATGCTACATGTCAAATTAGCCTGTGTAAAAATGTTTTCCACTTACACGGTTTCTAAACGCTGCTAGGACAGCCTGCTCTTATTGAGCCAGACAAGCAGCTCCCTATTTCAGGAAACCTGGCACAGGAGCCATATCCCAGTCAGTGCAAGGCAAAGCCAATGAGGCCACCTTATTTTGCTCTAGAAGATTTGCTCTGATGAGCTCTCCCTAGGTCCTTCTTTTGTGCCCTTGCTCTATCCTGTACCCAGCAAAAGCCCTCACTCTATCACGCACACATGTTTTTGCAGATGTGTTTCTATTTTCTTTGCAGAAATGAGAAAAGTGGTGCCTGAGTACTGGCAGGATGGTGCTCGGGGTGGATGGTGCTCAGCTGAAGGCAGGAGAATTGGCTTCACAATTTATAACATGCAGTTTGTCAGCTGAGTGGGTGTTTAACCATACTTGCAGCAGAAAAGTAGGATGTACTGGGTATCCCATCCCTCAGTGCTCTTGATAAGAAAAGCATTCTTCAAGGACACTCTGAGAAACCAGAGCTTCATAGTGAGCTGTGTTTTAGGTGCATGGATTAAATCTTTCCACAGTGTTTTTTATCTGGCACATAGGGAGGCACAATCAGCATTTTGAGCTTAGCAGAGGAGAGAAGTCTAGGGTTGGCAGCCTGTTCACATTTACAATCAGAAGTGAAAAAGAGGTTTAGAGAGTCCCACCTGCATCAGATAATAGCCCCGGCTGCCAGGGTAACAACTGCAACAGGATCTTTCCCAGCTACCACCAGAGGAACTCCAGGCATCAACCCACCCATCACTTCCTTGCTGTACCCACCACTTTCATCAGTCAATTCCCAGCTGGAGCACTGAGCATGGCACAGGCTCTGTTTTCATGTACTTGAGGCTTTCCCAACACAGGCTGCTTTCTCTTTAGACATCATCTGCCACAGTGTAATGGGATGTTCTTCTCCTGAGGGATGATTAGTTGGACCCCATGATGAGAACACATTGGCAAGCACCTGAATTCCAGTGGACTGGTCCTTATGTGACATGAGTGGAACAGTGAGCACCAGATTATCTTGTTTCCAGATGGGGAATTGGAGTGCAGGCAGCTGAAATTTTTTCCTATGTGTCACAGAGGAAATGTGTGTCTCAGTGTCATATAGGTCGTATGCAATGGGAATTAAGCACCGATATTCTCAGAACCAGTCTGCTGACTTCTCCGTAAGACACTCCTCCAGCCCCTGCCCAGGCCATGACACATATCTCCTGCTTTTCTGCCTTTCTTCCCTCATCATTTGATGCACCAATGTTCTTTGTCTTAAGTTGTGGAAGACAAAAAAGCAAGGAGTCCTAGAATTATTATATTTTTTTCAAAAGAGGTCTCCTTAGGCAGTCTTTTATGTGATACCAAAAGGGGTTGCCTCTTCATTTTAGATGCTAAGGACACCTGCCAGACTCCAGCTCAAGCGGGCATAGCAGACTGCTTCTGAGCGTTCTTCTGTTCTCAGTGGCTTGGGTGACAGCAGCAATAACACAATCTTGAGGCAGCAAGTGCTTGGTAGAGGCCAGGTTCCTACAGGGGAATGCAGACTCTGCCAGGGTCTTTGCCAGTATGCAAACACTGCTCTGCATACACAAACTGGCTGGCCAAAAGTTGACTGCAGGCTGCTGCTCTATGACCCCTTATTGTTGTGTAGGTGCAACCTAAACCTGCACTTTCCATGACACCCTGAGGTCTGGCCAGACTGCCCTAGCTCAGATAGGAGATGCTTACCAAGTGCTGATCTTTGCTGAAGTAATTGCTTAAATACCCAGCTAGATGTGGGATACGGGTGAGATGCTCCCTGAACCTACGTGGGTAATGGGCAAGACGGTCTTTTTGCATGCTTGTTACCATCTTATTAATGTCATTACAACTGTGAATCCTTTGTTATCTTTTAAAATAAATATTTCTCTTGGATTTAAATCTATGCTAGAAATGTTGTGTTTTTTCCCAGTATGAGGACTGATCTGACAGCCTCCTATATGTTGTGAAACCAGCCATTTTCATATGGCTGCTCCCATGCTTTGAAAGGGCTAAACCTCCTCCACTGCTCAGGTGGCTGTGTCTGGCACTGAACATTGATTTACACGTTCATGTACATGTATGAAACAAAAGCATTTTGCCCTATGTAGAATAGAGAGTGCAAAGCAGGATGGGAAATAGGCCTCTACTTCAGAAATAAATCCATTTACATTAACAGTTTTAGCTCTTTATGGTCACTTCTGTGTTCATCTGAGTCTGCCAGAAGTAGGGTTGTACAGAGCAGAGGCTGAAGAATGCTAGGAAGGCTAAAGAGTTCAGAAGGTTCCCACTGCACTCAGCTTAGCCCAGGGAAGAAAACCCCACAGTATCGCCCTTAGCTCTGTTTAGCTACGCTTTGTAGATGTTTGGTCTACAGACTTTCTCTTTGTATGCCCCAGACAGTATTTTTTAAGCCAGGCTTGTTTTAGTGTGTGGCTTCAGTTCCATTCCTTTCCTGCATGTGATTATACGTGCAATCACCTGATATAAAGGTATGGTCACAGACAAAGGGAAAGCAGAGAGATATTCCCTGTGCACAGTCTGAGAGGTTGCTTGTGGGTGAGTGTTGAGGTTCTGCAAAATCGCGATATGGCAACAGCAGACAGAGCAATCACTATTTTGCAATGCACTGGTGTGACAGTGATCAGTAAGTGGCATTCGCTTAGGCTCTCCACACTGCATTATTGTGTGAGATGTTATCAGCAACAGCATTCATCTGGCTACATACACCCCTCATGTTCACAATCTGGCTCCAAAGAAGGGAGGGTTGGTTTATTTTAATGTTGTAGTGAATATTTAATCTCTTAGGCCCATGTTTTCAGATTTGCGGTTCAGTTACCGCTATTTGTCTCGTCTTCTGTGATTGGTCATGAAAAGCTCTCCTCTTCATCCTCTCCACATGCCCTTTTCTTTCCCATGGCACACTTCTCTGAGACTTTGTCATGGCAATGGCCCTGCGCTCTGAGTTTTGCTGCAGCGGTGCACGTGTAATTTAGATGGCTTGTCTTTAAGCTGTAAAAAAAATAGGGAAATTAATAAAACCCAATTTCACACTAAAAGGAAACCAATGTTTTCTCTGGTAGAAACCGGTCGATATGGCTATCACTTTGTTATCAGCACCTGGGAGAGGCAGCAGATCTAATGGCAGTCAGTAGTGCCAAATATCTGTTCTTCTTTTATCACATGTAGCAGGGGAAATCTGCACATGTCCACCTAGAAGATGATATATCTCCTGCTGATGGGATGGTGGATGTGATGCTATCTTCTCCCCTGCTGACTTAATAGTTGGGTTGTTAGACATGACTCTGCAATCATCTATCCCAGAACTGCTGATTTTCTAATGCAAAGAATTTTATTCCTTCTCTGGGGATAAACCTGTACACTGATATAACAACCTGGCATTACTGGTTTGACATTTCCTTCCTCAATTTGGAGGGATGGTCTCTTAACACCCCTCCAAGCGTTATTGCCAAATTTCTCCTCAAGTATCATTTTATGGCAATTTTGCCATCTGCCTGAAAAGGAGAGGATGCTGGCAGCTCTTCAGTTAGGTCCCATCTCCCTGTATTGTAATTCAGGTTGTACTTTGTTGTTTAGTTTTACACTAAAATTGTTTTGCTGACATGAAGCATGTTCAGTGTGAGTATGGGTATGCGAGTGTGTACTATGCAATCCACAGAGCAGTACAGCGCACACCAATTAACCCCACAGACCAACAGATTGTCAGCTGCTACTTTTTAATTTTTTTATTTTCCACACATGTGACTGACCCTTGGATAGACAGTCCTGTGACTAATCTGTGCCAGGAACATCTTGATGGACTTCCTGATCTCATATGCTCTGTAAACTACCTGGGCTTCCTGACTGACAAGGAAGTAAAGTCCTTGTAAGATACAAAACTTAGTGCTATTGCACTTTCTCATTTGCACCATGATTTTATCAGGCAACATCCCAAGACCTTGCTCAATATTTTTCTTCGCCTTTATTCAGGCAAAATTCCCACTAAGTTGGTAGTAGTATGACCACAGTGATTAATTAGACAAGAGGGATAATGCTGTTGTGCAAATGCCATCTGTATATTGGGGGCAATGATGGGTAAAGTTAGCCAGCACTTTGTCTGACTTTTTTTCTTCCCTTGTAGTTACTAACAACATTGCCAGTCAGTATGATGCTTAAAATTTTCCATGCTACGTCTCCTGCTTCAGCATGATGAATTAATTTATTAATTAATTATTTCATTAATGTTTTGGCTAGAATTATACACTGGTTTCTGAGAATAAGTCTAGGAAAATGACATTGCCTTTACCTGTCATGACCTTTCCTTTATCACGGCATTTTCACTGAGTACTTTGGGGGTAGGCCTTGACATTTTCCCAGGAAGGAGTCAATGTGTTACGGGTTGCTGCTGTTGTTAAAAAATGATCCAGGGCTAACCAGGCTTTAAGCTCCAAAGAGCTGTGGTGTGCAGCTGCTTGATGAAGGTTTGTAAGAGTTTGGCTGCTAAATTGTCCCAGGACTCTGCCTCCATTGCCCCTGCTCCAGCTCCTCCTAGGGCTTTCACCAGCCCTGGGGCACAGGAGAGCCTGAGCTGCTGTTTCAGGGACCCCTTCTCACTGACCAAGGTTTTCTCTGCAGCTGCACTGCTGGTGCTGAGCCTCAGGTGTCTGGGAACTTGTATTGAGTCTCTTTTCTATGTTATCATGGCTAGATGTGACTTCTGCTGATGCAAGGGAGGAGCATTCTTACTTTTAATGTAGAAAGAAAGGATGTAGGAAGAGAAGAGTTGGGTGGCTTTTTGTTTGAGGCTGCAGGGAGGACAGTGTGAAGAGATGGAGGAAAGAAGAAACTCATGAGAAGGAAGATGGGAAGAAAGGGAAGGTCACAGACAGGGATGAGGGGTAACAATAGCAGGGATGAGATGCATGAAAGGACAGTGAGAGTGAGGAGCTGGTACAGATGAGGGAGACATAGGAGGAAAAGATGACTGGAACAGAGCAATTGGTAGTCCTAGGGCAAGAGGTTATTCCCCAGACTTGAGTACAGTGGAGGGTGCCTGACCACTTCTGTCCCAGTTAGGTGGGAAAGCCAGTGGGCATGTAAGTGCCTTGCCCAATGTCCTGGAAGGATCTTCCTGGTCACCAGCTTCATCCTCTTGTCCCAAAACAGAGTGAGCACTACCTGAACCAGATGGGACCAACATGCGCTTTACAACCACCCGTGGCATCCCCATGCGCTGTAGATCACAGTTTCCTGAAGAAGAAGTCAAGACCTAGCTGTCTGTCACTAACTCACTACTGCCTCATCCTGTTTCTCTTCTCCTATCTAAGTGGGCAGTGAGAACATTAATTCCTTTCTTCTCTCCTATTGGTTCTGTCTCCAAAAGGCTAAACAACTCATTTCTTCTGCACACGTACCTTCTAACCTCTTCCTTTCCATTCTTGTTTCCTCTAGTTTTCTGACATATAGCCCTCCTTCTCCATTGACCAGATACCAGCTCGGGCTGTCTAGTAGTTGAGAAGAGAGATCACCTGAACCCATTCTGCTTCTCCATCACGCTACATGCAGTATTTTCACTTTCAGGGAATAGTAGCTTGCATTGTTGGCTTGCAATGAGAAACACATTACTACAGTTATCAAGTGATCAGGTAGCACCTGAGTCACATTATCTCTGTGTGAGGTAATATGAGCAGGTTAAAGTCTCTGACTCACTGATGGGAAGGGATTATCCTAGCAGAGCGCATGCCCCTGCTTGCTGCTGTGCTGCTTTCCCACTCTCAGTGCAGAGACAGCACTGATGCACTGTTGGTGAACTAATGCTGTGCACAGCCTGTACCACTTCTTCCTCCTGTACTGGGCTGGAGGCTGAATGTTCTACCTGAGCTGCTGAGCAATGCCTGTTCAGAAAGGGAAACAAATGACAGATGGCAGGAAACCACTGAATGATGGCAAGGAGTAGCCGTCCCAAAATAGGTTGCCCTTGCTCAAAAGGGAGAGTCTTTTCCTGCAGTCGACAAGGTAGCTGGAGTCACTTGTTGAGGGTTTCTAACTGGCCGCTTGCTATAGAGGCACAACTATAACATCAAGCAGTCAGTTTCCCAACACAGGGGCCCCAGGTGACATAGGGGGGAATCCAGACTGAGTGGAAGCCCAGACCACTGGGTGACCTAAAAGTCTGAGGTGTAATTGCTCCATGTTACACTTAATTACACTAATGTTTGTGAAGGAGCAACTACAGTGGGGAAATTACTACCACAGGAAATGAATAATAGTATGTTCAGGGCAAAGAGTGCATAGAGAGTGGTAAATAAATACAGGGAAAGCAGGAGGGAATGCTGAGCCTGTACAGATGACATATTATAGTTCATTCTGTGTGGACCAAAACCTCAGTGGGTAAAAGCAGATTGCCTTCTGCTTGTAAAGTCTGTATCATAGCATTTACACCTTGGAGTGGTCGAGTTGGGAAATAAGATTATACAGAAAAGTCTAACTTATACTCTTCCTAAGCTGGTGGTCCTTGACTTTGCAAGTTTATGTGGCTCTGAGCAGAGCTTTTTGTGCAAAAAAAGTGGCTAATGGAGTGCTCTGTTGTAGGGGCTGGGGCTCTCTTACACACAAGAAGTCAGAGTACAGAGTAACATGCTTGAGCAGGGGAGGACTGGGAACAGGGACACAGGACCCTCTTAGGGAGACCTAGGCTGTGTCTCATTCTTTGCTCAGATGATGGAAAGAACTGCACTGGAGAGCTTTGTGGGGTAAGAGCACATGGATAAGAAGGAGGCACAGTAGAATGCCATGCTTAATGCTGTCTTGGGTTGTGTCTGTGGTTCCTTCCCAAGCCCTGACTGTTTGGTTTCATGTGATAAAAGTCACCAAGTGCAGTGGGTCCACAGGAGGTCTTTGTCATGCCGATGTCTAAAACCAATGCAGCTGAGCTGATAGATCGCTATCCATCTTACCCCCTCAGATATCTCCTTGTGATGAGGGTCATCTGTGGGAAGGGACCAGCAGGCTGTTTCACAGAACTGCTCATTAATAGATCTACTGTAGTGTTACCCTTTATGGAATATAATACTTTGAAGGGTGAGTCTTCAGGGTATACGTTAGATGAAGATGCATGTGTCAATCCAGTCAGACAATGTGAGGGTCAACAGGTTCCCAGGCTACATGTCCCCAGGTGCCCAAGTCCTTATGGGGAGCCACTGTATCTGGGTTCTCTCTATAAGCAAATTGGAAGGAGGCCAAGGGAATTAGTGCAGCAAAACACTTACCAGGAAGCCAAAGATAAATATTCATGTCTGGATTTGTTTCCCATTGACTTTTTTTAATTACATGAGGAAGAGATGATGTCTGTGAAAGAATTCCCCTTCTCCTCCCACAGGATATATAGTGCTTTGATGCATGTCCTTTTCAGCAACAGGAATCTGCCTGAAATGAGTTCCTAGAAAGTCCCTGAGGAAAAGATCTTCATATTTTCTATGGCTTGGCTGCCAGCTTTGAAGAATGGGATGGCTGAGATTCCATCTCGTGCCGTGGTGGAAATGAAGGCCTGTTCATTGTCTGCATGAAGCGTATTCCTATTCCTCTGATCTGAACCAGCATGGGGAAACAGAGCGTCCAGGTCTGCCATGAGGTGGGACTCACCTTCTTGTAACTATGTTCATAATTACCCTTGCGTTTCTTATATAATTAGAAAAAAACCTCTCTGTTCTTTCCTGTCTGCACAAGAATGTATAAGTCTGGGTTAATATCAGTACTTTTGGGAACAGCAATGCCTTATCTTCTTGCACATGGGTGATTGCCTCCCTCACCTACCTACTGTCAGTTATGTAGCATCCCACTCCCCATTCACTATTTCACTTGGGAGGGAACTGACTGTCATTTGGCATCATGTTCTTTAGGTCCCTGTTTATTTCAGTTTTGCACACTGACAGCTATGGCTTGCTTGTGCTTTGATGGGAAGTCCAGTATTTTCTGGGCTTCTGGAGACAAAAACTCGTCTGTATGTACCAGAACAGCAGCTGCTTGATTATAAAGGCCTGCCAGGTCTGTCAGGTAAAATAAAACGGAGTAACTTGAGATATCCAGCAAAGTCTTGTGGAGAAGATTTTCTGACATGTCATATGCAAAAAGAACCATGTAAGTGGTCCTCAAACTCAGCCAGAGACAAACTGTGAGTGCTGAGAGCAACCCTGCTTCCTAGAAGCACCACAGCTGCTGCCTTGGTTATGAAGAACTTTGGCTTTTGCATTATGCTGATGCCTCCCTTCTTCTGCTGCTGGTTCCATGGAAAAAACTGAAATGGCAGAATACTTTATTTCTATTAGGCATCAAATCATATAAACATTGGCTAGTGATGACACCATACCTCTTGTTCTCCCTCCCTTTTTTTCTGAAGCCACCACTTCTTCCCATTTCTCCTCTATCCCAATGGTCATGCCTTGCTGTAGTTTGGCAGAGAAAAAGGAGATACTGTTTTTTCTCTCTGATCAGTGCCCTGATTTTCAGCTGATATTTAGCTGCTGCAAGGTAAATTGCCTAAATCAAACTGTCAGAGATATCTTCAGAGCACTCCTGCTTATTTTAATAGCTTTTTATGAGAATGCTGACTGCAAAAATATTTTGCAGTACAATTCATGCTTCTGTGCAGGCAAATATTTTAAAAAGCAGTAAGAGTAACAAACTCTTCTTTGCTTCTGAAGGACCAGCCTGCTGAGTCCTCAGATAGTTGGTAAGTGGGTTCCTGTTGCCCTTCCTCACATATCTTCCTTCCCAGCCAGCTGAAAACTGAACCAGAGTCTTCTACAGGAGAGGGAGAAAAAAATGTGGCAAATTTCTTATTGTTGCTAAGCTCACACCAGTCTGGCATGAGCAGATGAAGGAAAAAGAACTGTTTTTCTGCAGCTGGTATAAGGACTGCTACTTAGACAGTAAAGGCCAAGCTGTGTCTCTGTAGTCTTATTTCTTGATGTACCATGGCCTCATAGATGGGAGTGTTATCCTTATATGAGTATCTGGCATGTGCCTGTTACAAGACATGGAAGGTAAGGAGGACTCAACTGCTTCCTAGCAGAGTCAGAAAGGCCATGGGAGAGAGTTGGGAACAGGCTAAGACCTCTTAAAGGAATTCATGAACAAAACAATGACCAGGCCGTGCAGTACAAGAGCAAAAGTGGAGACAGGCTCCCCGGCTAGAGGGTATTTGCTGCTTTTGCTGCCCCCTGAGTGTGTTACTGCAGCCTTCTCCTTGGCTTGGTTGTACACAACACCTCTCTGCCACTTACTCCAGGAGAAGGATGTGAGCTCTGGGAAGACCCACAGCTACGGGGCACAGGCTCTGCCTTCACACTTGTTTCCATCAAGGCACCAAGACTTGCCACAGGCTTCTCAGCACCTCATTACTCTAGATGAAGCCAAAGCTCATGTGTCTTTCCCAGAACTGCTGGAGCAAGGGCAATGGTGGTGATGCTCACAGCCTTCCCCAGGGCAAATATGGACTGCTGAAGGCAGCAGGCTTGAGCATCCTGGCATCACAAGTTTTTCCAGACTGTTCCTTTTCATCAAGGATAAAACTGTATGATGATCAATTAGACTTTTCAGAGCTGGTTCTGCATCTGCGTCAACACTGAAGTTTGAGATGGAGAGTAAAGAAAAGACAATTTAGTCCAATGGATGATGACAATTCATCAACCTCAGTCATGTAAATATATAAATAACTGCTTTGTTTATGTTGGCCAAAGTTCTTCCCTCTCTGAATTGTGGCATTCATGCAGTGTTGTACTTTTCTCAAAACAAACTCCCCACTTTCTGGGCAGATATCCCATGGTATAATGTTTTGCTGCCATGCTCTGAGCAGGTTGGTAAAGGCATACCCTTTCTGTGTCAACAGGTGATGAAATGGAGCTCATTCATCTGCTCTGGGGAGCTGTTCTCATCTGCTTTCCCTGCTGGAGGTGTGCTTAGCATGGGCGTAGACCCTGTCCCAGTCTGCATGGGTTTACTGACTGCTCAGGCACCACTGTCATGAGGCTGAGCATCCTACCATCCACTGACTAGTAAAAACACACCATAAATCTGTGGGAAACCTTGGTTGGTCCAAGGAGTTAGAGTGTGTGAACTTAAACATTGGCCTTGAATAGATGCCCGTGTATCCTTGGAGAAGTTGGAAGGCGCCAAGAAGAGCCAAGTAAACAAGATTAGGAAGCTGCCAGGTCCCAGGTGGAATCACCCAATTATGAAGTCGAAGGAGTTGTCCAATTATGAACTGTTGATCTTTAGCTAAACCAATCGTGCATGGATGCTCAGCTCGGGAAGGGGTATAAAAAGTCTTGTAAAATCAATAAAGATGGTCTTTTGGTCACAACTTCTACGTGTCGTGGATTGCCCCAACCGCGACATAAATCCTGCCATGTCCATGTGGTTATGCCTATAACCCATTTTGGTGCTTGCCTAGCTAACTACTACACAGCTGAGGTGGTATGGGGCAGCCAGAGCCTGGGTGGTAGTGGTCATATTTGCTGTTCCAGACCACTTGTCTTCAGCTGTCAGAGAGCTAGAGTGAATACATCATGGGTTTCTAGGAAAGGGACATTTGTTTTACTCAACCTCAACTTATGGTCCTACCAGACATGTTGTGCTCTGTCCCATGAGCCCCACTGTGCTGCAGAAGCAGTGATGCACAGGAGAATTTTACTCCTACAAAATTCACCCTATAACCTGAGTTGATTCACTTTCCCCATCACCCCAGCGCTGCTGGAACTGGCAATTGAGGCCACTGATGAGAACGGCACTTCGCACAGGGATGTGCGTTTTTCATGGCTGCAAGGATCACCACTGCTCTCTCCTTGTGAGAAGGATATGCTTTGGGAATAGCTGAAATATGAGTCTTGGGAAGGTGAAAGAAATGTAGTGAATCCAAAGGACTCTACTAGGCAGACAAGCTATAAAATTCAGCTGGAGGTGGTAGCCAGTTATTGAACCTGCAGTACCTGTGATCGTGGAGTGGAGAGGGTGAACTGGGAACAGGATAGTGCATCTGGCTCTTGTGCTGCTGAGGGACAGTGTTTACACTACAGTAGCTTTCCCGTTTGCCACCTGACCTTTCCAGCCTCATCCCTGATCTTTTCTGATTGACTTTTGACTGTCCTCAGTTAATCTCTTGACATGCCCTTTCCTTTCCCCTTTCTAGCATACTTGTTATTCAGCAGGTTCACACAGTGATAAATGATTAACCAGCAGATTTGTTGCTCAGTCCCTTACTGGAATGCAGCAAAGATATTCACTAACTTTGTACATAAGGTGTAACAGAGAAACAGCTTCTGCCACGCCATCTAACAAACCTTGGCCTGTGTATTAAATGCAAATAATAGTAATAGGGAAACTTAAAAAAACCCCACATTAACTCAAGTGTATCAGTCAATTCCAGGCATGCTGGGGATGGAATTATTCATATGTCACCCTCACATGGATAGCAGGGTTGTGCTGAATAGCTGGGCAAACTTCAAAGCACCGTCACTGAGACTAGCAACCACTGGCAGGGAGGGCTGGGAGGAGGCTACCACACTTCCACACCAGCCCTACATGAACCTGCTAGGTGGAAGGTTTGTCTTGGCTCAGTTGGGAAGTGAGACTAAGGCTCAGACTGGCACAGTAGCCAGCTGAGCACCAGTGATGCAGAGTGGTAAAACAGGTGCTGTGAAGGTGAGAGAAGATCTAGCAACACAGAGATAGGACCCTCTCCAAGGAGACCCACTTGCTTCAGAGGCAGAGGACAGCTGATGGGAAGTGGAAAGCACCAAACTGCTGGTGCCATTGCATCCCAGCAGGCGAGGAAGAGCTGGGAAAACAGAAAAACTTCCTTTTGCAGGTTGCTTTCTTCCCTCTTACAAGGTAAGCCGACAAATGACTCGATTATATAATGAAGAACAATGAAATAAATGTTTACAAGATGCCTTTTTAAATGCCAAGAGTTATAAACCAGTGAGTGGAAGAATACAGGACTCAAGATTCCCTGGTGCCCAATTCAGGCAATGCTTAACTACTAGACTGTGAGGGGTTGGAAGGGCTCCAGTTCCTCTTTTGGCAGCTCTCCTCCAAAATAACGAGCACAACTTTTCTTTTTCATTCAAAGAACTAAATAAATGCCATCCTTAACTGTGTTCTGTGTGAGTGCCTTGAATGCGAAAGAGATGGGAAAGATGGAATAGCAGTTTTGCATGTCATGACTGTCTTTCCATGCTCTTCAAGGTGCTGGCTCATACATACGCCATTCCCTGGTTACAGGTGTATATATAATTAGCACAGCATATTATGCATTGTCTTCCTATTTGCCAGTGTGTTTATCTCTGTGCAGGACAGCATAGTGCCTGAGTGCCACTTATGTGTTATCACCAGCCTCAGCTGTCCCCTATCCCCAGGTCAGACTCCTAGAGGTTTGCCTTAAAGGGCACAGGCATTGAGAAGAAAGGTAATTGGGGCAGGGGGGTTTATTTGCCTTTCAGTTTTCAAGCTGTTATCTTTAACATTGACAAGTTTTTCTCATCAGCCTAGGTGCCTGCCTTACAGCAGGAATACTGGAGCTGGAGCTGGCAGAAAAACCCAGATAAGTTCTTACTCAGCTACTCTGTGACACATTTATCTCTGAGTGCAGAGGGGAAATGGAAGCAGAAAGAGATCCCCTGGGCAGCAATGGGCAAAGCTGTGCAGCTGCATGACCTCACAGCCTGCCAGGGCAGCATGAAATGGGAGGGTCCTGCCCCCTTACCCTTCTGTGCCTGGAAACATGTCAACTTATAGTCCCAGCAGGTACTCCTGGTGGGTATGTAGGGTCCATGCTGAAATGTGTTAGATGATGAACACATTTTCCCAAGGGGGTTTAATGAATCAGAATACTTTAGCATTAAAAGGTAGTATGAGAAATTTCAACATCAGCACACTAGCAAGTATAACTCAAATAAAAGAGAATGAAAGCACAACTCAAGAGGCAAAGAGAATGGAAGATCAACATACAATCAGGCTCTTTGAATATCTTAGAAACCCTCACAGCTCCTTTTGGGACAGGGACTCTCCTATTCAACCTTACCTGAGAAGTACCTTAGGAATTCTCTAACTGGAGACTATTATGGCTGAACAAAATGTGAAAGAGATAAATGTGCTCTGTGTAGGGTAGGACATTTGATGCCTCTCTCTCCTGTTCTCTCTGATCACTGGCCATATATCAGTGAGGAAGCTTAAGGTTTTACTACTGACATAGGCAGGTGACGTATACAGACTATCCCTTCTCCAGTCATCAAAACTCTTAGCTTAGTGCAAGGGTTTGTACCTGCTCTGCCAGGGTTGTGCAGGGCTGTCATCAGCTTTGAAAGTATTCAGAAATTCAGGACAGTAGAGAACCACGAGCCCTGGAGACAGAGGGGACAGCACCGGAACTTCTGGAAATGTCTGCTGTTTACAGTACTTGTCAACTCCAAACCTAATAACTTAGACTCTGCTCACTGGCTGACTTTGCTCTAATAACATAGGAATAATGTGCAAAGAATAGGGCACAAAGGCTGCTGCAGCTGCCCGGTAGAACCACAGTGTCAGCATACCTCTGCAGAGGAATGGGAGCAGGATAGAAACACGAGGGTGGGAGTGGGAACTTCTGCAGCTTTAAAAAGTGAGAATTAGTCTGTTTAAATAGTTAGTATGTTTAAAACTTTGAGGATCCAAGACTTATTTTCAAAACCTGATCGGTCTTAGAAACCTCTTTTGTTGGAACCTTCTTCCTAATCCACTTCTAAAATGCAGGTTTAGGGTCCTAAATCACTTTGTCACCCCAGAAAATGGCATCTCTTTCATAGTTGCTTGAATCTTCTGGGGGAAGGAAGGACTGAAAATAAATTCTCAGATGCCCAATATATAGACCCAAGAGGTTTGTACTGTCTCTCTTTTTCCTGAGTTTCCTTCCTGGGATTCCACCAGTCCCCTTGCAAGACAAAAGGTTTATTTTCATTTATGAGTCTCTCAGCATTAGGCACGTCTCCTAACACATAAACTGCAATTAAGGGTAATAATTCTTAGTACTGCTGCTGCCGTAGCTCCTTTATTTGAAAACCAGTCAAGAGCACCAGCCACATGGCAGCAGATAGTTAAAGACTTTGGAACAGTTTTACTGGCAAGGCTATTCCTTTGTGCAGCTCCCATCACAAGCTGTAGCTCTTCCCTGAGTTCCCTTTTTATACTTGGGTGAACTGGCTTCACTTTGCACGTGATCAGGCACAGAGCAAAAATAACTGCATACCTTTGCATAACAGAGGTTCCTTCCATCAGGGTGACTCAGAAGCACAACCATGCATTCCTATGCAATGTCCTGGAACAGACCTCCTCTTCTTAAGATTGCATTGGGCTTGGGGTGGGACTTGGGCCTCTGGAGCAAGCTCAATGCCAGAGAACAGCTTATCATTGATTACATTTCCACGATAGGATACTGCTGCAGAAGAACAAACACCAGTGAATTCAAGGTGGTAGAGCTGATTTCCAGGTGAGGCAAATCAGAGAACTAGTAACTTGAAATTAAACAGAAGTTCTGCAGAGAGAGATTTCATCATCTCAGAAATAGCATTGGCAAAGCCCCAGTAGACAATGTAGCTAAGTTATTCTGTGGCTTTTATGTTCTTTCATGTGGCTCCTGGATAGCTAAAGCCTAACCACAATTACAGTAATTTTATTTTAAGGAATCACACAATAGCATGGCCATCTACTCAGACATTTTGGGTGGCCACTAAGAGGGACATACTGGTGGCATTTTCGGTCATTGGCATCATGGGATGGCAAGTTTCCTGCAAAACTATTGAGGACAAAACCAATACTTTTTTGAAATGCCTATATTCAAGCCTCTGGATTTTTTTATATTATATGTTTATATATATATAAATATATAAAAATATATAAATATATTTTTTTCTGTATTCAATATTACTGTTTTTTCCCCGATGATGAGGCAGTGCTTTGAGGTCCTGGAGGCTAGACAGCTTTTGGATGCAGGAGCATGTTAAAAGCATATCTGGAGGGTGTTTGGGTGCCTGGCAGAAAGTGGGAAGTATCTGTGAGTTTGTTTTTCGGAATTGCTCTCCAATGGCGCCAGTCTGCCTGTTTGCAACATTTCCCCCAGTTTTGCAAATCTGACAGCCCTCTGGCCAGTGCTATGTGTCCTGCCACAAAGTTTTGCGAAATGTCCTCTGTCTCTTATCGAAACAACACAGGGTAGAGTTCTACTTGTGGTAAAAGTTCACAACAATGAACCAGCAAAAAAAAACCAAATTGGTACATGTCATCATCTAACTGTGTAGTGAAGCTGCACTGGTTTGCAATACCTGAGAATATTGTGCCTTGGTAGTAAGACTGTTCTGCAGACTTCCCTGGTCCACCAGCTTCAGTGCTGACTTTTCAGGGGATGTCTCTTCTCCCCACACACCGATGAACTGAAGAGCTAATGATCTTCCATCTCTCTTGCTGTGGCCATCAGGCCACTGCTGCTTTCCTAATGACTGGCCAGCGCTGCACATTCCTGCTTACAGACCCCCTTGTGGTTTTTTTAACTGTGTCTCAGCTTGCAAGACCAATTTCTTCAGCATTGTTTGCACACATTGGCAGATGTCCTCCTAACCACTAGTTAGGACAGAGATGTGAACATGGTAAGCCATAAACACCCCGTTTTACTTTACCCTTGATCTTAGTGTGATCTAAGTTTCACTTTCATTAGGTGTCATGATGAGAGATATCATAATTCTTCTGCATCCAAAGGAGAAGACAGCAGAGGTGGAGCTTGACTGTTATTCATAGGGACAATTCACACATGAATTATGCACCGCCAGAGACAAACAGTGCCCTTGAGACCAATGTGCCAACTCTTTTATCATCCAATCACTTTGACCTTCCTGATTCTCCCGCTCTCATCCTCAGTCTCCATGCTGTGATTTATGTCCTTTCTCCATTGTGTCTATCTGTTCTTTGAGATAGGTTTGTATAACTGATGCAGAGTTTATTACAGCCAAGGCTTAATCTTCACCTCATGTTTGCAAATTCCTAATGAAAAAATCATGTTAATAAACTTAGCAGCACTTGGGAGGATGTAGAGGTAGATTGGTCCTCGCAATGTATAAACCTGCTCTAGAGATGAAGGTGGAGTTTATGGAAGAAGTCACCATTGTCAGGTTCCTTACTGACACCCCTCATCTACAGCCCTGTTTGCTTGAGGTTCCCCAGTGCTCCAAAAAGACTCCAAAGAAAGCTTCCTTAGAGCTCTTACACGGCACCACCTCCTTCTTGAACCAACCACTAAAGAAGTGTCAGATCATATTCTGACAGGGAAGCTGAGGACCCTGGAGGTTTCAGGCTTACCCAACCATGGCTCATGTTTGCAGTCATCAAACATGCCCTTGATGTCCTTGGGCAGAGTAAGACTAGGCCTTCCATGAGCACTCCCATTCCTGTTAACTGGTTTTTGCATCGCTACAAAACTGTTCAGGAGAACAGATGAAGTTTCACTCCCTGACTAAATCTAGAAGTCTGTCTTTAGCCAAACCCAAAGGCTTTTAATGAGCAAGAGAAACATGAAACTGGAGCTGCCAGTTTGCCTTTGCCTTTCCATAGAGTTCTTCAGAGGGGTTTGTGGACAGGGCCACATCAGAGACAGGTCTCCAACAGGGGTTCTTTTAGAGGCCCTCTGTGGCATGCTGGGACTTTGAGATGGACCTGTGTTCTGTATTAAGCTCATGAAAAGGAGGCAGAGAATTTTAAAAGAATTTATTTAATTTATTTGTGGGTGCTTTTTTTTTCTTGAAATAAAGCCCTTTTCTCTTTTGTTTCATTGGAAACAGACCCACGGCAGGGTGTCCAAAATCAGGCAGAGCTGTGCTTGGCAGGCGCCCATAGAGAAATAACGTGCAGTCCAGCAGGGTTGCTCCTCTGGTGCATTCAATGTTTCTCCATTCCTCCTTTGACTAGTCCATTTCTACTGAGCAAGATTCACTGAAGTGGTCTCCCTCTCGCAGAGACACAGGAGGGGGCAAATTACAGTGAAACAGCACCTGAGATAGTGCTCAGAACTGTATTGTAGCCAGAGGGTCCTGATCTGAGTGAGATCTCTTGAACTGGGCTTTAGATATATAAAATTTTATTTATGTGTGTGTATATATATATATATGTATATGTATGTCCCAAGTGACAGGGGACAGGATGAGAGGGAATGGCCTCAAGCTCCTCCAGGGGAGGTTCAGGCTGGACATTAGGAAAAAATTTTTCACTGAAAGGGTCATTGGGCACTGGAACAGGCTGCTCAGGGAGGTGCTTGAGTCACCTTCCCTGGAGGTGTTTAAGGGACAGGTGGACGAGGTGCTGAGGGACATGGTTTAGTGTTTGATAGGAATGGTTGGACTCAGTGATCTGATGGGTCTTTTCCAACCTGGTGATTCTATGATTTTATATATATATATTTAAAAGGACAATCTCTGCAATCTTTGTGAACAGCTGGTGGGGATTCTTGTTGCTTCTAAACAGTATAATTCTTCTGTAATATCTAGTTGTACGTAGTAGGGAAATGCAGAGAACTGGTACAATGTCCAGTCACATCCCATCCTTCTCCAGCTCCAGAAAGAATTGTTGGATGTTCCTCTACTTTCATTCCTGTACCTTGATCTTGACAAGTGGTCTAGTGACTAAGAACAGTCAGTGGGAGAGGGAAGCAGCTCTGCTAGGGCACAGTGCAATTTCCTGCAGACAGAAAATCATTCAGCAGGTCTCCTGCTGCATGAGGAGCCAAACCCATGCACTTATCTAGCATGGCCATCCCTCAAAAATACAGTTTGTGTCAAACAGACTTCAGAACAAGCCAGCACGGGCAAGGCCCCTGAGCAATGGCAGATGGCATTCTTTTGCCATGCAAACAACAAGAAAGCAGCAGCCAAAAGCCATTGAGTCTCTGCTGAATCATTGATGAAGTCAT
Source organism: Piaya cayana (assembly GCA_013389865.1). Taxonomy (NCBI): domain Eukaryota; kingdom Metazoa; phylum Chordata; class Aves; order Cuculiformes; family Coccyzidae; genus Piaya; species Piaya cayana. Next base: position 121,253 of record WAAB01019979.1, on the reverse strand, counting down.
TCAGACTTAAGATGGTGTCTGTAGCAAGACAAGTTGACTCCTCAGAGCTAGTAAGGGAACTATCTCTGTACATCAGCAAAGCGGATGGCCCACTAACTCAATAACTCTAATTCAGGTGGAGAATGCAATGCAATTGAGCAAGAAGGTTCTGCAGGGCATCAACAAGGGATGGATGCAAAAGTTGTGTTTGTTCTTTAAGGCAGTCAGTGTTGATCCAATGTTGGGGAATGTCAGTGGGGACCTTTGAAGCAATTTTATTCTGTGGAGACCTGCTTTGATGAATGTTTGGGAAAAACTCACAGCTGGCGCAAGATGTTGGACCCTGGAACTTCAGTGCTCTTGTGCACTGAGTGAATTGGAACTGTATGGCTCCTGCTGCAATGAATTACCAAGTTGCTGACTGGGAACTTATTCAGATGTATTGAAGTTTAAGTAATCTCTTCCTGAAAGAATGAAAATAGGTGTCTTGTCTTGTTTTTCCCACAGAACTAGGACTGGCCTATATAGGGATCTGAAAGCAATCCAAAAGTGGCTCAGTTGTGAGTAGACATTTGTGAAGCTTATTAGAAGAAAAGAACATTAGAGAGACACAACAAGTGCTGCCTGTTGTGGATACCTGTCTGACTTCTGCATAAATCTAAGAATGTCTTAATATACATTAATATACATTGCTGCAGGGAAAGCAATGAAATCTGAATGCTCTGTCATATGTGCTGCAGAGAAAGGGTACATGCAAGAAGAATTTGAAGGGAGTTCTAACTGCCACAGAATGATGAAAGGATTTTGGAAAGAAGGGTTGGGAAAACAAGTAGTGCTGGAGAGATTCTCCATGGATAAATGAAACTCTGAAGTGACAGAGAGTCTCCATTGCTTCCTTAAAAATACAAGAACAAACTAAGAAGAGTAGTTGAACAGAATGTGAAGCACACAAGATCTAATAAAAACTGCTAGCAGTCAAGGAGGGAAGGAAAAAAGTCAATGTAGGCAAATCAGCTTCGATTTGATGCTTACTTCAACGTCCTGTTACAGACAGATAAGCTTGCAACCCCC
>WAAB01019979.1:0-120071 GCA_013389865.1 Piaya cayana | reverse complement strand
GCAATGGCAGATGGCATTCTTTTGCCATGCAAACAACAAGAAAGCAGCAGCCAAAAGCCATTGAGTCTCTGCTGAATCATTGATGAAGTCATTCAGACTTAAGATGGTGTCTGTAGCAAGACAAGTTGACTCCTCAGAGCTGGTAAGGGAACTATCTCTGTACATCAGCAAAGCGGATGGCCCACTAACTCCATAACTCTAATTCAGGTGGAGAATGCAATGCAATTGAGCAAGAAGGTTCTGCAGGGCATCAACAAGGGATGGATGCAAAAGTTGTGTTTGTTCTTTAAGGCAGTCAGTGTTGATCCAATGTTGGGGAATGTCAGTGGGGACCTTTGAAGCACTTTTATTCTGTGGAGACCTGCTTTGATGAATGTTTGGGAAAAACTCACAGCTGGCGCAAGATGTTGGACCCTGGAACTTCAGTGCTCTTGTGCACTGAGTGAATTGGAGCTGTATGGCTCCTGCTGCAATGAATTACCAAGTTGCTGACTGGGAACTTATTCAGATGTATTGAGGTTTAAATAATCTCTTCCTGAAAGAATGAAAATAGGTGTCTTGTCTTGTTTTTCCCACAGAACTAGGACTGGCCTATATAGGGATCTGAAAGCAATCCAAAAGTGGCTCAGTTGTGAGTAGACATTTGTGAAGCTTATTAGAAGAAAAGAACATTAGAGAGACACAACAAGTGCTGCCTGTTGTGGATACCTGTCTGACTTCTGCATAAATCTAAGAATGTCTTAATATACATTAATATACATTGCTGCAGGGAAAGCAATGAAATCTGAATGCTCTGTCATATGTGCTGCAGAGAAAGGGTACATGCAAGAAGAATTTGAAGGGAGTTCTAACTGCCACAGATGAAAGGATTTTGGAAAGAAGAGTTGGGAAAACAAGTAGTGCTGGAGAGCTTCTCCATGGATAAATGAAACTCTGAAGTGACAGAGAGTCTCCATTGCTTCCTTAAAAATACAAGAACAAACTAAGAAGAGTAGTTGAACAGAATGTGAAGCACACAAGATCTAATAAAAACTGCTAGCAGTCAAGGAGGGAAGGAAAAAAGTCAATGTAGGCAAATCAGCTTCGATTTGATGCTTACTTCAACGTCCTGTTACAGACAGATAAGCTTGCAACCCCCACCCCCACCCTGCCTCCAGCCACAGAAGAAATGGAGCATGATCCCAGCTATATGGGTCCATGTTGGACTGTGAAGTTCACTTTCAAAGGCAAAGCTGACGCAGAGACATTTGACAGGACTCATGCTTCTAAATCATGTGAAAGCTTTTGTAAACAATTACTTCTGGGTGTACTTAATATCTCCACTATTAATCGGGCTGCGGGGAGTTAAAAGCCCATTAATAGCATTAACAAATGCTATTTAACTGGGCTGAATTGCAAATGCAAGTTTAGGCAGAGAACAAATACAACGTGACTTTGGAGGAGCAGAAAGACAGCCAAAACATACCCCATTTCATCTAGAAAAAAAAAACAAACCTGCAAAACAAACATCTATTTATCAAGCCAAAATACAGAGCCTATGAGAGGGGAGGAAAAACCTTGGCAGATGTGATACTGAAAGGACTTTTGAGCATGTTGGTTAAAACCAGATGTGGGGCTCAACAAATAGAAGGGCCAGTCCACGGAGCAGATTTGATAAGATCTTGGCATGTAGTGTGGCCACAAGGACGGTCAGTGGAGTTTGGTCATACTGGAACAAAGAGCACACAAAATAGGACCAGGAAGTTATGATCTTACTCTGAAACCAGTGGACTACCAAGCAAGGGAGATGGTGATAACCTGGATGGTCTTCAAAGCAAAGCAAAAGCTGGGACTGGGGGCATTGAGGAATTATCCAAGCCTCTCTGGGTTTTTCAAGAGTGTGGTGTGATCTGCTTGGTTTGGCTATGTATTGGCTGGTCATGTTTGTAGGGTCATGTTGGTACCTGTTCACACTTACTGGTTTCTGAGCAGGCAGGACAATGAGTCTTTACCATGATGCTTGCTTGTATGTAAGGGTATAGAAAAGGAGGAAATGGGGTTGAGGGAAAAATGTAACCTCAAATTTGTGGGGAAAAATTAAGCAGTGAAATGCATAAGAATATTAATATCTCCCCAGGCCCTTTACCTAGGGCTTTGAAAAGTAGGTAGTGGTATATATCTTATGAAGTCTTGTCCTATACTGTCACAGAGGACAAACGGGTAACCAAGTAATTATTTTCTAAATGTGTTATCTGCATATTATTTCAGCTAGATAGGCACTTATTTTTATATTATCAGTGACCTTACAACCTCTTAGTAATGACAGTAAAACCCCCTGAGATTAAAAACATGAAATGCTTAGAAATAAGAAGTGCTAGAACAATGATTGCTTTGCGCCTTAATTCAAACTTCTATATGTATCTGCACTGTGTCGCAGTCAAAAGATTGTCACTGCATAAGATAGATCTTCCCTGTGCTCACTGGGTAACTGCTCAGAATTTCTTTTTACCCTCATCACTTGACCTTAGACCTTATTTACTAAACACCACTTAAACTCTGCTTAGAACAGAAACTAATTCCATTTCCTCATAAGCTTTCCTGTGACATTTTCACTCTAAATCTGAGCAGTTCACAAATATGAACAGATTTCCCCTTACCACAGTGCTTATGACAAGAAGAAGGATCTTTCATTTTACCAAAGTGGAATGAAGATAAAGATATTACAGCTGGGACCACTAACTCCAGCTCTTCACTTTACAACTACACAAGTTTGCTGGTTTTTTGTATGGGATTTTTTGTGTGTGTGCACTCTGTATGTTCAGATGTTGGCAGAAAATTTACCCTTCTATAACTGATGTGAAAGACAGAGTTGCAGATGTGTAACAAAACCAGTTGTTTTCTGTGAAAGGAAAAGTGTTGAGAAGCCTAGAGCAGGGAGGGAGGATGATGATGTGTGGACAAGAAAGTTTAATGTTGTGAAAGGTTCATGAATGAATACATGAGCACTTAGGAGCCTCTTTGAGCAGGGCAAGGAATTGAGACAACAGAAAAAAAGATGAGCCTAACAGCCCCTAGAATATACTTGTTATCAGGTTTTGGGTGGCTGAATCCACTCAAAGTGAAGAGGAAATCACTGGCAAACTTATGATGGCTTGATATAAACTAACCCTGGGGAAAAAAATCCTTGGCTGAGAGAGTTGGAGTGTGGGGCAGGGAATTTCTGAGGATTTCTTGAGCCTCTAGTGCCATCGACTGCCATAATTTCATGCTGAAGAGACAGCTCGCAGCAATTTTGCTTGCAATGCAGAACACACAACACTTTTGCCAGTCTGGCCACGGGTGTCTGTAGCTTGGCAAACAGAATGGGAGTTAGTGGCCAACTTAGAAAGAGCTTATATAAGTGGCTTGCCAGTAGCATACAAGGACTCAGTGGCAGGAGCAAGACTAGGTAGTGTTCAGCTGCATCACTGACTAGATCATCTCTTCTTCGCCTCCAATCCCCTTCCTCATTTCCTAAATAACCTTCCAGCTTGGCAATAAAGGATGCAGGGGTCCCGTGGGACTAAAACAACAAAATGCTTCATGATCTTGTAATTAAAGATTGTACTGTTACACACAGGCACAAATGAGATGAATTAATGCTGTATGGAAAGCCTCTGGCCCAGCATTTCCTCACTCTACTATGCGGTCATAGTGTTCCTTTAACATAGTTGGGGTGTGTGCTATTGCACAGGCTTAAGAGAAGGAACCACAACCAAGTTTCAGTGCTTTTGCTCATAACCCTTAGAGAGTGTGCAGCATGGAGATGGCTGGTCCTGGCACAGGGTCACCTGGAGAGAGGAACTTGGAGATCTGCAGCCCACTGCCACCTGAGGTGATGGAAAGGTAGCAGCCCATTGGCCCTGCAGACCGTAGGGACAGGAGTGTGCTGGGCTTAGTGTCAGAGCCTCAGCTCCCACTGAGGCACGGACTCTCCAAAGGAGAACTTCCTATGGCTTTAATGCTCCTGCTCTATCACCTAGATTGAGTGATGTACCCTCATGCACTGTGCTACTCCCTGTCTCTCATATCCAGTCTCCTTGCAGCTTTGGCTGATGCCTTATGTTAGGTTTTTTTTCATTCCTACTGCCCAACTCCTTCCAGTTTGTGTCTCTCCTCACCTCCTTTGAGGGCAGAGTAGGTAGGCGTCTCACAGGTTGAGATCTCAGCAGGAGTGGTGGCAAAGGCAATTCTGTTTGATCCTCTTGACCCCATGCAGGGATACATGTGTGCACCTACGTCTCCTGCATGGTGGCACAGAGGAGATGGAAGAGATAGGGCACAAACCCGTGAGGAGAGATCCAGGATACCTTCAGGGAAAATAAGTGCTTGGCTTGCCTCTTCTGCAGACAAAATGCAAGTTTTCTTTTCTGAGGCATATGAGGTGGTAGATTGTAACAAGGCTGCCAAGAGGACATCCTTGATATGAGAGCAGCTCTTTGTTTGGGTGCCTGCTCTGAGGCATAGGAGCCACACACCAGTAAAGATGTTTCACCATAAAAGAAACAATGGATTTTTCTTCTCCTTGTTCTCAGAAACAGCCGCACCACTTAAGCAGAAATGCAAAAACAAACAAACAAAACAAATTCAGCTCGAGGCAGACACCCAGCATGGGGAATTGTAAGCCAGATGGTTATTGTGACAAAGTTATAAGTAACTGAAAACAGCCTTTCAATAATAAGTATTAGGCAATTTCAGCATTAGATGATACCACCTCTACTAAAGCCTTGTCTTCCTCTTTCTCTTTTTAGATGGCTTTTCTGAATTCAGCACACCAGTAAATTTGCTGAGGAAGCACAGTGACAGAGTGAGAAAAGTTGCATTGTGCAGTTGTCACCATTACATCACAAATGTGTCAGAGGACAGCAGACACCTTTCCACTGTTGCAGGGTCCCACTGCCTTCTTACCCACCCCACAGCTGGTCCCTTGGTGCCTGTTTCTCTCCCCTTATGGCATCTGCCTGCTCAGACTTCAGAGCCACCTCCTCCTCACCCATCTCACTGCTGGCTCTGGCAGCATCAGCTTGGAGACCACACTAATAAACCTCACAAAGATCCTTGCCTTGGCTCCCTGCCTCCTCTCCCCACTGCTGTCAGCAGACCTCACTGTTCCTTTGGAGAAATCTGTGTTCCTAATCTACTCTAAAACAAATGGGAGAAGGACAGAATCTCAGCTCCTGGTGATCATAGTTCTGTTGACTTTCTCTGGAGCTGAGCCTGGGTTATCGGTTTACTGACTTTGGTGGGATGACACTGCTTCACATCACTCAAGAATGAGACCAGTTATTGTCAGTGGACCAATGCCAACTTGCACCAGCAGAAAACCTTTCTTCTTGGCTCAGGTTTCAGTGTGGCTGGGCTGATCTGTGTTGCAGGGTAAGCCAACCTCTGACTCCAAAAGAATGCAGAAATAGCTAGACACAGCTATATATGCCCTCCTTGTCCGCTTCACCTGCTTTCTACTTCTTTCATCCAAGAAGCACATGTACATAAAGGGTGTACATGGTTTTTCAGATGTTGTGTGCACTGATGCTTGATCTATTTCATTCTTGGAGGCTTTCCTTGTCTCAGGAGATGCAGCACAGGATCCTTTTACTGTGTTTGCATGAGCTGGTTTTGCTTGTTCCACATCATCAGTTTATGTGCTAACAAGTGGAGCATATGCTCTCAACAGTATGTCTGCTGTGACTAAATCACATCCTGGGTCATCAATTCAAGGCTCACAATGTGCTCTCTGAGTTTCAGAGGGAACTGTTGTTTGCTTGTGTTGTTTATAACCCTTGGGAGACTTGGGCAAATCAGGACAACCATGTGTAAGACTTACCATTGTTTTCTTAAACTATGCAAGCATTTTCTTTACCTCCATTGCTCTCAGCATACACTACAGACATCTAGTCAGTCATACAACAGGTTGGTTAAAGTAGAGCTCTTGAGATACTTCTTAAAGCACCTGTGTAGAACTTGGTTGCTTTTAACAGATCCCCAAAAATGCAACCTAGAATAATATGAGTACATACAACAAATCATTAAACTTTCTGTGTTGTCACTCTGCCTTGGCAGTGTTTGGGAATTCACAAATGTTGTAAAATACTTGCCACTAACTCTAAATTTATCATTTTAAGTTCAGCATCTGTAATAATTAGGATGTTTCTTTCTTTCTTTCTCTTTCCTTTTCCTTTTTTTTTTTAACTGAAACTTCATTTTGTTTAATTGAAACCTTTCCTCACTTGCAACTTCAGTAAGCATGTGCTGAAATAATTCCTGTTACTCAATGACTGCTCTGTCCTGGGCAATTATATCATCATCAGACACTTACAGAGTTTGTAGCATCTGTGCAGTGAAATGGTTTGGAAACCACCCAATAAATTTGTTGAAGGTGTTCAATCCTGGGCTTTCCATGCTAAAGGAGATCTGAAAACCTTATCAGTCTATCTAATCTGCTGAAGAATTTGGCTTCCTCCAACTGAGACTGACTAAGATTGATTTCAGTCCAAGTGGAAATTTTCTTTCTGCATGTTCCTGTTCCAGGGGCCATTTAGGGCTGAATCAACTATCCTCCATAATTAGAAAGGAGTAAGCTTGCATGCATCCCCTTCTGTTTTGCAAATACTGCCACTTGCTGTCATGCCGTATCTCCACGGCCTTCCACTGCAAGGCTGAAGGAATGTTTTCAATTGTCCAGATCCAAGTTTCCATGACATCTTCATCTTCACTTGGATTCCAGAAGTGCTTTGCAATGACTGAGTTTCACTCTCCCAGATGGTGTCCAAAAGTGTAATGAGAGACCATCTCTACTTCCATTACATTACAGATCAACAGGAGAAATGAATTTCTATTTCTGTTTCTTTTTCTGTGGAAGGAGCAAGTGTTGGCTCACTTCTCTTAAGTTGTCCTGTAATCATAAAGTAATTTTTCCACCCTGTTTCATTTAACTTTCTTTACCAGAAAATTATCCTTTCTTTGAGTCACTCAGGATTGGCATTTCATGGCCCAGAGTTGACACAAAGGTTATTCACTCTTCCTTCCAGGAAGGAAGGAAGGAAGGAAGGAAGGAAAGAAAGAATGTATCACATATTGAATAAAACCCACTACTTATTGAAGTGTGTAAAATTCCTCTTTATTTCTTTTTATGTGTGCTTCATTTTGCTCATATCTCCCATCCATTTTTTATGTAACCAGGTCAAAAGACAGTAAAAATCAATAGCTGAAAAAGTGCTTTATCTCTTTTTTTTTCCCAATCACAGTCCAATGTTCTGGCTTAATCATTTCCCAAACCTTTCTGTGTCACTTCTAAGTTTCAGAGCCATGATTGGAGCATCTTGTCATGATTATGCCAGTCTGTTGGCAGCTATTTAAATTAGTGGCTTCTTGCTCCAAACCATCAGACAGGCTCATCAAGTCCTGAAAACACTTTTTCACTCTGTGACACTGTGCACAGTAACTTTACTTTCAATATAAAACTCATTTGAAGATGACTCATTTGGGAGAAGAGAAGCAAACAACATCTTTCAGTTAGCTGATCACTCCTCCCCTTTCCTGAGCCCAAGAAAACCCAAAAGTACACTGGGGTTGCAAAGCTGCCTCTCCACCATGTCCTTCTTCACCTCTTTGGCTGTACTTGTGCCAATGCACATGCAGGTGTAGCATGGAGAAGCAGAAATACTTTGACAGGACCAAAACAAAATGGTCCACTGTGTTAATACATTTCTTTGCCCTTGCAATCAGGGTGTGGGAGAACTGTCCTTTCCTCCCAGAAATGGGTGTATAGTCAGGGAACAGAGGCCCTGTATGGATGCAGCTGTGGAGAGGCTCATCATAGGGAAAAGTATATCTGGGATTTACCAAAATATGCACAGGATTCTAATTTTTAAGCTCATAGCTCAAGTAGTGAGTGAAAAACATCCTTCACAGGGGAATAGTATGAAGATAGATAACCAAAATGCTATGAATGAAAATGAATTGTCAGCCTTGTGCTGAGAATCTCCTCCTGCCTCCTGCATGCAGCAAGATGAGGAGGCAGAAGAATATGCTGGCTTTAAAGGTGGAACAGAGAAGTTCATATTGCCTCCTACCACTACCTATTTACTATTCTCTGAATCAACATCCCCCTTCCTTGTCTCCAAAATTAAGCCACAACTTTACACTCTGAATGTTTAAAGAAACAAGGGGGTAAAATAAATGTCTAGGCCATTCTTCAAAAGTCCTCTGTAAACACTGGGTGACCCGTTCCTTGTTCTCTTCCTAACCTAGCTGAACTCTGGAAGTAAGCAATAAACAGCAAAGGTTAATTAAATCCATTTCTAAGTTTAACACCCCTGACTCCCCACCCTGTCCTAACTAGACTTAGGGGGCTGTGTGTTATGGGTAAATATAACCTGGTTTGAATTCCAAAACATGATTTCAAACTTCCTTTAGAGTCAAAGAAAACTGATTTATATATGCTGAAATGAGTCATTCAAGTAAAGGAAAGTAATTAGTGTTGCAGCAGCTCATTTCCCCACCAAAAAGAAGTTCTGTGTGGTAAAGAATGAAGTGCTAGTTCCAGACAGAAGAACTAGGCACTCAATGTAATTATAATATATATGACCCTCACTTCTATAGTAGTTAAGTGCTTGACAAGAATCAAGGGATTTACTCAGAGGTAGGGAAAAGTTTTCTTCTCTTTTACAAATGGGGAAGCAGAACTGAAATTACTTGCCCCAGACTACTCAGTGGTTTTGGCCAAGGTGAACTCAGGTCTCTCAAAGTTCCTCACTAATGCTTTCAGCAAGAGCTTCAATTTCTACTTTTGCCCGCATTTCTGCTCTGCCTACAGCCCTGAAAAATTTTGATCCTCCTTTGGAGCAGGGCAGCAAAGGAAGGAGCAGCCTTCTCCTCCACAGCAGGGCCATTTCAAACCCCCAGATGAGTCACCAAATCCCAACAAGACATAGGAAAATATTTCCTGGATATCAGAAGGTGAAGGATTTGGTCTGCAGTCTTCCAAGAATGCCAGGCTGCTTTAGCCATATCACACCCCTTTTCTGCAGAGATCACACCTAACCCATACCTGCCACCATTCAATGTATCACCAGGATGCCTGGTACCCAAACAGGGTTAGATATGACTATTCTTGGCTTGCAAATCTACATCACAGGGGTGCCTTCTCTCCTTGTTTGGTTCTCCAATAATTGTATAATTGTATAATTCAAAATTTATCTGCAAGTTCAAGAGGACCTTTACTTCTTGGAAAAGAAGAAATGTAGGTCTCAGGTTTCTTTAGGCGTGTGTTAGAAACGCTGCATTGCTTGAATGAAAAACCTCTTCTTTAGGAAAGCAAAAGGCTGCAAACCTACAGAAGAAAGTAGTTTCTTCCTGAAACCAAGAAGTTTGATGGCCTGTGCTGGAGTGTGAGCACAGCCAGGATTCCATGGAGGCTGAAAGAAGATCTGCAGGGTTTGCTGCTGGCCCTGAACTACATTTTAAGCCAGGTGGGGAAAGGTCATATCTGTATAGCAGTGGGGATAAAACGCTTGTGAATCCAACCTTGAGGCCTCAGTTACCTGTGCTGGTGCAGGAGAGCTGGGAGGGTTGCAGCAGAGCTGGAAGCTTGTTTCCATCATCACTGGTCTAGCTGAGGAACGTATGACTGCTTGGTGGTTTGGCATAGCACTGAGGCTCTTTTCAACCAAAGAGCTTAGTGCTGCCTGGGGCTTTCCTTTGGGCCGCAAATCTTCCCTCTGTCTTGGGGGCTTTGTTCAGTTTTGGAGATCAGCCTAGAGCAGCCATGTACGGTTTCACTTTTGCCATCTGAGGATATGATGTTGCAGGAAGCACTTACAATTACTCTATAAACATGAATGAACATGTTTTCCTGATAATGTCACTCAAAAAAATCCCATATTTTTCTCTTCCTTAATGAGCAATTCTTGCCTTTCAGTGTCTCTGACCTGGAGCACATGTTATTACTGTCGGATGACAGTGCTGTAATCCCATTCTTATACTTGATTTATGAAGGCAGGGCCTGGAGCTGCACAGGGTCAAGGCTCTGTTATGCTAGACAATGTACAAGCTTTTAATGAGGGAGAGAGTCTGTACCTCAGTGAGGATGGACAAAAGGTGGGAGTGAAAACGAAGGCATGGCAGCTGAATCTGGAATGGAGCTGATATCTCCTGAATCCTGTAGCAACAGCCCAGCTGCTGATTTTGTTGTCTTATAAATATTCCTGACTTTCTGGCAGCTCTGCTGTGGTTCTAGCTCTGGTGCCAGAAAAGCCTAGTATTTTGCAGTTGTTTCACCTAATAGTTCAAACAGCAGTTACTGGATGCACAGATAGAATGGTGGATTTAAGCAACACATGAACTTCATTATGATTTCCTTTGGGGAGAGAACCGTGTCTTCTGCTGTGCTTTAGACAATATTCAGGGGATACTTTTCTTCCAGCTCCTCAGGTTGGGAGTACCTGTGTGAATATAACCACGGTGTCACACAGAGCCAAAGGATGGATGGGTCCAGCAATTAAATATCAAAATCTGCTTAAGTAAATGAAAAAAACCCCCAATCTTTATTAGTGATCTCAGTACAGATACTGATGAGCTCTGCATGGTACCCCGAAGGTTAACATTGGCTGCCTCTTATGGCAGTCACGTAAGACAGGAAACCGGGGCAAATGGCAGAGCATGGCTTTCCCATTTAATGGGATCTGCCTCCTCTCTGAGAGGAACAACATGAAGCAAATGGTCCATTCAGCATTGACTGCAGCTCGTGTGTGGTCTGTGAGCAAAACGATGTGTGGATCCCATAAGGACTCTTACTCAAGGAGTGGTTTCTGTGAACCATTTCAGTGGACATGAGAGCAGACTTGCTGAGTATTGGTGGAGAGCAGTACCTTAGCCACCTCCTGCCACATGGGACCTGTCAGGGCAGTATATGTTTGCAAGTATTCCTTGGTAAACTGTGAGGGCTCCAGTGCAGAGAAAGGTAGAGGGTAGATTGGCCACCCCTAAACAAGAGCTGGAGATTACTGTCTTTCCCCTGCCCCTTCACCAAGAGCCACACTTACCCCTACTCAGTCCCCTGGGAAAATCCTCTTTGTGCTCTAACAACAGCAAAGCACAGATGATCTATGTCAGCCCTTTCCTTTCCCAACCTACCTGCCTCACATGTTCATTATCTATGTCTTGCCCATAGCAGCTACCTGGCCTGTACAAATCCTCTTCAATCAGTCTCTTTTTTCCTGCACTTTCTTCCCACATCCATGACCAACACCTGAATTTAAGAGAACTTCAGGGTGACCATGCAGAAGCCTGTTTCCTCTCCTCCCTAACAGAAGACTAAGTTCTGGGAAGGAGAGATGGCAAAGGGAGGAAGGAAGAACAAGTCCTCTTTCACCCCATGATCTGCACATGTGTTTTCTACTTGCTTTCTTATTCTAAGCTCTCCTACTACACTCCTTTCCCAGGTCCTTAATAATTCCAATAAATGTCAGGTCCAATCTCACTTAATGAAATGTATGCCTATTAAATAAATGAAGTGGAAAATGGTTCACCCTCCCTGCCTTAAAACAGAGCTACAACACATGTTTTACCACACAATCAGATTATTTTTACCAGTTCCTTAGGAAATTTCCAGTAAAATAAACAAAATTTTAATACCCTATGAGATTCCCAGCTCACTTCAAGGAGGAACCCTGAGATGTTATTCAGTCCTTGGAGCTATTTGTTTCGTGTGTGATCCCAAACACTAACCAAAGGCAACATAATATGATAGGTATTTACAACGTATCCATTATCTTATCAGAGCTTCAGGTACAGTTGTAAATAGCCTGTTCCAGCTGGGCAATCTGCTGAGTTAAATGGGTTCTACTTTTAGAAGCAGGAACTGGAGAACGTGTCCCATTTAAGCTCAGATTCGCTTGCACCTGAAAGATGGAAACTCAAACAACAGATTTTAGCCACAGAGAAGGTCCATTTTCCGTGAAATGCAGCTCCCTCCATCTGATGTAAAGTGCTGGGCTTGCAAAGATCATGTTGGTCGTAAGGGTGCTTTGTTGACAGAGTCCTATTAGCGACTCACCAAGTGTAAAGAATTGCTGTTCTCTGGATGGGACTTAACTGCACAGTTAGCCAAGACAAAAAGAAGTGCATGGCTGAAGGCGGGAAGAAAAGAGAACACACTGGAAGCCACAAGAAGAAATGGAGAGGGCAAAGAACTGGTGAATGAAGGAAAAAAGACAACATGAAAAACAAGACCAGAGAAAGAGTAATTTTTAGCAAAAAAGCTTTTCCATTTCTTCCTGGGCCATGACAAACCTAAATGACACACGGTGTTTGCTTTTTGTTTGCTGCAACACACTGTGTGCTAGGCATGGAACGGCTGATCTTCCACATCAGGACCCCTGGCAGTAGCATCTCTCTTGTACAATATCAGAAGGAAGCAAACCTGTCAAACCTAGGTTCAGTTCTGAGGCTTAAAAAGAGCCTGGTGAAGAATAAGAAGAATTGGGTTGCAATGAGTATGAGCTTGTCTAGAAACAAATGGCATTTGAAAGAGAAGCAAGAAGTTTTTATCTCTGAGGCGTGGGAAATCAGCAGCCCATTCTAGCATCACAGAGAAGCAACTCTACAAAGGTTCTTCTGTCAGGAGATGCTGCAGACCACTTTAATGGGTTGCTGATTAAACTGAAACCTTACTCAATAATGGCTGTTTGACAGCTGATCTGAGAGTGAGTGATTCATGGTGACTGACCACAGGGGAGGTTACTGTTAGAAGTGGACTTGAGTTGACAAGTAGCACCAGAGATTTGGGAATCTAGTGAAATCAGCACTTGGAAATTTTAACAAGCAGAGAGCTAGTGGTGGTGAATCTACTTAAAGATGCATACTGTGGCACAAACCCCAGTGCCAATGTAAACAGAAAGTAGAGAACAGATTAGTTTGCAATAAACGTGGAAGCAATTGCAACAGAAAACAATGAGTCTGGACAGGAGGTTTAGTTACAAACTTTCAATTAAAGCATCCTATTTAACAAAAGCATACTGCTTTTGGCAAATGGCAAAGACATAAAAACCCAAAGTGCGTTTATGCACATATGGTCAAGGGAACAAAGACTTGGAACTGATAGGTTTGATGATGAGACAAAAACTGCAGTTCTTCACGTGTACCAAGTCAGGCTGGAGAGGAGGCTGCTTTGTGATATTGGGGTGAGATAGACACCCTTGGATTCTGAGATACTGTCACCAGTAGAGGAGAATTTCTACTTTTATAATTGAGACTAAATGGCAATACAGTCATATGTGATCACACAGGGCACAAAGAGTCCATGTTGCCGAGCTACACAGGATGTTTACAGAAGGGCAGATGCTAATCAGAACATAGAGAGTGGAGGAAGCCTAAGTCAGATGAGTATCCGTGTTGAATCAAAGTTTGCCAATGCAGATCTATAACTGTTCATTGAACAGATGCAGCATCTCTTTTTAAAGATCTGGTGGGTGGCCTTTAATGCTTTGAGATGGATTAAAACCAACATAAATATATTCACTGTTGGAAATAACCAAGTGACTGACAAACTGTGCAAGAATTGTCCTACAAGGACAGAGAGACATGATAAAGTTTACCTTAATTTTGGATATTTGCTGATTGAATAGACACCAGTTGGGCAAAGTGAAACCTGCAAAACCCAAATCAAACACTTCCTCCCCAGTCTGAGGTCATCAAGCTAGTGTTAGAATATGATGATGGGTTGAAAACAGCCTGTGGCTGGGTGAGGTGGCCTAATGACTAGTAAATAGCTGAGGAAAGGGACTGGCAGAGAACCTCAGTGAGAAATGCAGGCAGAGCTGCTCCCCAGGAGCAGTAAGCATCTCACAAAGTAAAATTATTGTGCAAAGGGAGGAAACAATGATCTTTCTGGAAGGGGAAATATGTCACCTGTGAAATGCAGGAATTTGGGAGCAAGATATTTAAGGAGCACCTACCATGGTAGGTGACCTTTTGCTATTTCTTCTGCTTCTTTTGCAAGATAAAATGGCATCACTGGAGGGGCAAGTGTCTGTTGTACCATGTGGCAATGCCATTTAAGCAGTCAGTACCTGCTGCCCACAGTGGACACTTGGGATTTGAGTTCACAGTCACTGGTGAATGGGCTACATTAAGGACACCATGACACTCTTTGATAAGAGTTACAAAGCCAGATCCCTCCCATGACAGTTATTCTCAGTGAGAGGTTTTGCTGCAACAGTGGTTTCCATTGGTAGCTTGTCTCTCTAAGGTCAGCCACAGAATGAGATAGGCAATCAGATAGGGAAAAGAGGAGAGTGAGTTGCTGTATTTCACTTTCCTCATCCCCTCCCTGAAGCTGAAAGGGTCATCACTCAACCTCAGCCCTCCAGCATGGGGCCAACCATAAGCTCATGCCTTGCAAGAGGGTTTGAGGGGACACTTTAGAAGCTGCAAGGCTTAAACAGGACAGTGCAGGGCACAGGATGGGACTGACGTGATTATATGGCTGTTGGGACTGTGTTTGTATTTTTGGGGGTGATGGTGTGACCTTGATCTCGAGTTGTGTCTGGAGCAGGAGGACCTCTTGCTCCACTCTGAAAATGGAAGAGGGTCTATGCATGCCAGGCATGGCAGGGAGAGGCATGAAGTCAATTCACAAAGGGCAGCCAAAGCATGAAAATGGAACTGTGTGGTAGAGCCAGGATGATGTGTGCCTAAATAGTGGATGACAGCATGTCAGGTCCTTCACACGGTAACACAGGGAGCTCTTTTAAACACTCATACATGCACACACAGAAAGAACAATTTATGGTTGTGTCAGATGCACGTCTGGGCTTCTCATTAAAATTAATGAGCTAGCGTCTCAGAGGCATTCTGAAACACATGCTGTCCAAAGATTGCGGGAAAGACCTCTATCTCTTTGAAATAGCTACTTAGCAAAAACAATCGCAGTTTTTACTTTCCACAAATGTACATCAAGATCACACCAAGAGTACCGGCTACTGTTTAAAACTTATGTGCAACTGATCATTCTTCAGACACTTCTGTTAGTATGACCAAGATTCAATGGCCAGACTCGCATCGAAAATATTTCTTATCTGCTTAAGAGAGATACTGGACTGTTTATATTTCTTTTTATTTATGGATTTACAGGGATGCGGGGACTTGATTGTTATTAATACTTTTAATCTTTTCTTTTGTTTACAGAAGCAAAGAAGTGAGGTAAGATCTAACAGCAAGATGGTGTGCAACTGCTTGTCCTGATGATGACCTGCACCCTGGAAGTGAACCACTGAGATCTTAGTCTTCCTTGTTGTCTGTTGCCCTCAAATATCTGTAAACTCCCAGCCAGAATGTGTGTCCTACTTCCTTTCCTTTAATATATGGCTGGTCTAAGAAGGAAAGAGCAGCTTGTTAACACAGCAAATCTGCAGTGGAGACCTTTATTACTTGACTGAAACTAATAGGTCTCCCACTGCAGCCAGAATAGGTGATCAATAGAAATCTGCAACAGAATATTTTTTTCCATATTTTGTTTAAAATATTCCTTTTTTGTTGCAGTGCTTTATCTTAAATTTACAGAGTTGTTCACTCTGTTAGGAGATGCCAAGCACGAGGAATGTCTCTGCCTTGTGCTCAAGAGACATTCTGCTGCTCTCTGGTTACATGAGCACAAACTATATTTTGGTATGACCTCTGCCTCCTTTAGCACACTGGCTGATCTGGGAAGGAATCAGGCTGTGGAGAAGGAAACTGCTCTGGGTCAACTGCCTTAAGTGCCACTGATGTCACTGGTGTGGCTGTCATGGCAGGAGCAACAAGGAGTGTCTGATAGCTGAGGCAGAGGCATAGTGTGCTGGAGAAACAGATGTCCTCCTCCCTTCCTGGGCATAAGAGGTGTCCATTCAGACTTTCTCTGTTCATCACTAACTGTGTGCTGTTTTTTCCTGTAGACAATATTTGTGGCAGTACTGAGTAGGCACACCTGGAGGGGAAATCGGTGGGGGTTACATGTTGACTGTCTAAAATGCTGTAAGCTTGCCAACAGCTTTGGGAAATTAAACCCTGAGAGCCTTGGTTTTGGCACCCACAATTAGCAAGGAACTTCTGGCAACTTTGATCTCTCTTTTATTATGGGACTGCACCATCCCCTCTCCTGTGCATGCTATGAAGAATCTTGCATCAATTTTTTGAAGCTCTCTGATTTGAGGGTAAGACCATGAGGAAATTTGGTAATGATGTTTGCTGGGCTGCATGTGGAAAACAGGCCTGCAGGCCACGTACTGGGTAAGGAGGGCAAAGAGCTGAGCTGATTAACCACACATACATTTAAAGCAGACAAAAGCTTATGGAAAAACAGTATGTGTTCATGAAATTACGTGCTGTACTGTGACATATGCTCAAGCCTGTGAATGGAGATTGTAGGGGAAACATGAAGTCTGTAGACCTAAACTTTTGACCGGCTTCACTGGATGAATGTTTGTTTACTGCAGTTGTTTGTATGCAAAAGTCTAAGTGAATGTGGGGTAGACTTCCAGTGTTGGAAAGACATTGCTTTTCCCAACAGATAAACACCTTCCCCATGTCTCCTTGTCTTGTGTGCTATGTGTTTTATTGTTAATCACACCACAAATAAATGGCTTAGTAATGAAAATCCCAAATCAAGTTGTCCTGTTCTGTGTTTAATAATTGGCCTTAACTCTCCTTGCTACTGCAAAATGGCTTGTTGGCTACTTGCTGTTTTGCTCCTGCTGTCTTAACCTCTCTGTTTTACCTCATGAAAGAAACAGACTCTGAAGTCCATATGGACTTTTCCAGCCCATGTATTTCAGGAAATGAATGATGCTAGTGTATCTCTGTATATTTTCAAAGACAGCACAGATCCTCTTTAACATGATGTGTCAGTAATTGCATTTTAGCTGGAGAATTATCTTGCAATATATATTACCAGCATATTGGAGTTTCATTTTGTATCAAACAGCTTGATAAAATTAAACTGGACTTGCCTACTGCCAGTGTCCTGGAAATTGTCCATTCTTGATATAATCGTAATATCTACTTAAGGAACCTAAAATAAGCAAAGAAGAAATCTCTGCTACCTCCTAAATGTCTGAATGTCACCGAGCCTTGACCTGCTCCTCTAAGCTTATGAAGAGTTTAACAGTATCAGACACATGGGAGCCTACAGACATTTCATTAATCACTTGTAAACATGTATTAATAATTGTAAAAGAAAAACATTTACTGACTTCCAAACCCAAGTCCAAACAAATAAAATTATTAGATAATAGTAAATGTTGAAGAGCAATTCATCAACCCAAGCTGAATCAGCCAGTTCTTGACCTGGCTCTGGCTCTTGTAGCACCAGAAGGATTGTGCCCCTTTCTCTTGCCATTGCTTTTGTTCTTGTGTGAGCAGCTGGTCTAGTCCTGTGTACTAACCATTCCTCTGGCAAATATATTCTTTCTTGTCCACTGGCTGGTGTTTCCTACAGTCTATTCAAGTGTTCTTCACCCTTCTCAGCCAAAAGTCTGCCTGTCAAGCTATCTTGATGCGTGCACCTGTAAATGTCATGTTGTCTATCTTCCTCTTATCCTCAAAGATATCTCCTAGCACAGAGTGCTGGGTTGCCATGGCCTTTTCAGACTGATGAAAGAATCAGTCCCTTTTCAGAGCCAGAGTGAGGGAAAAGACAAGTGGACAAATATTTAGGCATTTTGTTCCTGCACATCTGAGTTTTAAGAGAAACCCTCCAGCTCCATCTTCAGAGTGGCAGATCTGTGCCTCAGCAGCAGCCCAGGACCCATGGCTGACTATTTCCTACTTGAATAAGTGCTCTGGCATAAGCATGTGGATGCTAGCAAGACATCTAGGAAAGGATCTTGAATACATCGGCAGTCTGGATTCCTAGGGAGAAAAAGCATGTGGATGGTTGTGTGTTAGAGCTGCAGGCTACAAAGAGTGCTTGTGGCTTTTGGTCCAAGGCAAACAGACCTTAAAAATCATTCTGGCCGATGCATCCACATTGCCAGGCCAGCCCCATTGGCAGGGGAACCAAAGAGCAGAAACTTTCAGTTATATTGTTACTGTCCTCACCATGATACTCAAGCACCTTGAGCCTCTGCAGGTAGAGGGCTGCAGGCAGCATTGGATATAAACACTACTTGCCCTGAGGAGAGGATGGTTTGCTCATCAGCTTGCTATCATTCTCCCGTGGTTCCAGTTCCCTGAATGATCCTCTCTTCAAATACTTCTCATACTCATACTGGGGCTCAAACCCCATTAGACTGCCCACTGCCTCTCTCCTCACTCTTGAGAGGAGGTTTTAATGGGACTGTTGATGATACACTGTGTCTAGAACGACTCATCTGGCCACACAGCAGGTCTTATTCCTGATGGTTGGTGCTAGGGACCAGTGCATGCCAAAGAGACCTATCAATCTCCTCAGCTGTTTCTGTGATTAAGTGTGCATGTAGTGGGCAGCAGAGATCATGAGACACGCTCTGGACTGAGACACTCTGCCAGAACAATGAAACACACTAAGGTTAGTGACTTTCTCAAGCCAGTGGCTGGGAGATATCCAAAGAATGCAATGGGAATATGACTCTACTGGAATGCTGCCAGCGACTTAGGATCACATGCCTACATGATGCTTAATATGCCATACAGTGCCTCTGGGCATCTGATGCCAAGCAAGGCCTTCAACTCACAGCAGGGGATCTGCACTGTGCTGAATTTGGAGCAGAAAACGAGGGCGGGACAAGCAGCCTCTACCAGGATGGGTCTAGCTCTCCCGGTCTCATCCTGTCTTCTACCTCCCTCTACAAGGGTTTCCTGCAATGCCTTGTCTGTGGGCTTCTCTGTACACCCTGGCAAGTTCTTCCATTTAGCTGTGAGGTCAGGCTTGGCCTTTAAACATCATGCAGGACTGCTGGTGACTGTGCACAGTGACCACTGCCTCCTTTGCTTCAGAGTATTTCAAAAGAGATACGGATCTCTTGGGGAGTCTACATGGCTGTGGGGCTGAAGCTAAGTGGGCAGGTATTGGAAGAAGTCCTTCTGCCTCACTACCTGCTTTGGAGCTGAACTGACTTGCTCTGCTTCCTTTCCCCCAATCCTCAAGAGAGATTATATCTACAGAGTGTCTGGGCAATTGCCATCTTTGTCAAATGCAACGTACCTGAGGCTGAAAGCACCCTCTTCCATCCCCCCACCTGCTTCTTTTATATCATCAAAAGGCACTGAGTGTGTTATCAGGCTACAGTTTTGCTAAATCATGAGATTACCTCAACATAAATGTATGTTTCTAATGCTTGAAGCTCCAGAAGAAAGTTTAATACTTTGAACCTGATGTGCCTGAATGCTTGATGAGAGCATCAGAAGGAAGAGAATTTTTCCATGCCAAATACATTTTTTATATCTTGCAATTTCTGCTCAAGCTTATGTTTTTGAGTGCCTGAGATGTGTTTTTATAAATGTTTGTGGGTGGCAGGAGCATAGATTCCTGGGAAAGACATCTCAATAGACAGAGGATGACTTTCTCCATTATGTGATTGTCCTGGAAAAAGCTTGTAAATGCAGAACATAAATTAATACAAATTAATACAGGGTAGGAGGAGGAACAATTGTTTCCTTTTGTTAGACTCTGAATGACAGGTTGTCCTTCAGATCTTGAAAGCCCTAAGACACTTAGAATTATGAAGCTGTGCTCTCTAATACACACAGAGCCAGGAGGTACCCAGAGAAATGCCTGTGGTGGAAGTTTTTGGTTTGGTCGCTGTCTTTTTTTTTTTTTAAGTAAAGTCAAGGCATTAAAATATAACACGAGCCCCAAAAAGATTTGTTAGTTCTCTTGGATCAGGGACCACTTTTCCAGACTGTTTTTATGCAGCTCTCAGCACCATGGGGTCCAAACTCCTAAGGTTCCTTTCACAGCAATAATGAAGATAAGAAACCCTGCCTAACAAACTGGGAGTAAAATACAGGAAAACTGGTGGCCACAGGAAAGACACTGGTGGCAGAAATATGGCTGTGGTGATGAAGGATTAGAACAGCAAGTTTTATAAGAACATAGGTATGTGGTAGATGTCTTTCTAGATCTATGCTGAGGAAAGTCTGCAAAGGAGATATCAGTTACCACAGAAAGAGTATAATAAGCTCTGCCGGAGGCAACAAGAAGGATAAAACCATGACAAAATGTTGTTGTTAGCTTCAACAGTCAACATGTCATAAAAAGGGTGAAGTATTTGTAAAATTCTGAATGACAGAAGTCCGCAAGGTGTGTCATTTTAAAATAGACACAGGAGAGCAAACATAGCCCTGCACAATGTTAACGGAGTTCACGGAAAGTAAATGGAGTAAAATCCCATTGCACAATAGAAGGGTATCCAGAGCATGCAGTCCTGTCAGCCTAGCAGTGGTATGAGATTTGGGTACATTACAGACAAAAAAGTCATGCCCGATAGACATTTGTACTGTGGATGCTCTTGCTGTGTGCATAGCCAGCTCTAAAATACTGCACACAATTAAAGGAACAACAAAAAAATGGGCATGACAAAACCCGTGTTGTAATAGGCACAGGCAAGTTTTCTCAGACCCGGGGGAATTATTGCACTCACTTGCAAAAGAGTATCCACACATATCTGGAACAGCTCCACTGATGATCGTGGCTGGACCACGGGGTATAACAGACCTTAGGCAAGAAGGAGAATTCAGAGAAACTCCAGAGACTTGGGAAATTATGGGAAGGGTGTTTTCCTAAAGGAATTAAAGAGAACTGAGCCTTTGCTTAAATCCGTGATAACTGAATTCAATAATATCATGGCACTATATCCTCACAGTGCAGCTCCTGTGAAGCAGGCCCAGCAGGCAGATCCTTAGGCTGGGTACAGTTGTGTTAGCTTCAGTGATGTGAGTACTTCTCTGCTTGGGGTCACAATGAAGCTCAGGGAGGGACATGCCAACTCACAGTTCCCATCTGTCCAAAACTGGGTACCTCCTATTGCTACAATTATAATCTGGCTGCTAGTGAGCAAGCCCTGTGAATAAGCAAGTATTTGATTATCTCCTTCAGGCTGTTCACTCCTTGCATTTGGCAGGACTTCATGCATATTACTGCCATTGTTTTGGATGCACACTTTCTCCCTTTTGGCAAGTTTTGCTGTGAACTCAAGAGGAAAGCAGAAAAGCCATGCTCAGATTCTGCTTAAAAGAATTTTTAAAGGTCAGGATAAGCTGCTAGAGGGAAAATGTGTCGGAATGTTGATTTTAAGAAAATCAGTTGATGTCAAAATTCAGTGCAAGAAGACAGATGCTTTGATGTTGGTAAACCAATTCTTGGTCCTGAGATGGATGGAACTGCAGGAGTACAAAGCAATATTATTAACCCAAATACAGAGTTATTCTGAGGCATAAAGCAACAAATTATAAAGGGGGAGGCCTCAAACCTTCCTTGCAATAGCACACCAGTGCATCAGTTTTTAATGTGCTGGGAAGATTGATGACTGTCCTAGGCAGGGGAGGGCTGATGCAGTTCATGTGAGTATTCCTGAGTTCTTAGGCTGTTAATCCAAAATGTTGAATTTACAAGCCACTTTCCAAAAAAAAGAATAGAACCTGTGTGAAGCTCCTTAGCTAAGAAAACAAACAAAACAAAGCGGGGGAATAAAAGAAGAGGCAAGGCCTCTGACTTTTTTTATCACTTTCAGCCTTAGGACACGTGCTGTGTTTTTTAGGAGGATGTGGCAAACCTCTGTGCACTTCTGGAGTGTCTTATCATGCCCTTGCATCTGCTGGGACTCCAGTGAAGGTGAAATAATGCCAGGAGCCCCATTCTGCTCCTCCACTTCCCCTTCTTTTCTGCCCTACGGTTTCCTTTTGGATGTAGCAGTAACAGGGAGCCTGTGTCCAGATCCTGAGTGTAAATCCAAGAAATTCCATGCACCAATGCCTCCTCCAGGTTTGTGAAATTGTGGGGTCACACTTGTTTCATTTACTTCTTGCAGCCCACTGGGAGCCTTGTGAGGAGGTCCCTGATAGGGCTCAGAGAACCTGTCACCAGAAAGCACTCCCCAGACTATGCTAGAGGTAAAAGACAATGTTTTCCTCCCTGTGCTGTGGTGTTCACGGTCCAATTTACAAGCCCCTTTGAGCTATTAGCAGTGCAGTTGATAAGCCAGGAAACATTACAGAAGCTGACCTCCTGCATTTGTGATTTATGTTCCTTGCTAAATGTAAAGCTCTCAAGGCTCGGCACATCAATATTTTGGAATGGAGTACATGGAAATATTTGATGAATTGTGGAGAACAGATCTCTCTGGCCAGTCACTCACACTTGCCCTTTTGTGAGCTATCTGTCTTTCCTTGCAGCACAGTGGAATTTGGGCACAACAGCTGGAGTTTCAGTATCTCCACATGCTTTATTTGTGAGGGAGTCTGGATCTGAGCCATCCAGGCACTGACCATCTGCAGATGCAACTGTAACATCAGTCTTGCAAGAGCCAATCTGAGCTCAGAGGGGCTGTGTGGAACACATACCTCCTGTCCCCAGACCGCATGCTTCACAGGATAGCCTGGATGGTATCTCTTTAGAATACTCTGGGAAACAACTTGTTCTACAGGGACTCCACACCTTCTCCTTGCTGTGCACTGAGATGGTGCCTGCTTAACTGGGAGGCTGGTGTTCTTAATTCAGGCTCTTTGGGCTGCATTGCTGTAAGAGCAGTAACAATCACTACTCAAGCACAGTAATTCCCAGACTTCTTACAACAGTGTAAATTTTGGACACCTAGAAGTGAGATCTACTGGTTACAATATAGAGTAACCACCAGCGTGCAAAGACTCCCTGGACTGCATGAGACAAGCAGAGCATCCAGAGTGTACACACACAATTTTTTGTGCTTGTAGGCTTATATCCTCAGGTGCTGTAATTCATTTTAGCTCTGCTCAGTCAAGGAACTTTTTCCAGCTGAGAATCTGGTCTTGGGTGGAGCTATACCAGATATGCATTACCCTGGATATAAATCTAACAAGCAATGTTTCAGATCTACCACAGAGGTACCTGATATTTAGGACAAATCTCTCAATACAGTGCTTGTTTTATCAGGCTGCAGTGTTTTGGTTTTGTCAGAGGAGAAATGTAGCAGAGGAAAGGCATGTGGCATTTTAGAGTATCAGGCCTATCTGTGAGGCAGATGTCCTCTGACCTGTCAGATGGTCAGGGTGAGCCACAGTTTAGGAACCTCAGTTGAAAAAAGTACAATGCACTATGGAAAACACAAAAACTTCTCAAAATTAGGAAAAAAAAGTCAAAACAGCAACCCCTTTTACAAACCCTTTCACAGTTCCTTTTGTGCATTCTTTAGCATCTAACATTTATTTTGGAGTGGGGCAGAGAGGTGGATTGGCTGCTTGCCTGCCTTTCTGGGGTGGAGAGCTTTACATAAAAGGAAGGAGAAAGAGAACATCAAAACCAGATTGAGGAGAAAACAAAGTCACCTCTTTGCAGAGTGAGCTTAGAGTTTTGTGCAAATTCAGGCTGTAAGGGTTATTTTCCATCTATTACTGTTCTGATTTGGCCTGCTGAATAGCTGAGTGGAGTGGCCATGACAGGATTAAGAATGCTTGCTCTCGTAGAGAAAGTTGGAATTTTAACATGAAGTGGGAAATAAAAGGTGTTGCTAGTCCTGTTGTCTGTAAACCACTGGGTACTGGTTTCCTTGCATGATTGTTCTTAATACTGTGTATATATCACTGCTTCCCAATGTACATATCTGAGATAGCACTGCAAACCTATTGTTTCAGATGATCAAATTTCTCTGATGTATTTGATTCTGCAGCATTCCAGAGTGTCTCTGAGATAAGGGCTGGTTCAGCAACCACTCTGGCAGTTCAAAGTCAGACTGCAGCCTGGAGTTGCAGCTCTGGGAAGGGGTGGCCTCGCCAGAGAGCTGGAACATAATAGTGTCTTTTTGGTCATCAAGCCTATCATTCAACAGCGAGACAACTGTTACCTTCTCTAGTAGGAATAGATGTACCCTGTGCACCACTAGACATAAGACATAGTATGACCATGGGACACCTCCTAAACATCCTGAAAATAACCCTTTAGAAAAGGACCCATGACTAATATAAAAAAGGACCAAAAGTCACAAGCACCAAGTACAAGAAAGCAAGGCTGGTGTAAGCTATGGCTCACATTCACTTGCACTTTACTTTGTCAAGTAAAACTCCAGTAATGCTCACCTGTTCTCCTGGAGAGTTCATAGAATCATAGACTTGCTACATTGGAAAAGACCCCTTGAATTATTGAGTCCAACCATTCCTATCTGCCACTAAACCATGTCTTTGAGTACCTTGCCTACCCACCTCCAGGGATGGTGACTCAACCATCTCCCTGGGCAGCCTGTTCCAGTGGCTGATGACCCTTTCTGTGAAAAATATTTTTATGTCCAGCCTGAACCTCCCCGGTGCAGCTTGAGGCCATTCTCCCTTGTTCTATCCCCTGTCACCTGGGAGAAAAGGCCAGCACCCTCCTCTCCACAACCTCCTTTCAGGTACTTGGAGAGAGCAATAACGTCTCCCCTCACCCTCCTCTTCTCCAGGCTAAACCACCCCAGCTCCCTCAACCGCTCCTTGTTCTCCAGCCCCTTCACCAGCTTTGTTCTGGACACTAAATCCCTGCAGTGAGCCGTCACTGGAAGAGCTCTCAAAATCAGCTATTTGTTGAGTAGGAAGCACAGACAATCAATTAGCAGAGCTCTAAATTCTTGTATAAAAATCCCAGCTTTCTCCTGCCTTGCCTACAGATTGCATTTTGGCCTGGGTGCTCATTTCTCTACAGTATGATGAAGACTCCAGTTTTTCTTTCCCAGACAGCAATCTGCCAGCCAAAGCAGGTACAATTTAGGCTTATATATGTAAAAAAAAAAAAAATCATACTATGGACAGTGTCAAACTGTTGTGTTTATAGGGCCATCTCTGCTTTCAGTCACTGTCACTGGACAAAAAGATGCCCTCTTCAGAGCCATCATGAATTGACATTGCTTGTCAGACCACAAGAAACAGCCAGGCAGTTACACTTTTATCCCCGCAATAAAAACTGCAGCAGCAGGAAATCCTTTCTGAAGCTAAAAGAACTGCAAAGCTTGTGGTATGGCATAGGGAGACTCTGTTTTGTAAATGCATCATTTCACACACACACACACCCACACACCCACACCCACACACACACACACACACCACAAACTACTGAGCAGTCTTGAATTTGCACTTGCTTGGATTACAGAGAAGCTTCTAGAAAACAGATAACCTTGACTTAAAAATTGTCAACTTCAGAGAATTCATCATGACACGCAGTCCATGGCCCCAGTAGCTGGCTGACTGCTCTCTTTCTTACAGTTTGCCACTTTCTTTGCCAAATATAACATCTTGTTTTGTCTTCACAGGCTTTTCAGTGTAGTGGATAATTGTCAAAATTTTTCCCCCTGAAGATGTTGACCAAAACATCCCTATTTTTTTTGTGAAGCTCACAATAAGTGTCAATTCAGTGTCTAAGCATGGGATCTATCTAGTCTATCCAGCTACCTAACATTATAACTCAGGTCTGAGCTGGTTTTCTGGCCTCCCTTTAAGCTTTGGAGAAGTATAGGGTGTTTTTTTTTTTTTCAGAGGGCAATTTATCATGCCTAAACCATTTGTCACACCTCTCTTAGGATGGATGAGACTTTATTATTAATGGACTTGTACATTCTTCTAGGCCATCAATAAAAATGTTGAATAACAGAGGGTCTAAAGCTGATGTCTAGGAGAATTCTGCAGGAAATAGGTGAGAATCAGCTCCCCATTTAGAATGACACTTGAAATCCTACTGTTAGTTGGCTGTTAATCATTTCAAGGGTGCTTTGTATTACATATTTTATTAATGAAAATATTGTGTGATGCAAATCCAAATGCGTCACAGAAACTTAGGTAAATCACATCAACTTTTCATTCCACTGACTGACTCTGAAAATCTCCTAAATCTGAGATTACAGCCTAAGTTGACACAGATTCACTTCACGGCTCTGCGGGGGAGCAACAAGTGAACATACTCTTTTCAGCAAGTTGTCTTCTGAGGCCTGAATGTGCCACCTTTACTGTTTGTATAAAGACAAAGCCTATTGCTGTGTACTTATATCTATGTTATAACCCTAAAAATGCAGACTGTGTCTTCGTGTTAATCACACGGTCTCGATTACAGAAGATAGAATTTTTAAGAAACTGGAATGTCTTGGGCATCTGGTCCTCAGGGCCAAAGGCTGTTGAGCAGCAGGATCTTCTCCTGAGAGGCCAAGAAAGCCTCCTGAGACACCAGTTCCAAAAGTTCAGTGAGTGTCTAGTTAGGGAAAAATTCAATCAGGGACATTCATTATTACAAACTTCTTTATTCTATTCAAAATATAGTACCATTGGTTTCTTGTTTGCTTATCTCCTATGAGTCAGCCTGGGTTTGTTTTTGGGGTATTTTTTGTGAGTTTACAGTGGTATGGACCTTGAATACACAGTTTTGAAAACAACTCATAGTTTGGAGGCAGTTGGGTCTACATATCATTAACTCACAATTTCCCATCTCGCTACTCTTTCTTTGAGCCCAGGCAAGATGGTGCTGTTTTGAAGAATAATATCCAGACAAGCATCTGGCCTTGATTTGGAGACATCAAGAGATAGAGAGCCCAGCACCTGCACTGGCTGCTTAGTAGCTAAGCACAAGCACTGTAATTCAATTTATCTGGCTTGAGTTCTCAGCTGTAGATCTTTGATCTTCCCATCCTTCTGGCTAACACAGGCCTAATGTCTTTAAATCTTCTCTAATTCTGGCTTTAGATAGGCAAAATAAATGGACCTCTATAAGAAGAAGAAAAATACCTGTAAACTGGCAAGTGTTCAGCAGAGGACCGCTAAAATAGCTGGCATATATATGGAGTGTCAGAAGAGGCTAAGGGAACTGGCATTGCTTCGCCTGGAGAAGCAAAGGATAAGGGAGTTTCCACTGCTGTTTTTCACTGCCTGATGGGTAGCAGAGACAGACTTCTCCTGGGAGGGCACTATGGAACGATGAGAAGCAGTGGCCACAAATTGCATAAAGGGCATTTTCTGACTTGATATGAAGTCTTCACTATGGAAAGTGGTGAAGCACTGGAGATTGACAGATTTCAAAACTTGGGCAGACAAGACCTTGTGTTGGTCCTGCTTTGAATGGCCTGAAGCAGTCCCTTCCTTTCCTTTTCTAAGTCACGTTCTAAAAGAAAATTTTCAACATCCATAGAGACTTCTATGTGGTTCTTTTATAAGCACCCTCTTTCAGAGTTCAAACATCCTCTAAAGACTGCAAGCAGAATGGACTGCAGCATTCTGGCATTTCTTCAGCAGGGCCATGGAAAGGTTACCTTCTTCCATAAGCCTTTTTATGTCTCAAGGGATTATTTTAGCCCTAAGAGAGCCCTAGTCTTGGTAAGTTCAGTTGTCCTCTCCTCCCTCTTAATCATCCCTTTCCAGAATGCCATTCCTGGGCTGTATGAATGACCTGTGTTCCCTATTCCTAGATGTATATATTAGCATTTGCTTAATTAGACATGTGTTGTTTGAAGGGACTAATTTATCAAGTGATACAGTCAGGCAGTGTGATTGCCATGCCTTCAACATTGTTTACCCATCTTCCAGTCTTTGTGTAGTCGACAAATGATTATCAGTTGTGATTTTAAGCTCCTGGTTCATTGATGAAAATGTTGCCTAGCACAGAGCTTACTACCACTCTCAGCAGCAATGCATCCTCTCATCTTCCTTCAGCAAGAGCTCTCTGTTGACAGCTGCTTTAAATCTGTCAGTCACTTTTTTTCATACCATTTCACCTGTGCTTTCCCAATGTTTGGTTATGCTAATTTGCAGCCAGGCTGTTCCACAGTGCTAAGAGAGAAACTTCATCAAGGACTATCACATAGCAGTTGACTAGTGACTTTACTGGCCATTTCTGTAAACTCATCAAGAGTGATATTACATTTATTCAATGAGACATACTTTCCACAATGATACGTTATGGGAATAATTGGTTTTGGGGTTTTTTTTTGGTCCTTTTATTCTTTATCAGTTGATTCGCATGTCAGTTTTTCCATTTTGCTTGGACTGAGGTTTGGGTAAGTGATCTACAGTTACCTTGCTCATCCAGCTTGCCCTGTTTGAACTGGCATCATTCTAACATTCCTTCCATTTTCTGGAATCTCCCATAGTACGAGACACCTTTAAAGCAGGAGTATTTGTTGAATCACTTCTGCCTCTTCATGTTATCATTACTGCTTTTATTATCTCCATCACAGTTCCCTTTGCTCTGAATACTCTTTTGAGAAAATCCTTCTAGTTGCTTTGGGTCCTACTGGCCATCCATGTTGCCCTAAATACACTTAGCATTTAAAATCTCTGGGTTTAAAACTCAGAAGTTTTAAAACCCAATTATTTTCTCGTCTGTTTACGGAAAATTCTTTTTCTGTTCCTTATTGCTACTTACAACTTTGCCACAGAGCTTTTGTCTAATGCTATAGGAGTTCTTTTTTTGTAGGCTTGTGGCTATTGGCCATCAAATGCAATTTTCTTGGATGTTCCTATTTTCATCCACATTTTTCCTGTCTCAGTTTTCCCCCACAATCAAGTTAATTCCTAATTTTCTTTGGGTTTGAGAAATTAGCTCTTTTGAAGTCCTGGTGCACACACAACTTTTAGGGACAGCCCTCTATTTGCCCATATTGAACATAATCAGGTCATCCTCACTGTTCCCTTGACAACCGTCAACTCTCAGCCCAGTAATTAATTCATCTTTGTC
This sequence comes from Piaya cayana, assembly GCA_013389865.1. Taxonomy (NCBI): domain Eukaryota; kingdom Metazoa; phylum Chordata; class Aves; order Cuculiformes; family Coccyzidae; genus Piaya; species Piaya cayana. Next base: position 91,225 of record WAAB01019979.1, on the reverse strand, counting down.
AGAACAAAGTCCAGAGGAGTTACCACATGATGGCTTCTTGTGTTAGAATTCTAACAGCCTATAGTAATTCTAACAACCTATAGTTTTCCCCAAATCAGGATATTTTCTCAGTGACTGTCTCAAGCTTCCAATGTATGGAACTCCCCTGCAACACTGTCTTTCTTTCCATGCATTTCTCATGGAGGCTGTGGAGTAATTCCTGTTCTATGGTCTGATTTTATGGCATGATTCACACGGTCCATTTTCACTGACTCTATCTTTCCTAAGCAGGTTATAACCAGTTATTTTAACATTCCGATCATGCAAATTGAAACCAGCAGATTTGACTAATGCTGATTATATCGTGTTTCTTCTCACTAATGAGAATTTCCAATTCCTCTTGCCTGTTACCCAGACGTCTAATGTCTCCATGAAAACAAATGGAAAATGTCTTCTCTTCACATTCTTTGTCACACAATTAAATCATTTTGCAACATGCCAATCTTGTTTGTAGTTCTTTAACCCACAGTTCTTGTGTTGTGTAATGCCTTGATTGCTTCTAGTCTCAGTCTAGGAAGATAAGTTCTCCTCACCAGCAATATGCCTGTCATCCTGTTTATCCAAGGAATGTGACTTAGTGCCTTGCAAAAACCCAGATGTTCAATGTCGCCTCCCTCAGCTAACCAGTAGTTAGTTCACCTTTGCATTCTGTCACTGACAGGGCTAAGGGGACTGTGAGTAGATTATTTGAACCTCTTTCTTCTTTGGCTCCTTTCCAAGGTTTCCCCAAATATGCTGCTATCTGTGCTGCTCCACATGATGTTGAATCAGGAGTCTTCCCATCTACAGTCACCATTGAGACTTGCAAGAAGAATGCACAATCCAGTACCTATTTTGCAGTTATTCCTGTTATTTTCTCCAGGGATATGGCTTTCCACCCCATTTTCTTCATGCCAATGTCCTCATTCATTTCGCAATTTAATTTCCTTGGTGGGTTCAAGAATCTCTCTTAGTTCATTTCACAGAGTTGCCATCAGCAAGTCCCTGAACAAGTTTCTGACTACTATTTTGTTGTGTTTGAAATTCTTTCTTCTAACCAGCCTCAGGTTCATCGAACTTGTCCTAAGTAAAGTAACCATATGCAGTACTTGAGTCATTCACATGTAGTACGGAGTTTGGAGTTAATTTGCATAAACATAGGAAGTACAGTCAAATCATGATTATTTGGCTGTAAGCAACCACTAATCTAGTCATTGATCAGTTCCTCTTCTCTGCCAATACTATGTCATATATGAAATTAATGCGTAAAGGTTCGACTTTCTCAATTGACAGACTGCCACTTGTAGTTCTGAACCATGCATGGATAGCTATATATGTAGACTAATGCCCTACATCACTCTAATTGAATTACCCCCAAGCATTTACCAGAATCATTGGTTACTATTATGAGAGCCTCACATCTCAAAAGAAACTTCAAGTAAGTTCATTTTTGAGTAAGTGGCTCCAATTGCCTTTAAGGAGGTGTGATTTCCAGAGCACAGTAGAGCCAGACTTTGACAAAAGTAATTCTGTTTGATCTGGCTGGAGTGTTCTTTAAAATCAGAGTTGTTTCCCAAACCATTTGTTAAAAGCTGCATCATCGCAATCTCCACCAGGTTGCTTTCTCTCCTGTGAGCTGTAATGTCCATGCCCAGTTTGACTTAACGGTGACCTCTCCTATCTATCCAGTGCCATACATGCAACTCCATCTATAAGGGATGGGGCTGAGTACCTGCTGGATCCCTTCACTCTCTGTCAGAGGGGTTGGTTTCTTGTCTCTCTTTCTCTTCATTCTCTGACCCAGAATTGGAAGTCCTCAGACTAAGTAGAGGGAAAATGCTTGCCCTCAGCTCCACTCCATGCTTGAAGTAAACCATTAGAAGGCTTGGGGTAAGCCATTAGATGGTGTGAGGGGGCTGCTACCTGTCTCAAGGAGGCAAAGTGGGATAATTCAGAGCTTTCTTTGAAGTCTCAGCAGAAGAGACCCTCTACTTGTCTTCTGTGGAGCCCCTTTGCTATCCACAGTGGAGCAAACCCAGTAAGACTCATTGTGCACACACTACATTTTTGTGTCCTCTCCTTGCAGTACTGCCATGTGATGGGAACGTATTAGATCATACTAAGAATGGTGCAATAAAACAGCTGAGGAAGGTCTTGGGACAGAATCTTAGCTCATTCATTTAAACCACTGATATGAAGGACCCATTCATACAGCTTGAGAATCTGGTCCTTCACATAGTTGCAGCAAGATCACAGCATGGGATGATTTTCTGTGTCCCATTCTGTCTTTCCCATGCAGAATATACTATGACAGTAGCTCCCTCACTTCAGGAAGTCCTTCCTGGAGTTCTTCTTCCAATGATTTAGTGGCATCTGAGGATGTGATCAGAAGGTCTAATATGAAAAAAGAAAAAAAAAAAAGATTTGAAGTTGAATTGGTTTCAATGGGACATTTACTGGTGAGTCTAGAGGCCAGGTAAGACTGGACTAACCTCAGGTGTGAAGTCAGGCTACGGAAATGCAATTGCACTTTTAAGACACAAATAGGTCTTCCAGGCCGTTGTATTCATGCTACAACATATGTACACAGTGACCCTAGAAAGACCTGGATCCTGGATGTTGATAAATGGCATTATTTAATTAATTTATTATTTTCTGCCTGTTGCAACATTGGCCAGGGAAACCTGCCCCACTAGTTTTGCCATTCCAATTCTTCCATTCTCTCCTGGCTTCCAGCCACACTATAAAGTCAATAGCAGTCAATGAAACAATAATGGGAGAGGACGACCAGGATTAGAGACAGAGCCCATCTCTCACCAGCATACATGTGACTCCAAGACTAAGCGTTGGCTTATAATTATTATTAACAGAAGGAACCTGGGAAGGAAATGTGATCTTCCCTTTGTGTAGTGAGCATGGTCTACTCCTGAATATGCTTCCTGGGAAAAAGAAATAACCTTTCGCACAGCAGAGAAAGGTAGGATCTCTCTGCAGAAACTGTGGACTTTTTTTGTCTGGTTTCTGGATGACTGCATTACATTATGGAAAGTTTTTTGCAGTTTATAAGGCATTTTATGAAGTTCAGAAATGTTAGCTGGGCAAAGAAAAATAAATCAAAGTTTCTGCCTTTATCCCTTCCTCAGCCTCACAGTTTGCTCTAGAAAGGATGTGATTTATGAGAATTTCCCTGGCTTTATTGTGAGAAGTATCAAATAGAAGAGTATATCCATTTCCTTCAGCATGGCTTAAGACAGCATAGCTATAACTTGACTGAGCTGAAATCCCAGACTATGCACTGCCAAAACTCAAGTGGCCTAAAAATACACACAGTGATTTCCTGATGTCCTCCACACCCACTAGTACAGCGCTAATATGCTGATCAAGGCATGAGATGCTGCATACAGCAATCTGCTAGGGAAAAAAAATGAAAACAACAACATAGGGGTTATTTTTTTTAAATGTTTTTTTAAAAATGTATGGTTAGAGTGCTCTAAATGGTCCGTGGCAGGAGGAGTTCTGCCACAGTCCTAAGAAACCACCTCTTTCTCAGGTACCACTACAACATTTGACCAGATGACTCATTCCTGTACACTTAAATGTCTGGGGTGAGGCTTTTTTTGCAAAGAATCTTTTCTTCTCTCATCGAAACCCTTCAGGGCAAGGATTAACTTTTGTTTTGCTGTGTTTGTACAGCACTACACACAATCTTGCATGGTCCTATATAACACAATCCTTCCCGGTCCTGTATAGTGCAAACTTTCATGGTCCTATATAGCAGAACCCTTCATGGTCCTTTGAAGGGCTGATGCTCCTGGTCACATATGACTGTGAGGCTTGAGTTTCCTTAGATGTTCCTGGCAGAACTGCTAATTTCTTATGGATCTGAGGTGAGATATGGATTCCTTAGAAGATATGCACCACATTAAAACACCACTTCATTTTGGGTAGTAGCTTTGTCCCTACGAGGTGTGGAATTGCATGGCCACATGATTCTTTGGTGGGGCCCAAGTGACTTTTGATAGTTGATGCCTGCACTCAGGATGTTTAGCCTTCTACCTTCCTTGCAGATGAGGAAGACTCAATGGTGGGCATGTACCTATCAATTGCCAGAAAGACCACTTTCTCTACCATATGCTTCATGGGATTCTTACCATGCACCAAAGTTTTCATGAGCAGGACTCTAAGTACAGAAAAATGTGATCTTAGGAGCATATTAAAAACTTGAGAGGTGCCCTTCTTAAATGATGGCTTGGGCTATGCTGTTCAGTGGGATGATAGCTATTTGACTCTTTCAAAGGTAAATATTTCTGAAAGAAACACAGTAATTATGAAAGTTACTAGCGCAGACATAAGCATATAATGGTGGAACTGGAGTTGTCATGTACATAGGAGAAAGATACTAGATGAAGGGGTTAGCAAGTTTTTGGTTACATGCTCAGTTTAGTGGAAATGAGAAGGAAAAGTCTGCTTTTCCTCTTAGCATGCTATCCCCATGGCCTATATTTGTCATCTAGGACTTGAACAGCAGAGAAAAAAAATTTGCATTGCAGTAAAAATAAACTGCCTTTTTTGTTATTGACTATTTTTATCAAATGTTTAAAATGAAGCATTGCAAAAAAATGAAAATCATACCCATTCTTTTGCCAATTTCAATACAGATAGAGATGGGTTGAACTATTTTTAACAAAAACAAACACCCCTCTTTGAGGTCTTCCTCTGAATTTCATACCAGGACCCTTTGTGTTCCCTAGTGTGAGTGTTTGATCCAAAAATATACAAAGATCTGCCAAACCACTAACTATAACTGAGATGAAGTTGAGTAAAAATCGAGCCAAAAAAAGTTGTGCGTGTGGCTTTTCTTGAGAGTTTAGATCACTTTTATATTTTTGAAATATATAAATATGTGAATATATATAAGTACACATAGAAATGTCTTAGTGTTGCTTATCAGGTAAAAATGCACAGGTAAAAAGCCTATACATAATACCAATGAAAAAGGCATGGTAGAGAGATTAGAGGATGGAGAATGGAAAGGAATCGGAAAGTTAAACTCAGCTATTCTGTCTTCATACTAAGAAGTGTGGTGTTTGTAATTGATGATGGAATTATCCTGTAAAACTCCATGACACAATATGAGAGCAAACCACAAATTTTGGAGAATTACTTAAAAGAGCTGACAATTCTAGTGCTGATGTGAGCTGTGAGACTTGAGATGAGAAGAACTGGAAAATTATTTATTTGGAGGAGGTTTAAACTGGCATCTAACATAGCTCTTCCTAAACCAGAGGTCTTGACTCCAAGGCAGTTTGCAGGGGTACATCCACCTGGCAAAAATTTTAATTGTGGAAGTAACACTTTCAAGGAGAAATGGGGCTGCAGGATGGGGCTTGGTAATGGGTAATTCTAATGCTGGAAGCAGGAAGGTATTGCTCAGCAGCTGAGGATGCTGCATTTTGTTCTGTCCCCAGATGGAAAAAAAATAGGCTGACCAAGGAGTACCACAGCTCCGAGGATTATGACAGCTAAGTCCTAGTAATACATTTAACTTCTGGGAGCGCTCCCAAAAGGATAATCACAAAACTTTCACAGAAAGTGGGCTATGGGCAGAAAATGGTTGCTACCTTGAGTGTCAGTGAAGTCTGTTTGTAAATGATGTAGCCATGTGGATTTACACTAACTAAGGATATAAGCCAAATATTCAGGATGAAATATATTTTAAATAGCATACATGTCTTTTGGTGTGCACGTATTTGCCTTAAATTATCTGGTATAGAATAAGTGAAAGCAATCTTTCCACTTTGTGGTGCACCACAAGGTCCTGAAAGGCACCAGAAGAGGTGACTATTTGCCAGATGACGATTGCAGAGTGTGGTATTTGTATTTCATTCTTTCACCTAAACGTCCTTTTATACGTAAACTGAGATCTCTCTCAATAACTAAAATACTAGTTTGCATCACAGTTTGGACCTGACATTCCATGGACTGTATTATCCATATGTAATCAACAATCATCATTCATCCAATAAAGAGCTAGAGGAAGGCTCTCGCACAACAGTAGCACAAAGCGTGTTTTACTGGTCATAATGAGGAGACCTTTTAAGCACAAAAAGAAAATTTGTTAGGTACATAACTTGCACAGTCTTTCACAGGGAATCAGGATAGCATCTTCTGTTTGCATTTGAAAATGTGTCCTGACTCAAACGTATTTAACTAGCGTATTGCAAACAGAGAAAAGAAAGATTGAGATGTGGGGGCAGGCTTATTTTCTGGTACAGCATGAACACCAGCTTTATCTGGATGAAACAATCCAGAGATTAAATTCAGTCCCTCTAAAGGATGGTGAATATCAAACATTTCTGCAAGGTTTGGATAAGCACCATTTGTTTGGATTCTTATCTATTCTGCATGCAAAAATAATTTTCTTTCTGTAAACAGGAATGTTCCCAAACCCAGTCTCTCTTTACCAAACCTAAGTGTTAAACCTAGAGACCACAGACCTTCTACCGCCTCCACCCTTTCCTCTGCCAGGCTTCCCTATCAGCCTCAAAATCTGAGCTCTCCCAAGCTTCTGCTTTCCACAGTTGCATTCTCACTTTCATGGTATTTTCTGAAGCGTACTCCACCACAGCTGGTGCAGTTTCTACTTGGGAAAGTAGAAACTGTTCTGCCACTGGATCCCCAGAAAAGTCTTGCGAAGGTACCTTAATTTTCATCTGGGAAGTCTGCCATGGTCAGGCAGTCCTCTAAATGCAATCAAGGCAAGAGACTCAGTCTTCAAAGCCTGGAAAGTGTTTGATATTCCAGAAAGAAATTATTTCAAAATGCTTCACAACTCCCTTGTTCAACTGTCGAAAACAAATGGCACAAGAGGAAGAAAAAATATTCCTTGTCTGTCCCATACCCCTGCTTGCAAGCAGCTTAATCCTGAAAGCAGATTTCAGTGCTATGTTGCCACCATAGCAGGCAACATCTATTTTGACAATCAAAGTTTTAACCCCACACCTTAGGAAAAAAACAGCAGAAAAAAAGCTTTAATGAAAAATGGCTTTTTAATCTGACTGAAAATATGCTTGCATAAAACCTCTGCCTTTCAGAGCAACAGACCTAATGGGGCACTGGTGGTTGACAGGCCCACAGATGGACTGACAAACACCTTTGGGTCCTTTCTGGTAGGTGATGGCAGGAATGGTAGACCCCAAGGATTATTTACAAGGGCCACATCCCTTTGGTCTAGCTTTTGCATGGTCAGAAAATAACCTTTTCTCTGCACTGAGCTCCCACATCAAAGCTTGGGACAGTGAAGGTCATAGTAGTGCTACCAGATAAAGTCTGGTCGATGGAAATGTGGGATGTTCTTGGATAAGCCCTGGTCAGAGAGATAACTCCAGGTTGTGGTTTCCACTTTTGGCTTCTCAGGTTGCTGTGTCTGGGATAAGGTGTTTGCATCTCTCTCCTCTCTCCAGTCCCTGCTTTCCAGTCTGGCTTTCCCTCCCTTTGTTTACTCACCTGTGAGATATATTGTCTCAAGGCCAGGCTGTCCGCTTCCTAGATTAGGCAGTGCTGCCTGGGTTATGTTATAGTACAATGCTGTGCTAATCCTTGCTTAGGGTAGCTGCACACGAATGCAGGGCTAATGACAATCCTCTCCTTCCATCACCAAATACAATGGCTGGCACTCTGACAACAGACTGATCAGTGTGTTGAGTTTTGCAATAAGAAGCAAACAAAAAAACACAGGGGTGAGGAAGGACATGGCAGGTCATACCTTGGGTGAGCAGCAAGAACATCAACACAAAGAGGCCTGGGTGGTAATGACTGGCAGCCTTGTCCCCTGCCACCCTGCCACAGCCCACCAACACCACCACTTTGCCCTTCAGTTAGGATGCTGGAGCAGGAGGACAAGGAGGTGAAGGAAAAGCGGCATCACCTGAGAAGACCCCAGGTGGGCAGCAAGGAAGGATGCAGAGAGAATTTCTCCTCTCCCTCTTTTGCATCTGCCTCATCTCCTGTCCCTCCTGACCACTGAGGGGCTACCTGAGTGCTGTCTGGGGTCTCATTTGTGGTGCAGATATGGAAAGAAGACTGTTCAGTTCAAACAGTGCAGGCATGCTCTCACATGGCAAGGGATTCCTGGATTCATTCTTTGTTCCATGCCACAGTCAATCTGCCCTTTGGTAAATGTAGTGCAGAAAGATCCCATTGTGTAGGTGACAATTTCAGAGAGGGGCTTCGGGGAACAGACAATGACATTATTCTATTTTGACCTGCCTGGGAGCCACTTCATTGCACAGGTACTGTACATAAAATCTGGGATGTTAATTCAATTTTCCTGTATATTTTAGAGGAGCTGAATGTGGCCTTTGTCTAATGCTTTGGCTCACAAGGGCTTTTTCATAATAAATTCAATTTAAATGGAATAGAAAACTTTCTGATAGTTACCAAACACCACAAGACAATGGCAGACTATATCTGTTCATCATCATCAGACATTCATTTATCCTAGGAAGGAATTTCTTGGTGATAATCCTGAGTGAAGGCTTGCTTGTTCACATGACTGGATGAGATCCAGCATTGATAGCACCTTGATGAACCTTTTGGAGTGTCAAACTGAAACTACAGCAAGAGAATGGGATGCAGCAGAGCAGCACTGCAGCAAACCAGGGCAGAATGAACACGAGAGCCCACGTACCTAGTACAGGTGTGTGCTTCACCTCATATTAAACATGCCCTGTGGACTTCCCAGGCATCCTGTGCAACCACCTCACACCCTTGGCATTAGAGATCATTCCTCAGTCTCTAAACTGCCTCTCCCTTGCTCTATTTAATCTCAATAATTATTATCCTGCTCCCAGAAGTGTGACAATTAGCTTGTACAGGGATGCTTTTGACTATGTACAAACAAATGGTCACAGCCATTCTCAGAAGTGAGAATGCAACTCCGTGCAACTGTCTCGATGCAAGATGGAGTGAAGTTTACAGGTGAAATTCTGCCTAAAAGAATAGACTGAGAAAAGAAGTGGTTTATGTTAATTCTGCTGGGCATGTTCCACGACTTTGTAGAAAAAAAACCAATTAATGCATCAATCGGCTCCAACAAAACCTTCTAGGGAAGTGATAAGACAACAGGTAAATATTTTATGAAGGGCTAGGTGGTAATATCTGAACTACTCTGGGGCTAATTAGTGGTTTAGCTCCTATCAAGAGCGCCCAGCAAAGTATCACTCTGAGGACAGCACACAACCTTTGTAGCCCCAAGAAGGCGTCAGTGCCTTTGTGGCAAGTGTTCCTCTTGCCTTCAGGAAAGCAGCTGGGAACTGTCCAAGGCTGCTTGTGCTTTCCTTTCCTGGTGCCACAACAAATAGCATTCCCCTCTCCTGTGTTTGCCCAGGCTTCCAGAAGGGCTCGTGCTCTCCTCTTGGATGTTTGATAGTTTCGGAAAAAATGAGCACCTCTTGATGGGAACTGAGGCTTTTGAGTCCCTATGTTGGGAGCCAGATGGAGAACAAGGGGGCTGAAAATGTGAAAATGCTTGTACCTACTGTTTTCAAGCAACAGTAGGGGATCAGCAGGCTAGGGACAATGGGAACTAGATGAGCATGGGATCAACAGAAAATTAATTAAACCCAGAACTATTAATTGTCTAAGTGATTGCAGCAGGGAGGATTCCATAAAACTCAGTCTTTGCACAAGGAGCTGGACCTTGTCCATCTGCCAGAATGCCTCCAAATGAGGCAGTAAACTGGTAGTTAAACTGATTGAAATGATTCATTAAGGATTGTCAAAGCTTACTGACAAAAAGCTGTCAGGGGAAAAATTAAGTGTAAAGGAGATGAATGACTACTTTTGGATCAGATGCCTACAAGGTATTTTGCAGATACAGATACACTGTCTAAACTCTGACCTGGTCAAATGCCATTGGACAGCACTGACCTGTGTAACCCAAGCTTGGGGTTTGCAAGGTGATAACTCCTTTAAAGAAGCTTCTATTCGACTCTGTGCATAGACATATCTTGATCATGATAGGTCAGTCCTTGGGCAGAGCACAAATTCATGGATGGATGTAGCCTGAGAGAGAACCTCAATTAACAGATATCAACAGAGTCTAGCAGGCTTTGTGCTGAATCAGAACACAGGGAAAAGGACATACTCAAGGAATGTGAAAACCAAAAGTGTATGTCATGTAGAGAAATGTTAGCACACAGCTACTTCTGGCAGAGAGTCTCAGGGGTCACCTCTTCCTTGGCAGGGTTAATTGCTGGATGTCAGTGTAATTAATGTGAATGGCTGAAGATACAGTAGCAATGACTAAATTAAAAAAAAAGGTAGGAAAGATGTTGTAAGGTACATAGACTGTTTTCAGGGCTTAAGATTTTCTGCAGTAGAGTTTAAAAGGCAAATATATTACTACTGCCTACAATCAGAGTTGCTTTTTGGGGCAGGATGAACAACAGTACTTTGGGAATTTGATCTACATTTGGAGCCAAATGGAGTTTGATACTAGTTATTGCTCTCTGCACTCAGTTTATGTCCAGGCAGAGTTAGGATCCCCACCTCACTACACCTTGGTAGGCTGCTGCCCACAGTGATATGAACTCTGCCATCAGATCTGTCTGGCATTGATGGTGGCAGACAGGTTCCAGGGCAAATAGCCACTTGGATGGACTCCCTATGGGCAGCCCAGGGAAGGTAAAGCCTAGGACCACTGCCACAATGGGCAGGGGGGGAAAGAGTTATTGCCTCTGCTCTACCTGTCTGAGGTCTTAAATTTAACTCTTGAGTCATCCTGAGCTGCCAGCATGGCACCTTCTGCCAGCATAGGATGCCTTTAAAGTGGGAAGGGAAATGAATATATAACACAAACAGACAAAAGTTGGTTGACCAAGAATTTTGGGAGTGCAGTATAATTGCACACAAAACTGAATTTTGCTTCAACCACCAATTTACCTTGTCTTGAGGGCACTGGAATATGTTAAGAGGCATCCAGTGGCCACAAACTTCAGCCGCTTGCAGTCAGGGCCTGGTGAGTGGCGCCAGGACTTGCTCCTCCTCAAGCCCTTCCCAGCTGGTGAAGGTAGTGCCTTTTGGTTCTTCATCCCAGTCTTAAATGTGGCCCCAATAGGCTCTGGGCTGCCCCTTCCCACCCTCTTCCTTTGCTAAGTACCTAGTTGGTTCACCTGGTTGTGGGTCCTGAGGCTCCCAGTGGCAGACCTGCTGAACGGTTTGCAGATGTAAGGAATTGGGGATGCACATCCAGAAAGAATCAGGAGGGGCAGTGCACGGCCATTGAAAAGCATGGCAGGACAGAAGGAGATTAAAGTTGTCAGGGAGAGCAACATATTTAACTGCCCCATCCAGAGGCAAAGTTTTGTGGTGGCTACACTGCAGGCTAGACACCTGTGAGACTGTAAGGGAAGAAATGCTCTCTATTTGCAGTGGTTAGTAACAGAGGGTTAGGTCAGTTTAGCCATCCTTACCCATTTGGAAACTAGTTTCTTTAGTGATGTTAAACACAGATGCATTCAGAGAGCCAATGTCAGAGCTAATCTTTGGCTTCTAGTTGTGGTGGTTTTGATTTTTTTTTCTTCCTTTATCTACACCCCATTGCATTATTTTCCCTCTTGCTGTCCTCCACCAGCAATGCCTGAGGACCAGGCTGACCCATGCTGAGCTCGTACTGCCCACCCAGCATGATGCAGCATTGCTAAACAGAAAAAGAGGAGGCCCAAGTGAACCATGAACCCCACAGTGGGGCTGGCGGCAATCTTCAAACACGTTTTCTACAAAAAGCTCTGTGCCCATGACCCTTCCTCTGCCTACAGAGAGGTCTATGCCATTCTGGGAGCTAATTTTAGGGACTTTGTCAGTGGCTGCTGAGCTGAGTGTGAACAAGGGCTCAGAGGTGTTCAGTGAGTTTGGCAGAGGTCTGGCATTTTCAACCCTATATCCAACTGGTTTAAGCTGGAGCCTTTTAAAGACATAGCTGTCCCCAAAACCAGCATGGAAAATGTTACTAACCCTCCATGGCTGAATTGCAGAAGCTATGGGTCATTTAAGCCCCCACCTACAGATGGCTAGCTTTTTAACCCAAGCTATCTTATCTCACGTTTTAGACTTCGGAGAGCCCGGGTTCAACGCTTGGCGCCTGAGCCAGGAAGCTAGCTGCCTTGGATGCTCTCCAGCACTTATTTACAACACACATACGCAGCGTGGCCATTGATTTATACTCCAGGCAGCCTCCGCCCCAAAGAGGGAGATTTAGAAGTAGTGTCTCTTCAAAGTGAGAGCACACTCTGCTTTGTTCTGCCCTCAGCTGAGCCTGCTCACATCTGGATGCTCAAACCCAGGTCACGGCAGTGGGATTTTCAGTAGAGCCCTCCAGCAGGATTAGATGTCCTGCTTAAAGTAGAAGCTCTTTGTCTCTTAAATCAGTGTCTTAAAGCTTTACAAGCACTGAGACTCTGCAGGTTTCAGCAGGGAGTCTAACAGTGCTCCTGGACAGATTTAGGCTCCTAACTTTAGACCCCCACTTTGAAAACGTTGGCCTTTACATTCTCAGCCCAAAGTATTTCTGCACAGTGACACACTGTCATCCCTTCTATTCTGGCATCCTACCTCCTACTCAAATGAACTAGCCATGTTAAAACAGTCAAATAAAAAAAAATGTCTTCTCTTCCCCCTCTTTCCATCTTTTACATATGTGCTATTTCTGTTCCAAGTCACTTGGTCTCCCGTCAAAATGAGGCTCACAAACATCAAGTGAAAAATATCCTGTTTATTGCAAGAAAAGTAAAGCTGGTGCTGAGATTGAGCACGTTTTGGCTAGCTGATGTTTGCCCTGCAGCAGGACCTGAGCATCCACGCTGCCGGGTTCTTCTCCAAGTTCCCCCTCCCTCATGGTTCTTCTCCGCCAGCACAAAGGCTGGCTAGAACCAGCCTCTCGCCTGCTTTTCTTCAGCAGATCTCCCTTCTCTTGAGCACGTGAATCACTCTGTGACATTTTCAAGGATTTGCCTGGTGCTTGGGATCAAAGGCTCAGCACTTTCCTTGTGTGTGAACTCGTGCCAGCAAAAAAAATGATTGTGTGCCCTGTTCAGCAGACCTGGCTAATGGCAGGTTCTGAGAAGCACCTAAGCACCTGGTAGTGGAGATGTAATAAAACCTGCTATACTTAGGCCCTTGCAGGCACTTCCAATTATAAAAATCTATTTGTGAACCTTTAGAACCATCCTTTTTTAAAATTGCTCTTTGCAAAGAGCCTCAGCCTTGGGTTATAATTTTTTTTTCTTACATTAAAGAAACCCCATGCATTGTTTTGCTTATTTTGAGCTGGGCATTTGGGAAAAAAAAAGCAAAAAACAAAACAAACAGGTTTGCTGGTAGGAGACCTATTTTTTGTGTTTGTGCAAGTAAAGTAAGGTGTGATTTATAAAAATGAAAGCGCACAGAGAGTGCAAAATTTCCCTTTCCAAAAGATAGTTCTAAGTATGTTTTCTGAGGTGTTTTTGGGAGGAGGCTGCAGGACTTGATGTCTTACTTACAGACAGAAAGTGCTCTTTGAGGTAGAAAAAACTCTCAGGAGAATCAATGAAGACTTCCTACGCCCTGTCTGGCCCCATGCTTACTTTGAGGCACTGCAAGGACCAATTGCTAGTGGTGAACGTTTTCCTCATTGCTCGATGGTTTGTGAATATGATCTATAAAAGACCAGACAGAACAACGCCTTCTGGCTTGAGGAGAATGGATACATAAAGTCTGGAGCATTTTAGCTGCCTTCTAAATAAAAAGACAGAGGAATTGAAAAGTCTTTTCTTTTTTTCTTTTTAATAACCTAACCAGTGAGGACTGGGAAATGCATAGCCAAAGACCAGATCTTCACTGAGATTCATGAGCCAATTCTGTAGAAAAAGCACAATACAGGCACAAATATCAAATGTAAAATTTAAATTTCTTTTACACTGGTCACGTCCTCTCTGGCTGCACTATAATTCAGTGGGAAGGAGGCTGTTTTGAGGATGGATATGAAAGAGCAAGATGTACAGCCTGATGCACCATTTGGAATGCAATTTATAGGGTCCAATGCCTCACCTTCTTCCAGGATGCCACAGGAGACCTGAATAGCAGAGGTGCCAGCACATACCATCTACACAGGGAGCCCTAATGCACAGAGTTATATGCAGCATTTTTTTTGTGTGTGTGAGCTTGATCTTCAGTGAGGCAGAGGAGTCACAGGTGTGCAGTCAGCTCCCTGCCTTGACAGGTAGCAATTGTTGGACACTCTTGGGCGAGCAGTGGCAAAAGGGTGGCTGAGTCAGCAGGGGTGGCTAGGATGTCCCCAGGCAGTGAGGAGTGAAGTGTGGTGTGTCTCTGCCTGCTTGGTGCAACGCAGTGCTGTGAGCCACCTGTGGGCTCGGGGCAAGGCTTGTTACCTTTCCCACAATGTCCATTCTCACATACTCTGCCCCATGGGCTTCTGGAGTCTGTATGGACAAAGTCAGCTCCAAGCTGTCTTTGCTTGCCAGCATGGGCATGTTTGAGCCACCTCTGTATCTTGGTGTAGAAACAAGCAGCTGGCAAAAGAGAAGAGGGTCAAGGCTTGGCAAAGTAGCCCTGGGAAAGCACTGTTGCCCCTGTAGATAGGAGGCTGGGTTGGAACAGGGTGATTATGGCGCCAGGAGAATAAAGAAGTGTGTACCTTGGAGTGCAAAGATTTTCTAGGGGTAACAACAAGAGTGGTGGTTGATTCAATACAGATAGGTGGAGAGGTGTCTGGAAGAACCAGAATGGTGGAAGCATCACCTTTCATTCCTTGACTTTTGACCTTTCAACAGCATGCCCAGCAGACTAGTTCAGGTGGCTCTGTTTAGGCTTTCCATGGTACAGGGCTGCGTGTGGGTTCCCCACAGACCAGCAAAACAGGACAGACACCAAGCAAAATCAAGACCATTGCCAAAGGCAGAAGTAACCACTTGTGGTTTTAGATGCTCTGTGGCAGCTTTGGGCAGGGAGGAGCCACATTAGTGCACAGCCATTCGGGTGGCCTGATTCCCTGCATGCAAGAGATGGATGTGGGCTCCTAGCTTATTACTCTTTCTCCAAGTGTTCCTCTGTCCTGGGAAACTTCTTCCCAGGCTAGCTGCAAGACTGTGTGCAAGGAGTCCTACTGAAATCCATGACAGATCCTGCAGTCCTGCAAAAGGGTAAGCGTCTCACTCTGACACAGCACAATTTGGGTATCCCTCCGGAGCTGGGAGCTGTCATCATGTTGCAGTTAGGTTTTGGGCATAACTGAGGGGAGAGATGTAGGGAGAATGACAGCTTTTACTGGACCAGATGTTACAGGGGGAGAAACACAAGTGAACTTTTGTCTGTATATGTCCTCCTTGGAAGCGTTTGAAAGTTCATCTGTTTTTTCTGCCTATATCTCTTGGTCCCATAAAAGCTATCACTGATCCCTCCAAACATTGCTGTGGGAGCTGAAAGGCGGTTTGAAAAACCAAACCAAAGTAGCAGTATGCAAATGCCTGTTAATAGAGGCAATATTCTCTTAGCTCAGCTTTTCACAGTTAAGCTGAGTAAACGCTGACATGTTTCCCACAGCTGAATTCAACTTTTGGCACAACAATGTGGCAAAGCAAAGAGCACCTTATAGTGTCTATGACTGGTATTGCTAAAGCTGCTCATTTGCCGGTCTTCTCCATGGCTCTGCTTGACCGATTACACAGTATCATGTTGTAAAGCACCGCTTCCAAGAGAAAGGAGCAGAGATTGGTTCCAGGCTGCAGCCTGGGGGTTATATTTGACTGACAGTGATGTCAGCTTCTGCTGTTCCTAGGCAGACTAGGGAGCATCTCACCAGGAAGAAGAACGGAGGAAGGAGACCAGAAAGGAGAGACGCAGGAGGAATCCAGACAGATACAGTCCAACTTGGTTGGTCTAAGATCTTCTTGGCTTGATGGATGCTTGACACGCCAGGGGATGGTCAGCATGCCCAGAATGAGGAGGATGGCTGCAAGCACTCACACTGTCTGGCCCAGCAGTGGGGAGGTGACCTTGATAGACTGCTCCAAGTGCCAGGGCAGTCAGAGGCAGGAGGGCATTTGGACCCAAGTCAAGCAGTGTGGATCACTTTGGAAAGAGAAGGAGGTATGAGCCATAGCAACTGAACTTGTTTATAACTTGTGTTACTTGGTATGTAAATGACAGGAAGGCAGGAGGTGTCTGAGGCAAATAGCTCCTGCCTGCACACAGAGTATACACTTTAGTAAATTAGCCTCCTTGTTGTCTAAAATACCCTAATGTATGTGTGTTTTTCTATTGTCTCTGGTTATTATAGATACATTCATAAATGTATATATACATACACACACACACATATATAAAAGTTGGTCAGCTCCACTATGATATGGGCTGCATCCAGTTATGTTTCTGCTCCAATAACCCAGATAAGTGTGGGACAGTTTGCCACTTATTCGTTGGTGTTTCCAGTGTTCTGCATCCAGTCCTAATTGCATGGGTTCCTGCACCTACTTTCCCAGGGAATAACATGTTGAAAACACAGGAACTGCAGACGCTACTTTCCATTGAAAAATCTGATTAAAACCTGGAGGGGAGTAAATCCCTTTCCAGGCTGCACGGCAGTCAATTTAAGCTGTATGTTGCAAAGGCAATTTAAAGCACGTCTCACTTCCTTGGAAAACAGTATTCACAAAGGTAAAGTATTCCTTAAAACCTGAAATAAGGAATTCTAGAAGCAAAAATACTCTCTAAATTTTGTTTTAGTACAGCTGGATGTGCAGCTTGTTCCAACAAACAGGATGCTTTTAAATGTATTCATGAATAAAACCCACTTCTTTCATCCCTGGGACAATAGGACAATAGCTGAGCCCTACATGGTCTGAAGCAGTATTACTCAGCCTATAAATGAATACAAATAAAAAAAGCATAATTTTCAGCCCAAATTTCTGTCAGCAGGAATGTGAGCATTACGGCTACAGTCAGGAAACTGTTGATGTTGTTCAAAGAGGGTAGGTGACCAGGGGAGAAGGATAACCTTACCACCAGCAGTTAATCAACAGTTCACACAACTAAGAGCAGCTGCATGTGACTTATATGAAGTCGGATCTTATTGAAGAGTAAACTGAGATCATTGCTCCCATTTCTGCTCAGGGTTCAGCACCACCATCATGAAGTGCCTAACTCAAAGTTATGCCTGACTCTGAAACCGTGAGAAATGTCTCCTGTGTACCAGCTTGGACAAATGTTGATTGTGGATCCATCCTGAAGGACTAAATCTGAGCTATTTTTCCTTGGTTCAGCCATAGCAACCCTTTACAAGCTTTCAGTAATACAGTGCTCTTCAAGAACATTCAGTCCTGTAGAGAAGGGTTATGGTAAAACTGCCTCCTGCTTCTAAAATTTTCTCCATTATATTATTCATACTCTTTAAAATATTTTATCTATTAATTTTTTGGGGGGTTTTTTTGAGTGTTTGACAGGCTGCTCCTTTTATAGCAGAAATTAAGAGACATAACAGCCCTATGCTTTGAGAGACAGCAACTGAGAGCTGTGTCTGAAGTATGCTTGAGTGGAGGGTGTCAGTCATGCCAAGGAACCACCAGCCAGGAGGCTACTGCAGGACAACATCTGGTACCACTGCAAGGAGCTGGAAGATGGAAAAGCCGGGGTTTGTCTCATTCTCTTTTTTTTCAGTTTTTATTTTATTATGCAGAGAACATGAAGCATCAGAAACAAAGCATAATAAGCACAAAACAAAAAAAAAAACCCTCACAGTGCTGGAAAACAGTACTAATGGAAATCACATCTCGGATATTGAGCTTGTGTGGAGATGGATGACTGGTCTCTCATAGCTGGAGAGAAGAAATTAACAGGTAAGAAGACTGTGTCCTCCACTCCAGCTCGCCTGCTTGCAGCAGTGCATGGAGAATTAAGGAAGAAAGGAAAGATGCTTATCTCACAGGGAGGTGGCACTATTTGTGATGGCACCAAAGGACTCAACAGGATCACACAATTTTCTGTAGGGCAGAACTGTAGTCTTCAGCACTCTCCTGGGATGCTGCAAAAGTCCTCTCAGTCTGAGATGGACTGCACTGTGGGGAACCACTGAGGGCAGAAAGTTCAGAGGAAGTCAGGAGGCATTTGAGGGTAGGATGCCACAGGACACTTGTTGCATTGCCCAACTTGAGAAATCTCTTTGGTGCTGTTTGTTGAAAACTAGAAGAATATTTGAAGGGAAAGATGGCTCTTTTCTGTTCTGTATCTAATACAGCTTTCCTAAGCACTTCCTATCAGGCAGAAAATGATTACTGGATTAAACAAGCTACCAGCCTGATCTGATGAATCTAACAAATTTTGACAGCCACAGAAAATAGCAAAGGATGACAAGAAGGCACCCAGTCCCTTTCTGATCTGCAAGGTACTTCAGCTTATTTCTATACATCTTCTCCAGGGACTCTTGATCTCTTCCTATCATGGAGGAGGACTGGCCCCTGGCACGACAAGTTTTGGTACACTACCCCAGAAAACTACATCTGATGTTACTGGCAGAGGAATTCAGCCAACCCTCTTCCTATGTTGTTCCCAGCAAATAAGGTGACCAGGAATAGGCTACAGCCCAAGGGATTAGATTTGGTAGGCCGTAAAATAGTCTTCAGATGGGACAGTTCTGATTTCTCTCTTTCAGGACACCCTTCCAGTAAGGCAAGTTGTTGAGTTCTACAGGCAACCTGATACTACAAAAGAGTTAAAGTGGCCATCAGACCCAAGCAAAATGGCAGTCACTTGGAAGTGATTTTTCTGCTCCCATGGGGACCTTGCTGGTCTTGGAAGTCCTTGTATGTCAGTCAATGCCTTTGGCAAATGGCAAAGCTCTTCCAGCAACCTTTCATATCTCTGCCAGTACTTTGGCTCCCCTTGTTTAAGATATTCCTCCTTAAAAGCAGACTTTGCTTGTTGCATCTCTTGCACTGGATTCTCATATTCTTCATTTCCCTGTGGAAGAGCTGTCAAGCTGTAATGGTTGTGTTGGAACATGCTGTCCTGGATCCTCATCACGGTGGAGCTCTTCTAAATCTACCCCTGCTTTGTGGTGTGTCCCTGTGTTCCAGGTTTTGTCTCAATAAATGGAGGCCTTATCAATTTCAAGAAATACATTAATAAATGCTGTTACTAAGTTGGTGAGGAAGAATTGACCAAAGACACCCAACCATGTAACACCTCCCACACATCCAAGTATCCTCTCTGCTCATGCTCAGGGCATCTCTGATAATTGCACCTTTTCCTGTCTTAACTGTAAAGCAAAATGGGATGTATCTTGAGGGCAATTATCCCAGTCCTTCCTTAAAACTCATCCTTTACAATGCTTTCTAGGGGGAATAAGCCACCATCACTGATATTTCAGCATCATTCTGCCTGCTGAGAACATTTTTCTACACATACTGTTATTTCTACAGGTGAACATCGTTACGGATGCTTTCTGCATTACATTCACCTATCAGTGTTTCCCTTTTACTGTAGAACGCCTCTGCCATCTAACAGGTCCACAGGGCAACAGAGATTTCAACTTTTTGTACTGTGAAGACTGGACAGCAGTCAAAGTCATGACATTAAGTTTTTTTAAACCACATGCTTTTCATAAGATGTCTGCACAGGTCTTTGCACTAGAGTAGGACATCTAGATCTTCCTACCATCCAGGCACTAGCATAGTGTGGTGTTAGTAAGAGTAAACTTAAAGACTGCATGGGAGAAGAACAGGTAATAGCAGAGGCCTGAATCAGCAGGAATTTGCTGATTCTGCAAATCAGAATCTGCTGTTTTCTATGCCAGTTCTGCTTGTGTCCCTGTGGTGATGCTAGGGGCTAACCTTTCTTATCCAAGAAGAGGTTGAAAGCCCTGTGGGAGAAGCTTCTATCTGTAGATCTGTTCCCTGACAGATCTTCTCTAAAGAAAATATAAATACCTTGGATCAGATTCTCATGGCAGAGCAGGTAAGAACCTGCCCAACTTAAAGTTCATCTGAGCTGCATCTCTATCTTGGTTATGAAAAGTAAGGGCTATGCATATGACCCACATGTAGGGAAAGCATGTCCTGAAGGGAGGCAGAGACCAGCAAGGATCATGGCTCTACCACCATTACTCTCTGTGGAGCTGCTGGATGCTTGTGCCAGTCAGATCTGGTTATTGTTGGCCATTGAGTGACTCTTCATGGGAAAGCAAAGCTTTGATGCCATGGATATGAGCTGTGGGAAGAAACCATTCTCACAGTGTTTTCAAAGAAGGCACACGTCTTTACAGCTTATTGAAATATTTGCTTCAACTTTTATGAAACAGTACAAAAGCCTTAAACTTTTGTCTATTAAATTGCCATGCCATAATATTATGATGGGTCATGGCATAATAGACTTACTGTTCTGACTAAAGCATGCTATGACATGGGTCAAACTGATGAAATCATGGTTGTGTTTTGTCAAGATTGTGTTTATTTTTCATTTGTTTGATAAAGTCAAAACAGAAGTATCGTCCAGATTTTTCCAAAGCGTGAACTCAAACCCATGTTTTCTCATTGAGGTGCGGATTTTGAACGAGCACCATAACCTTGTTTTGTTCTCATATCATAGTGGGGAAGTTGTGCATGGATAGAACCTTGGAGTAATAGTTCAGTCCCTTATTTGTTGAGAACTCTACTGGTCTCTTTATAAGCTTCAGCAAAGAGCTTTTTGCAAAAGTCCAGTGTCACACTTTGAACTGTGACACGTTCTACTGTTCCCAGTTACACATCCCTTCTCTTTAACAAGGTGGAACCCAACCCAGAAACAGGCTGAGAAGAAATAGCTCCCGAAAAACTGATCTTCGTGACCTGTGGGGCCAGGAAACCTCCAAAATATGGATGAAAATTGTTCTAGAACAGCAAGGTCTCTGTAAGAGGCCCATGGTACAGATGTGCTCTGTGTGACTGCAAGCCTGGTCCATCCTTTACTTATGTGGCATCCAAAACTCATAATCTCTTGATCTTATTCCTATCCCTTGCTGCTCACATATGATGGTAGGCAAGTGTCTGTGCCTGTTTTCTCTTCCTCATCTTCGTCTTGTTGGACTAAAGTGTTTCCAAGGCTGAGACTTAATTACTTTGTGTACAAAGCACCTGGAACATTTGTGAGGGTCTCGATCCCTGCTTCTGGTGACTGGTAATGTATCCTTTCTTTTATGCAGTCTTCCCTGAATATTGGCTTTCATGGTGACATATTTATTTCTCTTGTTTATTCCACCTTCCTCCCCTCCCCTTCACCCAGTTTTCTCTTTGTTTGCCTGGTTGTGCTCTGATGCACAGGTATTTATCTAAGTGGGGTCTGTTGTATTTGTACCAGCCCAGGTGGCATGTAAGATGCAAACATCAGACACTTCTTTACACATCCTCAGGTTTCCTGGGTGATTGATTAATAGCTTTCTCCTTATCGGCTTTTCTTTCTCATAACTGGGGGTCAGCTTGCAAGGGCTAACACCTTCAGGGAGGCCTTATTTCCTATATATATCAGCTTTACTGACTTCTTACTATCTCAGCTCTATCTAAACCTTTGTTCAATTCAAGAGGTAATTAAACTCGAAGCCAAAGCAAATGTCAGGGTGATAATGAGACAGATAAGATTAAAAAAAAAAAAAAAAAGACCTGACACATACCTGAAGTGCCTATTGGCCCAGAGCCAATGGAAAGTTTCCTTTCTTGCCTGGATATAGTCAGAAAAGTGACCATGTAAAAAATGGCACCGCCTCCCTCCAGGTGTGTGCTGCTGAGAACAGCACCTACCTGGCAATGCACTCGAGCATGTAAGTATTTGCCCTGAAATTGTTTGCTCATGTGCTTAAATTTAAGCACGTGTTTAAGTGTTTTGTTCAACCAGAGCCTCAGTCCAATGCAGCTCAAGTGGGTGTAATTTGATGGGTGCAATTCCATTCATTGCAGTAATGCCAGTGTGGCCCAGAGTGACTCCATGATGTATCTGCTGCCTCATTCTGCTGCTCAAGCCTCAAGTCCACAATAGGTTCCAGACATTACCGTGCGGCCCAGTTTGCTGGAGAGTCCAGAAATTACATGGTAGCTCCATGGGGCTGCACAGTGCCATGTATCACCTGCTAGTATCCCCCTCTCTCTGGGTCTTTGTGGGCTGGAAGGATGGGCATGTCTTCTGCTGATCCCTGCTCTGGGCTAATTATTTTCAGCAAGAGCCTCTGGTACATAGGAACCTGTAGCAGCTTTGGGGAAACTGTAGTGGAGACACTTCCTCCCTGTATCATGGGCTGTCCATGCTCCCTTTTGCCTTTCTGCATTGAACGAGTTTATAATCTGAAGCAGACCTATGGTGTAATTAGCAGGGGTTGGAGAGGAGAAGTCACTAATCAGAAAGAGCTGGAGTTTTCCTAGGGAGTTTCAAAGCTCTCTGCAAGCAGGAGAGCCTGTGAAGGATACACATGTTCCTGGCTAGGCAGCCCCTGATAGTTAAAGTTTTACTTAAGCCCATGTGTTTTTCCACCGGGTATTTTTATCCTCTGAAGTCTACTGTACTTGACTACATACGGTAAACACATCCTTGTTGTTCTCTCACGTGTGTTTACTTTGCAGCTGGGGGAGCACTGTTCACTGTGCAGGCTGTTGGTTGCTGGCTGAGTAACTGACAACGAAGCACTAAAGCACTACAGAAGTTCCAGTGTTTCTTGCCTCTCCTTGCCAGCCCATCTCCTCCCATGGCTTTCTTGCCTTTGAATTCTGACACGCCTGAGACCCCCACCTTCCTCAGCATCACTTTATCTGTGTGATTGCCATTCTGCTCTGTAGCCTCACGAGCAGCATTTAGCTCTTCTCTCCCACTCCTGAACCTGCCAAGAAAAAGCAGTTGTCCTGATCGTATCTGAGTGCTGAAGAGAAGTGGTAGGAAAGGGGAACGTCTATATGCTGAGGTGATGCAAGCAGCCTGTGATGATTTCAGGAACTAAGGACAGGAGTCCTTTGCATCAGTGCAGGAATCACGCGTGGTCTTTCTGCAACTCTTCCACCTTTACTGTTTTAAGGTGTGTGCTAGTTTCCAATGTGGTGATTCCACAGGGCTCTGCAACTTAAAGAAAGACACAGAAATTGATAACACCAAGGTCAAGTAATTCTGTAAGTGGCAGAATTTTATGAGTCTCTCTCCCATGGCTCTGTCCATTGTGGACTCCCTGATAGTTAACAATATGCCCAACTGCCTCCCAGAAACTCTCCTCTGAGGAAGAGGAGCAAGTTTAGTCTTTCCCCCTTAAACAGATGCCAATTTTTGCAAAATAGGTGAAAAACCTTGAAGTTCTTGTTCCTGTGCTGATTGGTTCAGAATCTGGGAGGGTGCAGAAAGGCTGGGCACCATAGTTGTGTGAATCCTGCTCTAATAAACCAAACTAAAAATTACTGTAATGAAGCTCCGAAAACAAGAAAACAAGTAGATAGGAAGTGAAGGAAGTGGCTCGGAGAAATCAGGTTCTGCAAGAAGTGTTGCCCTTACAGCCATGCTTCATCCTGTGAGTAGTCTTTGTTCTTTGGGTAAAGTTTCAGTCTGTCTAAATAACTGGCAGTTTCTTCCCCATTATTTGTATCTAGAAAGTTCTTTACTGGAAAACAATACATTACAGCTGTGGATGCATCTATCTGGTTGTATTATGAATTATAACAATTTTTTAAATGCTCTAAAAATAATACTTTTTGCCCTCAGCCATCCATTATTTATTGACTGACCCAGTTTGGAAAACAGATAGAAGAGAAAACCAGAACTTAATATTAAGACATGAAGAAAGATCAGTGTAATTTCGAATATGCATTGTGAATACATATTTGATTGTATTAGATTATACATATTAGGTTGGATAAATGAAGGTTATATAAAGAACTTATCAGAAAGGGCACAGATCCCAGACTGAAGTCTTTTGAAATTGTTATCACAGATTTATTGCTCATAATGATAAGGTCTTTTTTTAAACAGTTTATAAAAAATAACTGTGGTCCAATAAAAAAAGAACATCGCCCCTTCAAATAAACAACTAAGCCCACACATTTAGAAGCCAGTTTTCATCATTTCTGGACAATACTAGAGAAGCAAAATAAAATTTGCCCTGATGTTTGCTGCTTTCTCCCTGCATGTGGGATGAAAGGCAAGAAGGCCTCACCCATAGATCTGAGAAAGCCTTTTAAGTCCCTGCTGCTTGTCTTTGGATGGGTTGACCAAGGGATTGCTTGGTATGTCCCACCTAAAAGAAGCCCTCTGTGTGAAGAAGAGTTGAGGAGGTCTTTTCCTGCTCCTTGCCTCTTGCTTCCACCCAGAGCAGACCCTGGAGCTCCTGAGGTCAGGGCACAAACCACAGCCTTTCTGGGACAGTGACTCACTGCTGACATGCAAAACCAAAAAATGCCACCCTGGGAAAGGCACGCAGATGTGTGGTGGGTGGTGGACAACAAGCAGGCCACCTCTCTCTGGAGGCAGAAGCAGGACAGTTTACAGTGGAGTGGGGCAGCTGCAGTGCTTTAAACACTACAAAGATATTTGTATGGTGCTGAAGGCAAAGGTGGACATTCACTGACATAACCAGAGGCTCTGCAGAGATGGGTAAAATACTCCTCTGGGGTAAGACCTTTCATCAAATGCCAAAGCCCATACAGGAAAATTTAATTGTTCTTCTATGAACATGTTTCATGGCTGCTGCCACTGCTGGGGAGGTTCCTGAGCAGTAGATGTATTGTTGCAAATCTCTCCTCCTTTTAGCTCTGCGTTTATCCTGCTTCCATCCTCTGTGTAAAGGGTTGAAAGTGACAAACCAGCCTGAAATCATGTTTGTTTGGTTTGTTCCCTTGCTCCTAGATCCTGCCCAGTGTGATACTGGGAGGGTTCCCTCCAGGATGGCTGAATTAAATTCATTTTTGACATCAGGGGGCTATCCATGAGATCTGTCTGGCCCAAGTAACAGCTTCCAACAGCCTGTGGAAACAGAGAAACTAAAGGCTGTGGAGGAGAACTGAGTAGCATGAAGACTTACTGTAACAACTCCTCCCTTTTTTCTACTTTTCTCAGTCATAGAAACTCAGCAGGGGATGTTTAAAATGCCAGTCATGTAATCACTCATTCAGTTTGTGATACCTGATATAAGATTTCAGCAAAGTAATGGGATCCGGCTCATACTCTGTGTGCACGCAGCTTAGGGGTAGGCGAATTGCATCTCTGCTCATAAAAGATCCCATCAGAGGACTCATATTGAGACAAGGTGTCATGGTCCCACAACCATAAGACAAGGTTCCACTGCAGTCCTTGCACAAAGGCCACAGAAGTAAAAGAAATTATTTACTTGCTGAGGAATCAGGAACTGGAGAAAGAGAGAACCAGCTGGTTTCACCTGCTATTGCAAAACTGGAGGTAGTGAGCCACTGCTGGATTTTGTGGAGTATCTCATGGACACATACACAGCCTTTTCAGCTTGGGGACACCTATTTTAAGGTGGGGGGGAGAAGCTGAGGGCCATGTTATGAAAGCTGCCCTCACCTTTTTCTGAGTGTATAGGAATTTGTGTGTGTGTATAGAAGAGGTTAGCTGTGAGCACCAGTAAATCTGGTCACACAGCTGCTGATACATGCACACAAAAATGCAGACATAAATTTCTGCAGTAGTGACAATCATACGATCAGCATGCAGCTGAAAAATTGAGACAGGCAGCATGTCCATGACATCCCAAGCTTGGAAATTATAAGTTGAATGAGATTCTGCATGGAATCTGCCATGCACCTGATGTGCTGCCAAAAACAGTATTGAAAAAATAGCATAGGCTTGAACGTGCTACAGAGCTTGGGATCAGATTTTCTAGGTTCTCATGGAAAATCAAACCAGCATTAGTTTGATTTTCCAATCCATCTAGCATTTGGTTAAGGAAGCATTTTCCTTGGCTCTTTTCTTTGTCCAGGAACAGAACAACAGATGTGTGAAGCTGCAGAGCAACTTCCAAGCTATCTCCTGAACACAGCATCCTTCCATCAGCCCTTAACAGAGACATTGCTTAATTTTCTAGAACTGCAGAAAAGGGCTTGTGTCAAAAATTAAGGAGTGCATAAGCTTTCGCATTTTACTTTCTGATGATACATTGGGCCAAATCTTAGTTGTTGAGAAATAAGAGGTGGTCCCATGTGGGGAAAGGGGCAGGGTGTTGGGGGGAGGAGTGTAGAGAAAGGGCTGATCTAAGGGATTATAAGAAACCTTTCTTCCCTCATCTTGCTTAGATGTCCTTGTTTTTCTTGTAATGGGGCACATCTTTTGCCCAGTTTCAAGTGCTCCAAAGTCTGGCACAACATCTCTGTGCTGCTAACTTTAACAGCGGGCACTTTGCAGTTTCAGTTTCACTTAACTTCTCTTTGGGTGAGTCAGCCCCTTTCAGCAAGATCTTTTATTTATTATCACCCTGTCAAAGAGACAGAAAATAGAAATCTGTTTCAATATCTAAAGAGAACGTTTCTTCCTGAATGCTCTGAGCCTGGAAACTTGGGGGATGCTACACTGACAGAAGTCATCCTCTCCAGGGCTGAGCTCTGGAGTCACCTACTGTCACTTATGGCCTTAGGGAGATGAAATGCCACCTCACCCTGGTCATACCAGGACCTACTGAGGTGGCTTTGTAAGTTATCTGAATGCTGATGCCTGTTGCTATGCAAAACAGTTTCCTGTAACAGAAACAAATCTTGCTGTTAAACACTTGAGGGTGAACTGGGTAGCCAGGCGCTTCCTGGACCATGGACTTGGACACACTGTTAATATAGACTCAGAACCCACCTCATTCAGTGTCACAGGATGTCAATCCTGGCTCAAGCTTACAGGGATGCTGCTGAAACCAGCATTATTCTGCTAGATATTTTCTTTTGTTTGTTATTTTCTCCAGTAACAAGAAACTTTTGAGGAAAGATTTTCTTCTCCACTCCTTGGGAGTTTGGTAATTTGTCACAAAGTCAAGTCAGCAGTCATATTTGCACAACCTAACCAGAACCACTGAGAGGCTAAACACATTCGGAGAGAGGCCTGTGGGAATTTACTTCTGTTCATTCCTAGGATCTTCTCTGCAAGAAATGCAGGAGTGAACCCTCCTAGCCAGACCTCCAGGTCTGCCAGCTCATTGTCTTAATAGAGACCAATACAGATGCTTTACAGGAAAGAATTATTTTCTTCAGCAAACCCATTAAGAAGACTTTGGCTCAAGCTCTGAAGGTTTTACATCCTTTCTCTGCGTCTTAGATGCCTATGTTCTTTGCCTAACAGATATGGTGGTGAATCCTAGGGAGAGGTAAACAGAAGAGATAAAGACTCCGAAGCCCAGAGCTTGTTTGTCTGATGTCTGTTTAAATGACATACAACAAAGCTTTATTAGCACAAAGCAGCAAGGTCTGCATGTGGCCAGAAATCTCTCCTGCCTCTTGTCTTCACATAGCCTATGTATTCACTCCTTATCCCTGGTTTATACAGCTGGCCTGAAGACCACCCCACGTAACAAAGAAAACATCAGCTCTTGAAAGTTCTGCTGGGAATAGGAAGATGTCGTATTATTTACTCGGCTGGATTTATGCATGTGTGTGTGTTTAACAAGGAGCCCAGTGCCTGTTGGACTCTTGAGGCTGGAATTTATACAGGCCAGAATTTGGCTGCTGCAGTTCATCTTGAATGCAAGAATAATAAACTCAGCTGACAGGATGATGTATGCAAAGCATCTTCTCCTCCCATGGCGTGTGGTGGAGGTGTCTGGTTTGCAGGGAGTCCTATTATTAAGTGATTAGCCTTGCAACATTATCAATATCAGATTGCTTAAGGGATTTGGAGGATCACTGATACAGTAAGACTTGGTGTGAGAGTATTACCTGTGTAGGTGAACTAGATGTGTGGACACGTCACATGAAGTCTCTCAGAAATGTATGCAAAAGTAAACAAAGCTGTGCCTGTATTATGTTAGTTCCACTACGAGATAACTTATGCTACATTGATTTAATGGTCCTTTTTGTCTTGTCCTTTCTCAACATGTTACTGCCTCTCATTCAGCAAGAAAAAGACCCAAACATCCCAGGCAAAATATGGTAATTTCTTGACTTTTCAGGCAAGGATGACTTATTTATCCCTAATTAAGTTTCAGCATCCAGGCAGCTTCAATCCCCTCTTTGTGCTTCTGCCAGTTGAGATGGTAACTCTGGGATCTTAGGAAGCCTATGTCATTGAATGTTTTTTTAATCATCTAAAATGATGCTGAAAAGACCATAAAAAAAGAACAGTTTGCTGTACTGGATATGTTTCACCCTGAATTATCTTTAAGACCCACATCTTCAAAGGTAGATTGAGTACTTCAGGGGATATGATTGTAACTATTTATTTAAATTGCACCCCTCTCACATCATAAATAATGCTTACCCATTTTATAACGCAAAAACCTCTCCATGACCACACCTCACCATACATGTTTCCTCTTATTGATAATTTTTATCTTACCCTAGCTGTGATACCAAAACCCCCAAGGTAAAAGGGCCTGCTACTGCAGCTTGTTGCATAAATTTATAGTGCTGTATATATGAGTGACTACAGTGGATTGTATATCTGTGGAAATTATTCCTCTCTAAAATGCAACTACTCCCCTGACACAGGATGACTCTCAGAAGAGGAAACATTAGGCCAAGTACAATCAGGTCAGGCTGGTGATTGTAAGAAAATTTGGGTCTAATCCATCATGTCTATGTGGAATGGGCTGGAGTCTAATTTCTAAAACCTTTCTAATTTCCTTACTCCTGGTAAGCCTTTGGTGTCCTGTGGGACTGACTAAGATTTTATTGTGTGTTTCTGGGAGGTAGAACCTTTAATCCTGTGATTTGAACATGTAAGCAGACACTTCCCTGGTATAATCTATCTCAAAAGTGAAGAGGGAAATGGTCACAAAGAATCCGGCCGCCTCCTGACTGAAATCCAGTCTCTCTAAGCATTATTTTAGAGCTTGGAGCAATGTTTCAGATGCTCACAGAAATTCATAGAGCAGTTGTGGAGGGAGGCGGATAGAATGAAGATTGGGGATACCACTGTTTTACTGAAACTGCTCTGGTAGAGAAAGACGTGAAAACCTGAT
Source organism: Piaya cayana (assembly GCA_013389865.1). Taxonomy (NCBI): domain Eukaryota; kingdom Metazoa; phylum Chordata; class Aves; order Cuculiformes; family Coccyzidae; genus Piaya; species Piaya cayana. Next base: position 62,052 of record WAAB01019979.1, on the reverse strand, counting down.
CACTGACTCCCATTTAATGAGGACAGTTTCACCCAGACATTGGCTTTCTTTTTACTAGCATCTGACACCCCTCTTAATGGTCATGCTGTCTTACTCCTTTATATGGATGCATTGCAGTTTCTTTAAAGTCAGAGCACTGCTTTGTCTTGACCCGGACTTCTTTATCCATACTGTTTGGCTATGGAAACTTTGCTGCACTCACAAAAAGACACTGCTATCTAAAATAGAGTATCACATTGCCTGGCAAACTAGAAGCCGAGTTCATGTATCTGAAATCCCTTGCTTTCTGCATAGCTTCCCATTTCTCAAACATATGGGAGTTCCTATATCATCAGTCTACCTCTTTCCAGGAGGACATATTTTTGGGGAAACAGGATCTGGTCCACTGAGGTCAGTGGAAAGTCATTCATTGATTCTAATAGGCTCTGAAGTGGGTCCTGTAGGAGCATCATACAACTCAGAGATGTTACCCAGATCCTTCATTTGCATTTTGTCTTGTTCTCTGTTTCCTGTTATCTGTTTTGCCTCTCAAGTATGGAGACAGATTTATCCTGGCAATTTACAAAACATCTTCTGCTTCTCTTTTGTGAAATCACTTGTACTGTTTCTTTACCCCCTCACTTCCTTTGCAGAAAAAAAAAAAAGCCTTTGCTTTTCCATCAGCACGTTTCTGCTTAAGCCATCTAAGTTTCAAGCCATCATTTTCAAACAATTAGCTCCATAAGCGAGTCACGCTGTTGGTTTTTTCCACAATAAATTCCAAAATGTAGAAATTTCTTGGTGGGGCAGGATAAGCAGCACTTCGCTATTGGTCCAAGTTTTGTGCCATCACACATCAGATTCAACCAGACCTGAGTGGCGTCACATTCCTGACACTGCACACACTGCAACTCACAGAGCTGGAGAATGAAGCTGAACTCCCAGCAGAAAAGTTTTATCTGAATTTTCAAATCTTCTTTCCCACTGTGGGTAGCTTAGAGCAGATTGGATCCTAATGGACTGTTAGACCAATTTACACTTGCTAACTGCCTTTGTAAGGATAAGAAATGAGCTGGGACAGAGATGAGCAAAATGCTTTAGGATATATATTTAATTATCTGCTAACATTTCTGTGGAAGACCCAAACTGTTTATCACTGTCACTCAAATTTCCCTCCTGTAATGTATTTTATTGTCCCCGGTCTACAAGGCCATACTTGCAGGGGCTTGAGGTCTGTGCTTTCCATGGGACATATTTCCCACATTGTGACTGAGGATTTTGGCTAATGTTGTTGTCTACTCTGCAGTGAAGAGGAGACAATATCAAGAACCAGTGGGAGATACTGGAGAGCTGCAAGAACTCCCTTGGCTATGGAGGACACATGGCAGTGCCCCACGAGCAAGTGGCACAGCAGAGACCATGTCCACAGCAGGACGTGCATTATGCCTGGTCTCTGAGGGCTGCAGAAATGAAGCCTTGCTTCTTGTGCCTACGTGAAATAATCTGTGTTAGAAGAGCACAAGGGAGGGCACTAGGATATAAATGCAGACATTTTGCTCTATAGCCAGGGGATTATGTACACCAGGTGAAGATTTCATTGTAGGGTAAATCAGCCAAAGGGACCTCATTCTGTTAGGAGCCCACATCCTAGAGCACAAGGTCAGCCAAAGGACCAGGCAGTGGCCACAGCCAAAACATAGAGAAAATTGTAGTGTACGTGGAGGGAAAAGAGAAAATGAGGTATACAGATACTCTATAGGAGATCTTTGAAGCAGGGTTGATAACTCTGTCACCCGGGACCTAAGTGGAACAGCTGCAGGGAGAAGAAGGAGAAAAGGAATGGAATATTATGTGCTGAAAAAATGCCTTTCACTGCTGGTCTATTCTGCCTTGACTTTCTGGCATTACAGTTAGGAAACATGCTTTTCCTTTGCAAAGGGCCACAAATGTGCTTGGTGATGAGGCAGTGATTTTGCACTCTTGGAATATTCTCCCTTTTTTCCAGCATGAACTTTTCCAGCATCTTGATCATCACATTATAGTCAGGTTAAGTGGGAGCATGTACATCCAGAAGTGTATTACTTCCTGGCAGTAAGATGTGCAGGGCTCCCCAGCTTGGACAAATAGGGCAAGTGGGTGTAGAATAATGCTTGTGGTTCCACATGTCAACCTGGGCAGCCATAAGGTGCATGACTGCAGCAAGAGCACAAGAGTAGCATCCTCACTTGCCAGCATTACTCATTACAGTTTTCTGAGGAAGAAGAAGAAAAAAAATCTCCTGTAGCTTCTGTTTCTCCTACTCTTATGGTTTAATCTTGCACATTTGTAAATATTTTTCCATCTTGGAGCTGAATTAGCTTGCTGGACATTACCTGCAAGTGCCAGCATGGTGTGGGGTGAAACAGGTAAGCGCAAAGGAATGGAAAGATATTATCTCCTCTCCTAGCTGGATTTGAATTCTCCCTTGGCCTAGACATCTTTTGTAGCATCAAGGTTTTGAAGATCTCTTCTGGAAACCCAGTAGAAGAGATGCAGGATTGCTTTACCCAGACCAATCCACATCCAAATAACTTAGTGTGAAAAACATCTTGCAAAATGCTATTCTGAGCTCTCTTGATGCATTCAATAGCTCCAGAATATATTTGTAGTGTTCTGGGGTCATAGAAACAACATTCTTTCCTTAAGCCTTTGGGTGTGCTGGATATTGTGGGTCCATGCTGTGCAGACAGCAAGCACAGGTGGTGCTAGATATGCTGTTGATCTCCACAGAGTGCCTGTCACCACCAGCTGTATGTTCAGGGAGTTGGAGAACCAGTGGCTGATGAACGCCAATCATTTCTGCTACTCTGCTGTCGTCTCACAGAACCAGCAGAAACTCAGGGCAGTATCCAGCTCTTTGTGCGCATCTTGTTCTTCCAAGGAAAACTCTTTTAAACAGGTGCTTCCCCATCTCCATCATTATAGAGACGTTGCAGTTGCCTGCTGTAAGAGTTACAAATCAGTAACTGACACTCCTACTTCTCTTGCCATCTTTAAGACAGGAGGTTGTCTGCTGACAACCTAATGCTGAAGATCCCCAGTTGTGTCATGGAAGGCCTCTTGCCACATCTGCCTTCTTCATAATAATTATTTAATGCAAGATACGTTGCCAACGATGGGGTAAAGGATGGGATCCAGGGCTTCCCTCTTTCCAGGCCAAATCTTCTGCCAGGCAGACTAGCCTAAGGCTTGGCAGATATACTGCCCTTTAGCCACTGGAAAACATGGAGTTGAACTTTCCCATGGAAGGCAGACAAACAAATGCAGTTCTGTTCCTTGAACACATCACTATTATGAACATCAGGCCACAATACAGACAGTATACCCTCCCCATTGTTCTTTTGAATAAACTGTGGCATTTGTGCTTTGTACAGGAGTGAATAGTAAGAGCTGGGTCCATCTGCTAGGCTGAGATATTTGGAATCATTCTCAGGAGGTGGTGAAATTCATAACTAATGCAAAAGCTTGCTTACTCACTGTTCTTCTGTCTGAAACCATGCCCACAGAGTAGTATCACTTATGCACTTTGCTGCCTCTTACTCTGGGTGAATCAGTGGCTGGATGCCTCCTCAGTGACCTTTTGAAGGAGGTTACTTTCTCACTGTCTTTGCAAACACCAGAAGTGCATCTCGCTTCAAAGATGGAAAAATAGTCAATTGAGATCCCAAGTTGAAGCTACCCATCTTCTGCCTAATCCCAACTGGTTTCCTGACACTCTGCATCTTTTCTGCATGGCTCTACACTCTTGTTGAGTACTAAGAGGTTTCCCGTACATGCAGGGTGGCTGGAATGAGCTCATTTCCCATTTCCCTTCATTACACCGAGGGTGGCCTGTTGCTTCTAGTTGCTTGCAGTACTGTAGCTGATAGGCTGCCTCCAGCACATTTTCTCCTTGCAAGCCTACAGCTCCTTTACATGGAGGCAAGTAAGGCAAGTCACACAGTCCTAGCGTGAATGTTTGAAAAACATTTATAGAACAGGGAGGGAAAAGCAAGTCAATATTACTAAATTACAGAAAGATAGAACATCTGTGCTAAATTATTGCAAACTCAAGTGAGAGTGGAAAGCTAAATAAATAAAGAGGAAGTCATGTTAAGGAAGAAGATGAATAATAGAAAAAATCTCCTTCAAAGTGCCACCAGTTAGCCTTTTTGTAAAGCACTAAATACAAACAAACCTAATGGAGATATAACAGGGGTCAGAAAACATGATGCAGCTGTCTGCCAGCTGTCTGCCCTATTTATTCTGCTCCCTTCTGACTGTACATTATCTTATGGCCTGTCTAGTGCAATGCAAGGAGAGGGACCCTGAGGTTTGAGGGTTGCCTTGCCCCATCAAGGTGGCCAGGGGATGGACTAGCCAAAGGTAGAGGTCCTGTGTAGACAAGGATGATGAGGTAGCTACCTGGGCACAGCAGGAGATTAGGAATGGTCTTGGAGAAATGATGTAGCAGGCAGGAAATTTGAACAGCCAAGGAGCTTAACATCTCCTTGTCTGCGAAGGAAACACTTTTGTTGTTGTTGTTTGTCTAGTTCTGTTGCCATGTCTGCTCCCAGCTGGATGTGAAAGGGAACAGAAGTGGAGCAGGTGACATTCAAGTATCCTTCCCAGGTACATGATTCTGATGCCTCATATATTGACTTTATTCAGGGATGTGCCTGCACAAGATGCTCACATTGACATAGGTACAAAATGTGTCATGTCCAAACCCGCAGGGGAATGTGGTTCAATAAAATGGAATCCTGGAAGGTGAATTGATGTAAATGACACTAATTGGTTAATTTCAATTGATTTATTAATTCTAAGGCAACCTGTAAATATTCAGTTATCCGTTAATGTAAGATAACCAGAGATTCGTTGCAAAGGACAAGATGTACACATGTAAAACATAAAAAGCAAGTCCTTGATACTCTGTCCTAAAGCAAAATTAGCTGTACCATTCCTAAGAAAGTTATCTATTTATATGGTCCAAAGACTTTCTGAGATGGCTATTCCATATCTTCATTGAGCAAACTATTCATATACTTGCTACTGGCAAACCTTTTGAATGCCTAAATTGCTTTTCTTTTGGTAGTGGTATAAATCCTTTCTTTGTAACTGCAATCTACATGTAGAAAGTATATTACCATTTCTCATTCTGTCTTATCTCCCTTAAACAACCCTGATTCTTTCACTCTTTTTCCCATAAACTGTGTTTTCTATATTTCTGGCAGTTCTTGGTCTTCATTTTGTGGAAGTGTGTGCCTTAAGCTTAAGGAATTTTATTTCACTGAAGATCTTCCCACTGCTAAGTAAAGCACAATATCACTTTTCGTGGTATGCAGGCTTGAATTCCTGTTTGTAAATTTCCATGTGAAAATTTGCCTTTTCCACTCCAGCTTGCCATTGTTCTTTCAGGTTCAGTTACCCCATAAATACTTCTCCCAGAGACTCTTTTCTAATCAAAATGTCTTTGAACATTTTTAGCATAATAGAATTTATTACCTGTGTTATCTCCAGAGTCTACCTGAACTTAATCCCTTCATCTTGCTCTGTTATCCCATGCAGACTATTTCTTCAATGGTAACACAACAGATTTTCCTCTGTGTGTAAAGTCTTTTTATTTCCTAAGTATTCCTAAGGCTGTTCTTTCCCTGTGCTAGCTTTGTATTCTTGTGTCTCCTTCATTCGTATTAACTGTGCTAATTGCATCCTTACATTTGACCATTTTAGATGCAGGTTCACAATTCAAAGAATGAAGAGCTAATCATAGAATCACTAGGTTGGAAAAGACCCACAGGATCATCGAGTCCAACCATTCCTATCAATCACTAAACCATGCCCATCAGCACCTCATCCACTTGTCCCTTAAACACCTCCAGGGAATGTGACTCAACCACCTCCCTGGGTATCTTGTTCCAGTGCCCAATGACCCTTTCTGTGAAATTTTTTTCCTAATGTCTAGCCTGAACCTCCCCACATGGAGCTTGAGGCCATTCCCTCTTGCCCTGTCCTCTGTCACTTGAGAGAAGAGACCAGCTCCCTCCTCTCTACAAGCTCCTTTCAGGTAGTTATAGAGAACAATAAGGTTTCCCTCAGTATCCTCTTCTCCAGGCTAAACAATCCCAGTTCCCACAGTTGCTCCTCATAAGACTTGTTCTCCAGTCCCCTCACCAGCTTCCTGTTTCTCCCATCTTCCTTTTAGTGAATTCTGTTATCTTTGGTGTCTCTTGCTAATTTAATTTTAATTTCCCTGACCTTGTTATACATGGCTACGTTCATACTCACCTTTAGGCCTCTGGTTTTGTTTCCACTTCTTCTTCTCTTTTGACATTAAGGTCAATGAAAATAAGTCAGTGTCTTGTCCATTTCTGATCTTTATTCTGCATCTGCACATCTACCTTTAGCAGTTTTTCTTTGTAGAACTACTACCTCTCTCTAAGACCTCTTTCTCAAGGTGTTTTCCCACAACATATCAGTTTTGTAAGCCCATTGAAGTCTGCCTGTGTGAAACCCATTGAGCTGTTTTTTCTTCTCTTTTCCTGACTTACCTCTTCAAGAACCTTGAAACTGACCTTTTCATGGTAACATCCATCTACCTCACCTTCCACCTTCCCTTCCTTACACTGATCCTCCCTCGTACTGAGACTCAAACTCAAAATATCATTCCCGTTATTTCTTTTCTCAGTCTTCTGAATAGAAACAAAAGTTTTTGTAAGCCTGTATCATAAAGGTGCTTGAGACTTTGTGTGATTCTGAATTCCTTTTTTTCAACAAATACCTATAATTGTAGCTAAAATCTTCCATTTCCCACATACCTGTACTTCAGATGTCTCTGTTAGTTACTCCCAAGGAGCCTTATGCATCTTATGTTTGTGACTGGATGGCCTTTGATAGACTCCAGTAAACTCTAACAATGGTATCCTCTTCCCACCTTTGCAGAATTCCAGCAAGACCAACTCCATCTATCTTCTGGATTTCAGAACATAGTTATATATGCTGGGCTCACAAAGTGACACTCCTTTTTCTCTACTTGGTATCCATTCTTCTTGAACAAGCAGTATACTTCTCTGTTAGCATTCCAGTCATACAAGTGGTTCAACCATGTCTATCCTTTCAGCAAAGCTGTAAACTTGATCCTGTTTTAAGACTCACAGGAAGAATATAGATATTGTTTATTAAATGTTGACTTCACTATGATTCTTTTGTTACTATACTAACATCTAAGACTGATGCACTATCTTCTTGTTTCTTCTGTGGCATTGTAACAAATATCCTTGTATTTCCTAGTTTTAAGGTCTTCCTTTTGTTTACTGTGGTGCACGTGTGAGCACATACCTACCAAGAGGTTTATATTCCCTGCATGTTGTCATCATTCTAAAACATCATCTCCTGGAAAAGAAAGGGGCTTGGTTTTGTGAGGTTCTAACATTTTTTGTGTGTGGGTAATGGTGTATAGGGCACTACTCTGAAATCTTTCAATCCATTTGCTCACAGGAATGAGAAGTGTCTGTTTCTTGAAACTAAAAGAAATTGCCTTAAAAATTGATTTCTCTCAGCTCAAAAATGAGGTTTTAATAATAGGGATGATTTGAGGACATAAATACACCACTAGGTGTAAGTGAAGATGAGGGAGAAAAATGCCTGTCTTGCTAAGCAGAATTTAATCTTTTTCCTCCAGGCTAGGAAGACATACAGCTCTTTCAAGTTATTAAGTGGGAAGGGAATGTAGTATGCCATGCCAGCAGGAATGCTCACTTCATCTACATGCAAGAGTTTTTCCTAACCTTGGTGACCACACAGCCCAGACCCAAAGTTCTCAGCAATAACGCAAATGGAGGGAATTGTCAGTCATGGGAATGCTTCAACACATTTTGTGTTGCCCAGAAATGTAAGAGACCATCTGGAATTAGTGTAGAATACTTTTGCTAATGACCTCATGACAGAATATTGTGAATGTTTATTAAATTTACAGATGACACCACGCAGGGATGACTTGTGTGTCTGATAGAGGACAGGACCAGAATTCAAAATGATCTTGCCAGGCTGGATGAATGCTCTTAAAAAAATAGAATGCAATTCAAAGGGTAGACATACAATGCATAAACTTCAGCAGCATAAGCCCATAATGATGAACAATTCTTACAAAGTTTGTGGAAAAGAACACAGAAGAACTCTGGTGGATCACAGAAAGAACTGTTAAATGAGCCAACTATGTCATACTCCTGTGCAAATATCAGCTACCATCCTGGAATATATGAATGGGAATAGATCTTGGACAATACTTTCTACTAAGCACTGGGAAAGGCATGGTCCAGGTTTTGGCACTGCACTTCTGGAAGACATAGGGTGTTTGGAGAAAGGCAAAAGAGAAGCAAATTAATAGTCCAGGGGTCTGGAAAAATGTGAATTGCGGAAGAATTTTGCACGGAGTTTGTTTAACTGTGGAAGATGCATGAAATAAGGTTTCTCAGAGAAGGAACTGACCTGTTCTCCCAGCCTGAGAACTAAAAGATACAAATGCAGCAGGAAAGATGCAGATCAAACATCACTAGGAAAACCTTCTTGATGGTCAGGAGAATGGCACACTGAAAGGAGTTTTCTGGGAAAGAGATCTTCACCCTGAAAACCCTTTAAGAACAGTTTAGGTATGCATCGTTGTTTAAGATGAACTTCAGGTACAGAGAGCTTTGAACCACCTCTCCAAAAGGTCTGGCTACCTGAATGCACAACTCTAGCCTATGAGTCACAGAGGTAAAGCCAATATTTAAAACAAGGAAGTTTAAGGGATTTATCCGTTTGCATTGTATCTTGAATCTAAGTAATCTTTGGGCATATCCCTTCTTTAAAAAAACAGACATTGTTCCTATATGCTCCAAATGGGTATTTCCACTAGAGAATTGTTATTCTCTGTCACTTCAGGATGTTTGATGATGTCTTGCTTGACAGCTCCTGAATACTTCAGGTATGCTTGCATGGAAGACACCCACAGGGCTGTAGTTGACCAAGGCAGACCTCAGCTTTCCCCTCCTTCCTAGAAATGTTGATGCGAGCAGGGAAGGTATGAGATACAGGGCAGCACCTGCTTCAAGGACCCCTCTTTTTACCCTCTTGCCACCTTCTTTTCTCCCAGTGGACCAAACAAGCAGAGGATCTGCACAGGGTGCAGAGGGGGATGTTCCCCTCTGCTGAGGAACCATCTTTTCCTACACCTTACCCAGTGTGGAAGGCAATGAAGGTAGGTAACACTACCCTGCCAGCCAGGCACACCACAGAAAAAGTTTTGGCCTTCTATGTTCTTGGGAGTCAAAAGAGTAAGCAGTAGACTGACCATCTTTCATTGTGTAAGACCTGGACTTAAGACACTGGTGGTGCAAAGGTGGCACCTTCCCAAAGGGAGTTTAGATTTGCCTTTCTTCCATTTATTAACAGTTATGACCTCTGCATTAGTTCTTTTTTTCTTTCAGTGATCACAGAATCATTAGGTTGGAAAAGACCCACAGGATCATTTAGTCCAACCATTCCTATCAATCACTAAACCATGCCCCTCAGCACCTTGTCCACCCATCTTTTAAATATCTCCAGGGAAGGTGACTCAACCACCTCCCTGGGCAGCCTGCTCCAGTGCCCAATGACCCTTTCTGTGAAAAATAATTTTCTGATGTCCAGCCTGAACCTCCACAGGTGGAGCTTGAGGTTATTCCCTCTCATCCTGTCCCCTGTCACTTGGGAGGANCAGGATGCCATTGGCCTTCTTGGCCACCTGGGCACACTGCCAGCTCATGTTCAGTCACTGTCAACCAACACCCCCAGGTCCTTTTTCTCCAGGCAGCTTTCTAGACAGACCTCTCCTAGTCTGTAGCTCTGCATAGGGTTGTTGTGCCCCAAGTGCAGGACCCAGCATTTGGCCTTGTTAAACCTCATGCCATTGGTCTCAGCCCAGCAGTCCAGCCTGTTCAGATCCCTAATGTGATGTTCCAAGTAATTAATTTTAAACTCGTATGATTCATATCCTTGACTAATAGTTCCCAGAATGGAAAATTCTAGTTTTTTGATGAAAAACATATTTAGTGTTAGTAGCATCCATATATAGTAGATACTGACAAGAATAAAGCCACAAAAACTAATACATTTGTAAAGATAGGAAATGAAACCTCTAGAGTGAGAGTATTTCATGTGATATTTAAAGGACATGTCACGGACTAATTCTGCAATGGAAATTATATACCTTAACATACTAGAAATATTTTAGTGGAGGATGAAATATCACCGTTCTCTACACTTAGGTTTCGTGTTTGATCTTTCTTCTTGGTCAGATTCTAGAGAGAAAACACACACAAACACAAAACATCTTCCTTTCACCTCTGGTTTTGTACTTGGGTTCCTCCTCTCCCTTCAGTGCTCCCCAGGTTTTACATCACTGCAGGGTTATTAATCAGTCGTGATATCCACATGACCTCCAGTTTCAGCTCTCTTTGGTGCCTGTACTCCAACTAGCTGAACTATTTCTAATTGGCTAATCAGCTTATCCGGTTTGGGCCTTGATGCAAACCAGGTCTAGACATGATCTATTCCTGGGAGGCCTCTAGGTTCAAGGGGCCAATCTCACACCCTGTCCATCACTATTGTCAGCACGGTACCCTATCTCAAAGACATGCCAATGAACATTAGTGAGAGATTAAAATGACAGCATTGGTTTTCTTACATGCCTTTTAATCATCGTAACATGCAGTCTAATGTTTCACTCTGTCTTCCTTCCCCTGCAGGAGCATGTTCTCAAGGAAAAACCCAGGAGGGACAAGATCAGGTCAAAGACCACAACCGGGTGAAAGCAGTAGAAAGGAATTAAAATGGAGGGTGGAGGAGGAGGCAAGAGACAAAAACAAAGTCAGAATCTGGCAGCCAGACACAGAGCAACTAGGCTACAATTTCAGTTCTTCCATGTGGTTGCTGCAGGCTGGTATCTTGTAGATAGCACTTACTGATGTGCCACTGACATATGACAATGCTGGTACCTATAGCAGGCTGTCCAGCACCCATAGCCACATACTGGAAAGGTGATTTTCACAAATACTGCACACCTCTGCCTATACCAGGAAGAGCTCAGAGGCCTGGCTACTCTGAAAACCAAACTGTCTTTATCGAAATGCTTGCATACAGATTTAGTAGCTGACTTTTAGACCCTTGGGTTTCTGAAAAAGTCTTAACCTGGCCAGTTGGCTGTGACTTTATGCAATTATTGGCCATTTAGATAAATGACAGAGGGCTCCATGCAATAGCATCCTATCTGAATTCCTTCTTGGTCTCTCTGTCAGTGAATAGTTGGTGGGTCTTCTTAAACAAAGCCCCATTCTTTTCAAAGATGTGTCCGTGTAAAAGGCAGATACTCCTGTATGAATATCTGCTACACAGGCAGGGATAAAGAAGGCCTCCCCGTGCCCCAGTAAGAGAGCTGAGTGGCTGTGTTAACAGCATGCACAGCCGAAAGTTGATGACCTCACTTGTCCAAGACTTCCTTGTGCTCAGCCAGCCCTGAATGCAGACAGAGCAAATTCACACCTGCCTGGAAAGTACCATATGGACATCATCTGTAACAAACTTGTTCAGATGGCTCATTTCTAAGGGGCACTGAAACTTTTCATAGATGCATGCTTATTTTTTCCTACTACAGTCATGCTTTTACTGAAAACTTTAGCTAAGGTAATATAGACTCCTTAGCTTTTCAAACCCTTGGTCCAAAACTATTTGGCTGGTGGGATGTGTGAATTCCTTTAGCCAACCAGCGGAGCATGTAATTAGCTCTATATGCACGAATGAATTACGCCTACATTTTGCTATGTGGCTTCAGCTGGTAACTAAGCATGAGAAGTTTCCAACTAGAAAAGGAAAGCGTTGAGAAAGCTAGGAGGTTCTGTAAGGCGTGGAGTGCACAGGGCGTCTCATACCTGATTCTGCCTGCATCCTCACTTTTATGCTGTGCTTTGCATAGGGTACATGTTCCTCTGTGGATGCTGGGATCATACTGTAGGACGTGCTTTGTTTCCAGTGTCTCATGGTCTGCTTTCACAGAGCATCGAGTTTAAGTATCATTTCCCGATTCAGTAAGGGCTAAGTCTGCCAAGTTGCAGAGGTTAGCCTGAGTCCTGATCAACCCTCTCAGCCTGACTAAGCAGATGTAAGAACCACCTTGCAATTGCACCTGGCCAGTTTACAAAGTTACTATCCCTCAACTAAGACAAGGTATCTGACTGTGTGTGTCACTGAGGCTGTTACAATACAGAGCCAAATGGATTTGCTTCACAACTCAGCTACATCTGGAGTTTATTGCAAGGGCAGTTGTCTCACTGAACAGTTGCATCATGTAGCTTCTTTTTGTCGTCTATTTTTTATTTCTTTAAGGACACAAGCCTTAAAGCAGTTCAGAGTTGAAGGGAGTTTCATATTTGGCAGTCTTTCCTCAGTCTTTTAAAGAGTGCAGAAATTGACTCATGTTGAGTTGGCCTTCTCTGAACAAGGGGAATGTAACCCTGCTGGTAGAGCCATGGTATTATTTATATAGCAAGTTAAAGTACAGAGTTCAGACTTTTATTTTTATATTTCTGTGTGGAAAAAAAATGATTAGAATGTTTTGCATAAGCAGAATCTACCCTGTCCATTTCAATACTTGATTTTTTTAATGCACTCTGGCATAACAGAGCTATTATTTCTTAATATAAAGAATAGCATTATACACAGACTTTCCCTCTATTAAAATCCCTCCTGCTTTGTAAAACAGTACCATGCTGAGATAGAGCAGGATGGATAGACAGTAATTTCTTAAAAGACTGGACCTTGTAACAGACTATCAGATCCCACCTGATTTCATGGTGAATGTAAACTAGAAGTGGATTCAATATAAACACTGCCATCTTTCACCAGTGGTTCCAAATGAGATGCCTCATACTGAACTGCTGCAATTGAGGCCAAAATCAATGCTGTCTGGAGCCAGCAAAAGTATTAGTACCACCTCTCTGGTGCTCAGACATCCACATGAAAGCTATCCAGCAAGGCATCACAGCCATCATCTCTCCCTCTGACCTCCCTCTGATATTGTAGAGAAGGTTACACATTTTGCAGACACGGAAATGCTGAACAGCAGGAATATCAGTCTCTTACAGATGTGGTTATTAAATTATTTTAATGCGTTTAAGCAAAGTACAATGCCAAAGTAGCAAAAACACCATATTTCAGCAAATTGGCTGAATGAACAAACCTCTGTCCCTGGACACCTCTGGCACACTGAACATTCAGCATTAAGCCCAGAGTGTGCCAGCACAACTCTCAGGCAGCTGCAGGGTGCTTCTTGTGGGCTCTCTTGCATGGTCTACAGGCAGTGTTCTGCTTGATGCCGAATGAAATACTTCTCACTGTTTATTCACAAAATTCTTTCTTACCCATTGAATTTTCATATTACCTCTCTGGGCCAAATAATCAATTTCCTTTTAAAATAGAAAAAACATTAATGCATTCCAGTAGACTTTTCATACTATGTTAGAAACTCTTGAGAGTGCAGTATGATTAGCTTATTTTGCTTTTAATTATTGCTGATAAGAGTTTACCTGTAGGGAAACTGAAAGGCATATCAACAGCCAACCCTGCACACCGAGACATTTACAAAGCAGCTGAAGAAGGAAGCTTGAAATGTACGATAGCCATTCAGTACATCAGTAGTGTTTCTAGCTTTTTTAAACCATGTGCCCTTTGTGTAAAGAAACACACCAGCAGCTCTTCAGTGATTAATAGGCAATTTCTTGGCAGTATTTGTGGGCATTTCAGTTGTCCTTTAGGATGATATAAGACTAGAGGACAATTTTTGTTGATCAGCCTTAACTGAACAGTAGTCTCCTCTCCTTAAAGTGACCTGGATTTGTTAGGAAAATTGTAAGCCTCCTCAAATTTCAGGAACACAGAGGAACGAAATGACAGAAGCATCCAAGAATATAAATCCTCCTCTATTAGTCAAGTCTCTTCTGCTAATGCATTAGGTACCAAAAAAAATCATATTATTAAGTATTTTATCAAAGCAAACATTTAATCAAAGTGAAAGGAAGAGATACTAGTCCCCTTCTGGAATGGGATGGAGACTGCCAAGATGTGTTTTAGTTGCTTAAGAAAACACACTCTGTCAAATACTGGATTTTAAACAAGCAGATGCTCATTTATTATTTGTTTTATCTGTCCATGTGCTTGGGAACCTGCTGAAGACAAGTTTACTGAAATAGAAATGAGCATATGGTCAATACCTTAAAAATGAATTTGACACACCCTGCCTCTCATGTGCAACGTGTTCTTTTAATGCATTTTTGGAGGCAAGCTATGACCAATGCTCTATGTTGCTGGCAGAGTCTGGACACTTTGCAGAGGCTGTGCTTTCACAGCCCAACTTTTCCTAGAGGTTACCTCACTAAAACAACTTTGCTACTGTTTTAATCCTAACCTTAGTGTAGAGTTCCTAAAGGAGCCTGTAGACCATGCAAGAGAGACCATAACAAGCATCCTGCAGCTGTCCCAGGGTTGTGCTGTCACGCTCTGGGCTGAGAGCTGAGTGTTCAGTGTTCTAGAGGTGTCCAGGGGTGACAGAGGTTTGTTCGTTGGACCCAAAAGGCCCTGGGGGTGGGAGACTAGAGGAGTCCTGGTGAGGCACCAGTAGGACTGGGTCCAGCTGCGCTGACCGGGGACACAAAAGTATTTGCTCCATAAGTCTGCTGCCTGAAGGACAGCGTGCTTGATTTACTTTGATAAATCTGGGCATTTTCTGTCTCAAGTGAAAACAAAAGGATGTCTCTTGTATCCATTTCTTCTCTCAGCATTGCTTCCATTGAATATGGACAATTCCTTTCCAGGTCTTGTCTACTCCTCATGCATCACAAACCAGATAGAGCTTGCTGAACAGGAAACGTGAGGAAGGGAAACAGAGTAGCTTTATAAGCCAAAATTCCCCTAGTTTGCTGGTACAATTGCCACAGTCAGGGAAGACTGACATGGTAATGACCACCTCAATTCCAAATTGATTGTTTTAAAGCAAAGTTAAGGCAAATGCAATTACGACCCTAGGTCCTGATGCAGAAAAAAAGGCATATCCATTTGAATCCAAACAATAGTGACACATGCAACTGGAGAATTGTCTGTCTTTTGGTATCATCCCTGTCCTGCCCCCTCTGCTGCCTTTATCAGTCTGCCTTCACTCTGCTACTAGTTACAACTCATTCAATCATCAGCAAAGTGCTGCCCTAAAGCTCTACAAGCAAGACATGACACTGGCAGGTCGTAGGGCTGAACGTTATCAGTGTAGCGTACTATATATCCTCACAGAGATTGGCATCTTTGACATCTTGTAAAGCCATACTTGAAACTGTAGCATCCCAGAAGGATCCTGTGATGACCTATGATGATGCAAAAAGCAACAGCAGAGGCATGTTAAGTCTGCATACACAGCTAGCAGTTACGATGTACTGTATTATTAGATGCCACAATAGTGATTAACTGTAAATACCATGCACCTTGATGTGACACAGCTGCTCACCTGGGCCTTAGCCTTCAATTAACAACAGCAGGGACAACAAGAAGAAAAGAACAGTGGCAATCTAAACCTCCCCAGGCACAATTTTGAATCATTCCTATGAGTCTTATCACTAGATACCGCAGAGAAGAGCACAGCACCTCACTATCTACTTCTCTTCAGGAAGCTATGGAGAGCAATAAGGTCACTCTTCAGCCTCCTTTTCTCCAAACTAGTCAGCAAAGCCCAAAGCCCTTAGCTGCTCCTCATAGGACATTCCTTCCAGCCCTTCTACCCATTTTATTGACCTCCTCTGGATGCATTCAAGGACCTTAACATCCTTCTTAAATTGTGGGACCTGGAATTGTACGCAGTATTCAAAGTGAGGCTGCATCAACTCTGAGTACAGTGGAATAATCATGTTTTTCAGCCAGCTGGTTATACTGTCTTAGGTTCAACCTAGGATGCTGTTTGCCCCTGATAGTTGTTATGTTACTGGTTTTCTCCCCCTCCCCTTCCTTTTTAATTTTTTAGTATAAGTAAGTTTTACATTTGATTAACCATTGTAGCTTTAGAAAGGAATGCATTCAGGTGTAGCCACATGTTACCTCTCAATTAATGCCTTTTGAACTACAAGCTTGTCTAAGGAAATTTGGTTTATGCTTTGAATTATCTGCTAATCATATTCATATTTCTGATCTTTTTTTTTTCTTTCTCCTGTTGATATCTTACCATCAGTACGCAGGCAGGTTAGCTGGCTGATAGGAACACAAAGTACAGCCCATTATTAGAAACACAGGCTGTGTTTGGTGTCAATGACTAGGAAGACTTTCTTAATGCTTTCAGCTCTGTCTTCCATTACTTTCTGTGATAGTTACTCTGTTGGGAAATTGTCTGCTCTGCACCTCAGGAAGAACTTGATTTTTTCAGCCTTGGGAGTATAGACCTGGGAAACAGAGGCTGGGGATATGAGATCTGGCAGCCAAACCTTACCAACACTTGTAGAAGGAAATACAGGTATACTCAATGAGGAACTCATTTGCAGAAAAACAAAGATGGATTCATAAAGAAATATTCTAATAAGGTTAGCAACTAGTGTTCCTTTCAAAAGTCAGTAACTACTGCTTGGATAGATGGCAGGTATTTATTTTAAAGAAAAAAAATGTATTTTAATCTATATTATAAATATTTGTGTTAATAAATTACTGTTCTCATGTCTTTACCTGGAAAAAAGAAGGTGGCCACCAAGCTTCGTACTAACATGGTGACACGGGTACATGGAGGCTGTAAAGGTCAGAGGCGTCCCTTTACCAGTGGAGTGGCACATCTGTGTTGGGAACTTCAATGCCCTTGTGCAGGACACAATGTCCCTCAGGCACAGTTGAGTGCTTGACATCCAATGATCTCTGAGTGCTCTGCAAAAGTATGCGAGTTAATCTTTCACATTGCCTAAATATGGAGATGGTCCACAAAGAAGTGTCCTACTCAACATGTCCATGAGTTAGCAACTGAACTGAGAATAGGATCCAGGTCTTCTACTGGCTTACTATCATGTTCTGTGCATGCTAGACCATACAATTCCCTTTGGCAGCTTGCCATTTCTCTCCCAAGAAAGAGGTGACTCCTATCTGAACTCTTCTACATAAACAAGTCAGCAGACTTCACTTCTAAGGGGACATCTGTAGGATTGTGTTACCTCCAGCCTCAAGATTACAATCAAGATTCAATTCTCTGCCTGTATTACTCATAGTCTTACTTAGGTTGAGCCCACTGGTCTGCAGGCCAGGGATATACAGGGATATACAAAGAGAATACTAGACAAGACTTGGATCCTGCTTGCGATGGGCAATGAGGATCCTAACAGGGTGACCCATGCCACATCATGAATGCTATAACCCAGCAGTGAGTCCCTGCAGTCTACCATTAACCATACACTGAGATTCAACACGAGAAGTCAGAGCAGAGCCTGGCTTACTCATTATTTTGTGCAAGTTCTTCAACTTCTGCTGTCATGCTTGGGAGTATTACCTCAGGAAATTTTATTTTTCCCATATCGNCACTGCTAACTCATATTGAGCCTGCTATTGACCAGCAAACCTAGATCCCTTTCTGCTGGATTGCTTTCCAGCTACTCCTTCCCCAGAACAGACATGTACCTGGTGTTATTCCATCCTAGGTGCAGCATCCTGCTTGTTGACTTATTAAATTTCATTCCACTAATCATAGCCCTATGTTCCAATATATCTAGGTCCCTCTGCAAGACCTCCCGACCCTCAAGAGTCAAAAACTCCTATGTATTTGTCTGATAGTATTCCTCTGAATATAAAGGCATTACTGATAGTTGTTATGTTACTGGTTTTCTCCCCCTCCCCTTCCTTTTTAATTTTTTAATATAAGTAAGTTTTACATTTGATTAACCATTGTAGCTTTAGAAAGGAATGCATTCAGGTGTAGCCACATGTTACCTCTCAATTAATGCCTTTTGAACTACAAGCTTGTCTAAGGAAATTTGGTTTATGCTTTGAATTATCTGCTAATCATATTCATATTTCTGATCTTTTTTTTTTCTTTCTCCTGTTGATATCTTACCATCAGTACGCAGGCAGGTTAGCTGGCTGATAGGAACACAAAGTACAGCCCATTATTAGAAACACAGGCTGTGTTTGGTGTCAATGACTAGGAAGACTTTCTTAATGCTTTCAGCTCTGTCTTCCATTACTTTCTGTGATAGTTACTCTGTTGGGAAATTGTCTGCTCTGCACCTCAGGAAGAACTTGATTTTTTCAGCCTTGGGAGTATAGACCTGGGAAACAGAGGCTGGGGATATGAGATCTGGCAGCCAAACCTTACCAACACTTGTAGAAGGAAATACAGGTATACTCAATGAGGAACTCATTTGCAGAAAAACAAAGATGGATTCATAAAGAAATATTCTAATAAGGTTAGCAACTAGTGTTCCTTTCAAAAGTCAGTAACTAGTGCTTGGATAGATGGCAGGTATTTATTTTAAAGAAAAAAAATGTATTTTAATCTATATTATAAATATTTGTGTTAATAAATTACTGTTCTCATGTCTTTACCTGGAAAAAAGAAGGTGGCCACCAAGCTTCGTACTAACATGGTGACACGGGTACATGGAGGCTGTAAAGGTCAGAGGCGTCCCTTTACCAGTGGAGTGGCACATCTATGTTGGGAACTTCAACGCCCTTGTGCAGGACACAATGTCCCTCAGGCACAGTTGAGTGCTTGACATCCAATGATCTCTGAGTGCTTTGCAAAAGTATGCGAGTTAATCTTTCACATTGCCTAAATATGGAGATGGTCCACAAAGAAGTGTCCTACTCAACATGTCCATGAGTTAGCAACTGAACTGAGAATAGGATCCAGGTCTTCTACTGGCTTACTATCATGTTCTGTGCATGCTAGACCATACAATTCCCTTTGGCAGCTTGCCATTTCTCTCCCAAGAAAGAGGTGACTCCTATCTGAACTCTTCTACATAAACAAGTCAGCAGACTTCACTTCTAAGGGGACATCTGTAGGATTGTGTTACCTCCAGCCTCAAGATTACAATCAAGATTCAATTCTCTGCCTGTATTACTCATAGTCTTACTTAGGTTGAGCCCACTGGTCTGCAGGCCAGGGATATACAGGGATATACAAAGAGAATACTAGACAGGACTTGGATGCTGCTTGCGATGGGCAATGAGGATCCTAACAAGGTGACCCATGCCACATCATGAATGCTATAACCCAGCAGTGAGTCCCTGCAGTCTACCATTAACCATACACTGAGATTCAACACGAGAAGTCAGAGCAGAGCCTGGCTTACTCATTATTTTGTGCAAGTTCTTCAACTTCTGCTGTCATGCTTGGGAGTATTACCTCAGGAAATTTTATTTTTCCCATATCGCATTATTTGGTGTTTGTTTGTTTAAGGTTCCTGAAATGCAGTCCAAGAATGCTGAACCTTGTGACTTGTGGCTGACTGAATACTGCTTTGCAAACAAATGTGCCATGACCACAAACTGAAAACAGTGGGCTTCAGTCCCAGGGAGATATCCTTTTGCACTCCATGCAAACCTAGTGTCTTGCCTAGTGGAATTCACATCTGTACACATCCAAAGACCTCCTCTGAAGAGACAAGCTGGCCTTCAATTTGAGACCACAGCTGCTTGCTAAGTGCCAGCATTTCACAGCTGCAGCATCATCACTGCAACAAGAACACAGTCCCCTGCCCCTTGGCTCTGTGAAAAGGCAAACACGGTCTATGGGGAAGGATTTACTATTCTATTTTGATTGTTCAAAAAGGAATCCGGTGGCCTTCCCACTGTATCCTCTTGAAATTCCTGATCGTTCCTGTCAGAATCCCTCTGCTGATAATTCAGTAAAACACAGCACTTATTATCCTGGTTTCCTCTTCCAGTGCTGGCTGCTCTGGGCTTGTACAGTGGGCACATTCTGCCTCTGCCTCCCATTCTGCCTCACTGGGAGGGCACATTTGTGCCAGTTGGGGAGTGCATTCAGCATACCAGTTCATGTTTCATTCCCTGCACCCTTTTTGAGGCTGCATTTCAGCTATTTTGATAGGAGTGGTTGGGCTCTATGATCCAGTGGGTCTCTTCCAAACTGGTTGTTCTATGATTCTATGATTCTATTTGTTCTCTGGGTACAGCCCATGATTTTTTCAAAGCCTGGAGTCTCCCCCTGAGGAAAGATTGTCTCCAGCTCTGATAGAACAGTCAGATTGTCTAAGCTAGCTGGCCACAGAGATCAGGGTTGGTCTTCGTCAGAGATCTTCCTTCTGAGATCTTCCATGCACCACTGGGCTTATGCTGACTTTTGTCATCAGTGCCCCTGCTCAGGACGGCCCCCACACCTTCCTGTCTGCACCACAGTGATACAAAGTCTCCCTTGGTATTGCCCTCATTACTGCAACCTGAGACTGCTACTTTCTGGAGATACAAAAGGAGAGCATAAGACAGGAAGATCAGGAACCAGAATTTTTAAAATTCCCCCTCTCCTGAATGTACCCTGGTTTTTAGAGGAATTTTCTGTCTCAGAAGCCATATTTATTTCATTTTCTGCTCCTAAATAACTCAGTAACAATTCCCAGTCTCTCAACAAGCAATAGTGGTGAATGTGAATTTGTGGCTGCTAGTGTGCATGCCCTTGCAAGGCTGTGCACAGGACCCTGTGTGCACCCTCTGGCTTGCAGTTATCTTGGAGCAGCAACCTTGAGTGACTAAGTGTGAGCTAAATACTGCAAAGATACATTTTACCCCCTAAGGATGTTAACACCTTAACAAATCAAGGTGGTACAGATGTTCCAGGTGTAACTTGGCTTTGCAAGACTACAGTCACATCACTGTTCTTGGAACAGGTGGGGAGACCCATTTTATGTACATATAATTATTAGCTTTTAATACATTATGTAAATGCATATTCTCGATATAAGGGAATTATTATTCCTTTCCTAACATCTCAATCAGACAGTTTTTCAGAAGTCTTCTAACATCTGTAAGGTTGGTTTCTCAGCCCTGTCTGCCTGATGTATGTTCCCTGAAGTGAGGGAATGCAAATGATCAGAATCTTGGGAACTGTAAACTAAATGTTTTAGGCAGCCCAGAAGTCCCTTACTCTAACATGTACCCTGACAGTAAGTCTAAATCGTCCTGTGAAAGAGTTATGCAGAATTACCTTGATCCCAGTGGATTCATTCTCTCACCTAGAGAAGGGAGGTCTAGGGGCAAATATCTGGGGATTTGTAGCTTCTGGGCTAAAAGGGAACTTGATGGTGTCTTGCATCATGCAGTTTGATGGTTTGGGAAGTTTGTCTTTGCACAGACTACAGACCCTGATTAATGTGACATTGTTGCTATGGTCATTGCCCTATCGTGCATTGTTTTCTGTTTCTGCCTTTGCTGACACAAGGCCTTTAGCACCAGTCTAAGGGCAACCAGTAATAACAGAGACAAGCAGAGTCATAATGACCGTCCTCTCAGCAAACAATTGATATGCTAATGACGTTGGTGGGAACGAAGCTCATATCTACAAAGAGAGGGACTGGAGAATGGAAATAGGACAAGGCAAAGAACAGAGTGGATTAAAAAAATGAGTTGAAGAAGACTTTGTGGAATTTTTCCAAGGACCTAGAAAAAGCTTCATGGAGGAAAGGGAAGAATCCAGTGTGATTTTCATACTGGGAGCAAGTCTGGTTTGTCAGATGAGCTAGCCAACAAACTGACCTTAACTCAATATTGCTCTGAAAACTTTGGTATTTTACCTTCTGTGCACTTCTACTACTAAGTAAAGAGCTAAATTGTTTCTGACTCTCATCTCTGCCCCAATGCAGGTTACCTTTTCAAACTACCAACCACATGCTCAAAGCGCTTACAGAGGAGCATCGGATCTCCCAGGTGCCTGTGGCCCTGAAGAATGGGGTGCTTTGAAAGTGGTGGTTGGTACACAAAGCAGTTGTGTTTGAGGGTACAACTCTGCATGGAACAGCAACCAAAGCCTGTGCCCTAGACAGGTTTTGAGACAGGTCATGGAGAAAGGGAGCTGTGGTCTACCAGTGCAGACAACATAATGAGTTGGAGCCCTGGGATAGCTATGTGAATGCCAAAAGAGGAGATCTGCTCTAGCCTAGTTAGAGGCAATAGCATTTCACACAATTGTTCTTTTTTATTTGCCTCCACAAATAATCTGTGATTGAACCAGATATATTTTGTAGGAAAAAAACTCCCACTGTCAACCAAAGACTTCAAATAATGGAAAATTTGGAAGTCTCATGAGAATCTACTACAGTGCTAACACCTTCACTATTAAAGCTTTATTTATGATCTTAATTTTTCACACCTCAGCTTCCATACTTCAGTGTAAACAACTTGTCTTTCTAGATACTCTCTTGTGCAGACACTTTTTAACCCAATCAAGTTGTCTCTTAGCTGTCTCTTTGATCAGCCAAATAGATAGAGTTCCTTAAATCTCTCTCTGCAGGGTGCAATTTTCTCACCAAAAGCCATTTTCATGCATTCTAGGATCAGATCTGAACAAAGCTGAGGGAAGAACTTTGGCCAGACCATGTTTTGAGAAAAGACTTAGGAGATGGACTTTGTTATCTGATTACACGTGGTGTTAATAAAAACTTGATTATATAGTGATAAATTCTGCAGTTTTTATTGTTTTGCAATGACAAAAACTTGAGTCATCCATTGCAGTTCTCTGTGAATTTCTTCCCTTTGAAATTATTATTACAAGCATGATTATATTGCATCAATATAAATCAACAGTGATGTCCTGTCCTGGTTACAATGTATCAACATTTTGTTCACAACATCATGAGTTTCTTTTTAGGCATTTTCAAAAGTATAAATCTCCCTTTCAGGTTTCTCAGTAGCAAAATTAGCATTTGCTTTTTGTCCCTGTGCTCACAATTTTTTCATGGTTGTCAGTCCAAGTATTTGGCCTTCAAAGCTGTCTGCCAGGAAGCATAAATCAGGTATATACAATCTAGTATATAAAAATGTAGTTTCACTTACACGCAAGAAAAACATTCCTTTTTGGAGGTGTAAAAGTGGAAATAAATCCCTGCTTAAAAGTGTGGTCACCACTCTGTTCCTTCAGAAACTTTTCAGCATTATGCCACTACAGGGAGAAAAGTGGTTTTGGTCAGCTAAAGGCCAGTAAATTGTAATATGCTACTGGGTCTCCCATGGAAGAAATCATAATCTCATAATAGAAAAGTTCACTGGGGTATATTGTTACTGTGACCTGTTCTCTAGTAACAGGGTAGACGCTCATAGTGGATACAGTGCTGGCACAATGGCACATGTGTACTTACTATCCACATGCCTCTGCACCACTTCTCCCACAGAAAGGTCAATGACAGAGAGGTGAGAGGATTTATGTATGCACCACCCTACTAAGCAATGCTCTTAGTTAGCTTGGGACTTGGCTGTAAACAGCCCCACTCATTTCAGATAAACATCATTAAGGTCATAAAATATCTTGAGATTCATGCAAACTTCATGACAACTTGGATGCATCTGCTGCGAAAGCCTCCTAAGAATAGCTGGGGAGCTGCAGGGGAATGTGACGGCAGGTGGGATACTGCGTCAGAGCCTGAACCGTGTTTCTCTGAGAGGTTTTATGCCCAGTTTCAGTGGTCCAGCTTTCTGCTGGAAAAAAGCAGTGCAAAAAGAAAGACCTGCAAAGAAGGTCTCATGGCCAGCTGAGGCACTATGTGGTCATGAGTGGTATCTCTGAGTCAATGACTAGGCCATCCTAGTGTCTGGGATCATCTGATAGCATAGGTGTGCTGCTGCGGAGATTGTGGCATTGCTTCAGAGGTCAGAACTGTGGGTGTTTCACAGCGCTGCTGGCTTCCACATTCACATGTCCGAGGTTTGCCCAGCAATCCTCAGAAATTATTTATTGTGCAGGCTTTCTTTT
The DNA here is from genome assembly GCA_013389865.1 of Piaya cayana. Taxonomy (NCBI): domain Eukaryota; kingdom Metazoa; phylum Chordata; class Aves; order Cuculiformes; family Coccyzidae; genus Piaya; species Piaya cayana. The sequence continues at coordinate 38,060 of WAAB01019979.1, read as the reverse complement.
GAGGGCAGCAACCTTTCATGGTCAGGAGGGTAACAGTTTGTTCCCTTCCCTTCACAAATGCAAAGACCGCCTCACTTAACCAGTAGTGGGGCTCAGTGCTTGTGGTCCTTTGCCCCTTCCAGCAGCAGAGTTCTCTGTGGAAGCTCTGCAGTGCAGCCCACAGCTGGGGCAGTAGGCTCGGGGTGGTGAGGGGAGTCAGGGTGGGCAGCCCTGCTGCAAGGCATGCAGGAGATGCCAGCTGGGATGGTGTCACGGGGGCAAGGGATGCTGGAGGCAGGAGTGCCAGGGAGCCCCTACACGGTTCCAGGGATGTCAGCTCTGACCAGGGCTTAGCACAGGGGGAGATGAGAGGCCCTCTCAGGCCCACAAAAGGGTTGTACTCCGGCAACCAGAGGGTAGTCAGGCTGCAGCAGCCTGGCTCTGTCGGTGACATGATGACACGCTTCCAGTTCCAGGACACATCTTCCCAAAAGAGATTTTGTATGCTAATCCTCCTGTCCCCATTAGCCAGGCCTGGAGCCACCAAGCTGCCAAGTTCCCAGCAGGAGCAGCTTCTGGTGAGCTGATAAGAAGGGATAAAAGCCCAATTTTCCAGGCTCCCCTGGCTATGGTGGACTGTCACCAGAGCCCTTTCTCCAGCCAGACCTGCAGTGGATGCTGTTTCCCTCTTCGGGAGTTGGTGCAGTCACCAAGTGAGGATGTTGGCAGGTCCAGGCTTGCCTGGTGCACAGCCTGCAAGCTCGAGTCATCCCAGCACTTGGGAATTAGAGAGAAAGTCCCCATCCCACCACCCCTGTCACGGAGACTCTGGACACACCAGGTAGCGTCTGTTCCCTTTGCTGTGCTGACCAGCCCGGGAAGCAAAACTGGGCATACCAGCCATGAAAAATGTTATTCTCTAAGGGACTGCTGCTGTCTGAAATATAAGCAACTCTCTGCTCCAAAGCACTGTGAGCAGAAGAGAGTGGTGTCTGAAGTTACCTTTGCACTGCCCATGAACCCTAGGGCTGGCACAAATAGATTGCACTAGTCAGAGTATCCTCAGGGTTTGCCCAGTATGCCACAAAAGCCTCATCTGGCAGCTGGGAATAGTCAGAGTAGACCACAGATGTGGCCATGGACATTTGTCCAGCCTCTACAAAGGGGATTATAAAAACAGCAGTACAGAGATCTTCTATTGATATCCCTGCCCCATGGGGAATTTGCTGGTAACCAAAGACTTAGGTGCATGAAGTCCTTTACTCTGCTACAAATGACCTGAAATAGAATCAAGTTTCAGGTCCCGGATGTTTTGATTGGTTTCACTGCCATATCTTATGAGATGAATCCTTTAAGTCACATGGCACCAACCAAGCAGTATCCTGCTAAAAAATCCTTGTTGCAGCAAAATATTCATTGTCTAACTCCACTCCACCTACAGGTTTGTTTCTCCTTCATAAAGCTGTTTAAGAAAATGAGTTTGGGTTTGCACACAAATTATGTCTGTTTTGTAGATCTATAATCAGGTGAAGTAAATGCTCAGACACTACTTATGGGGGCCGTATAAATACCTCCATAGATAGAGACATCAAGAGATAAAATGCAAAGATATTTATTATTTTATGAGGCTCATTCCTTTCTCCAAGACCTTAGGAGATGTGCTTCATTGAATGTCAGTAAATTGTCTTTGATGTAGTGAAAAATCTATTATTTATGATAGTTTTGATCTTTCCCCAAATAATTGTATATTGAAGAATTATCTATGATGCTGGTGACCTTTAATGACATATTACTGAATCTCATGTGCCCATACATGGCCATGACACAGCAAGAGCTTTACGTGGCTTACGGAGTCCTGTAACACCGCAGCTCTCCAAAAGTATTAAGTGTCCAGCACAAAGTCAAGGCACTGTGAAAATTCTACATGTGTTTCATATCCAAGTGCTTTCTGCCTTTTAGTTTTCTGGTGATTGACTACTATCCTTGCAGATATATGGCATATTTTCTCAGCTTACTAGTTGTGGAAGATGCCATTGTATATTTCAGAAGGCATACGTAAATCAGCATTGAAGCCCTCTGGGCTGCTGAGACAGACAATATGTGGAGCAGAGGAGAATTGCATTTGCCAGGGTTAGCCCTGGGAGCAGGCGGACACCCAAGGTTTCACTGCCTCAGTGATGTCCTCAGAGCTGTGGGTGAGGGGTAGCCCCAGTCATTTATTTTAGGTGGTGCTCAGACTGTTGTTTTCAGAGAAAGGCAAATAGGCAGCTGTTGAACAGTGATCCTGTTTGCACAGGGGTTTATGAATGGGAGAACAAAAGGACCATGCTGAAAACACCCACTAGGGGACATGGCTGTCAGGGGAGCCATGCATGGCTCTCATGGGGGAGATCTGCAGTTCAGATGGGCAGAAATGTTCCCTCCAGCAGCCCTTTCTGCAACAAGTGAGAAGAAGGTTGCAAAATATCCAAGTATCTCAACACTGCTTGTTGGTGGAAAAGTGCAGAGAAGGTTAATTCCTTCTTCTCGGAATTTTAATCAAGGTCTATGAAAAGGTCTCAGAGAGAATAGTACAATATTTTAGCGTGGTAATGTTGTACTCCAATTATCATATCTTTATTTGGACTCTTGCAAGTTCAGAGTCATTAGCTACCATTTAGTATTAGGGATTTCTCAAGGAATAGAAATGGTTAATTTTTTCTAAGGTTCTTGGTGGAGAGCATGTCAGAAGGCCAGCAGCCCGGAATGAGACACAATGTACTACAGGTTTGTTTCAATCATGGTCTTCACCGTCCTGCCTATCCTTGGATTAAATAAATTGCTGGGGGTTTTTTGGTTGTGTTTGTTTCAGTTGCTGATTGCTGCTAATGACTGCAAAGCCCCACCCTTTCTATTAACGGGTCAGTGCCCAAAACATGCCCACTGCTAGTCAGATCTACGTAGTTTAAACAGGTGCTTTTTCTAACACAGGAGAAATATGAGCTGACTTTTTAAAGTCAAGCTGCCCTGCTCGCAGCTTAGGAGCAGGTCTTGCTTTTGCGAATACTCTCAATGGCTGTGAATTTAAGTTATGCAAATCCCGAACAACTAGTATTTGGGAGGTCCCCTGGCTGGCTCTGGAACAGCTGTTTCTGTTGAATGGTCCAGTAAATTCTCAGCTGATAAAGCTACCTGAATTTAAAACAGCTAGTAATGAGAGCAATGGCTGTCTGCCATTCTGCAATGCAATAGGTGCATGTTTGGGGTTTTTTTCATTTCAATCCTTTATCCCAAGTCTGTATTTATAGCTGGAGAGGGGACTGTAGCACTCAGATACACTCCTCAGTGTAGGCTGTGGTTTCTGGGACTGTGGTTGGTGAGTGGCTGCCTCACATGCATTCCTGCTGAAGGTTGTGGGTAAAATGTGTTCATCAAGCTTCAGCAAAATGACAAGAAGTTGATCTTCACATCCATTCACTAGCAAGAGAATGCAGGAAGTGCAGCATTCAAGGGACTGGAGGAGAACTCAGAAGATCTGCCTTCCTCAGTGGAAGCCTGCTGACCTTGCTTGGAAACAGCGGAGGACCTTGGCCCCCAGTGACACTGCCTAGGCCAATGGGAAGGGTTCTGAGGAGATGACATTGAGATCTAAGGGCATACAGCATGGGAATGAGATACGTATCATCAGGTGACACACATCTCATTCCTGGCTAGAGCCAAAATCCATCACTGCTCTCTGACACAAAACACATTTGCTCTTTTTACTCACACTAGTGGAAGAGAGGCCACAATCAGTGGTCCCAAAACAGCACCCTGAGAACCTGTCTGTGGTGGTATTGCTATTTAGATGCCACCAAGGTTGAGGATGGAAAAACCGTGTGTCCTGGCCCACACAGAAGTACTTCCTTCAGATTACTTATGCTTTCCAGCCAAAAGTAGCATAAAATTGCCCCAAAGAAAGAAGATGAGCACTGTGCTCCCCAAGGCTGCCCCCAAATCAAGATGGAGAGCTGTCTGCTCAGGCACTTGGACAACTCATTCAGAGAGAGCAGGCATTTTGTGGGAGATTAGGTGCTGACCCACACAGATTCAAGCTGAGTTACAGGGTGTTCTTCAGCTCAGGACAGCATGTGCTCCCACCACGGCTGGGAGGGACAGCGCCATGTGCTTCTTTGCAGTATCTTTTCTCCTTCATAACCTGCAAGCACCAAGACAAGGGGATGTAAACAAGACAGGCAAGGAGGGGCTAGAGGAGGTACCAGTGGGCTGTGGGTGCAGACCAACGTGCATGCAAGACTGCTCCCCTGTTCTCCCAGGCATGTCTGCAGAAAAATGGCATGACCAGCCCAGCCCAGGTGAAGACTGAAATGGTACCAGGTACGTACACGTGCACAGTAGCATGACAAAGCATCATAAAGCAGCAGGCATGTGGTCTGTGCTTGGAGGTTAATGAGGGAATGGGGTATTTTCCAAAATTCAAATTCACTGCATAGCTTAACCCACTGTTTTGCTCCATTCCCTCTCAAGTACTACATCCCACTAGACATGTTGACTTTTCAAAGCCCTGTTGGGTGTGAGTTCTTTGTTTTGCAGGGTTCTTTTTTTTCCAAAATACTGCTGAGGCAATGTAACATGGCCCAGCTCTGCATATGTGCTACCCCATTCTGGAAGATGGAAAACAAAAGCTAAAAGAGGATAGTTAACCTTTTCTAATTGTCGCAGCACAGGACTAGTTGCCAGGAGGAACTTGAGTGCTAATCCTACTTTACTCACCATGTGACCTTTGGATAAGTTACCTAATTACCTTGTCCTTCAGTCAGCAGAGCCTGTAAAAAGCAGGTGTTTCAGTGAAATCCAGGATTGCTGAGCCAACGTGTGGCCTTAAGAAATAACCAGAGAATGAAACTTGCTGCACTTTTTAAAAGGTGGCATTGATACAGAGGATTAAAACATCCTGCAGTAAATTAAACCTACCCTCTAATCCTTTGGCACAGAATTGAACCTGTACTCTTCAGTTGCTCGACAGATCGTTCTGGATATTATTTGGTATTCGTGGAGGAGTGATACAGATTGATCTCGTCAAATTATAACTGAGTCAATTCTGTTCCACTGGAATTAATTACATCCTACTGGAGATGCATGGATGATGATTTTCTCTGGCCACCCTGTAACTGTTGCTGCTAGAGGTGCCATCTAAATCCCACCATGGCTGCCCTCTAGGAGGAGGTGGCATTACCCCTCTTTATCCTTACATTTAAAAGGAGCTTTCAGGTTGAATTAAAAACACTCTGTGCAAAGAGGTATAGTTACTCCTTGATTCCAAGTCAGTTTCTCTCTCTTCCTGCATATGTCTGTTTTATTGACTCACTTTAACTGTGGTTGAAAGCCTTTTTTGTTTTCCTAAAATTATGTAGTATTAGGTACATAAATGTTTCTCCTATTTGCTTGATTCTACATGCTGATCTGAAACGAAAAATAGGAAAATAACTCCATTCCCAGAGATCATCCTCTCTGGTGAAAGATCTTTCACCCTCTGTTTGAAAAAGCACTTTACAGAACTATTCACTCCCTCTGTAGCATTTGATGTCAAAGAAAATGCAATTGTACCTCTGCTGTGGATTACAAACACATGGTTTATTATTATCTGGCACTCAGGAGGCAAGCCTATCTCCTGGGGTAGGTACTGCTTGTTTTCCTGGTTTGATCTCTCTCTCATTTAAAGAGGGAGCTTTTCAGGGAGATGCTTTGCAAAGAGCCAGTCTATAGTGTTCTCCTCTTTCAAGCAAGTTTGGCTATCGCAGTCTTTTGCTACAATGATCCAGTATGGTGTGTATTAAAATCTTCCCTTTTTATATTATGCTGTGGACTGGGCAACTAAAATGCAGACTTGATTTGGATGAACACATTCTACAACCAGATTTCCACAATTGGATTTTGATCCCTTCTTATTCAAAAGTGCCTGTAACCATGAATGGTCTAATTGAAACCGGAGGCTCTCACTGCAGACTAAAGAACAATTCAGTGGGATTATGGCAATGCAGAATCTGGACTGTTGTGATTAAATTTTGCAAATGTTAACTGAAAAATCTTGGCGCAAATCCTAGCCAATATGTATTTGAGCAGTTCCCCAGAAGAGAGTGGAGTGGATCTGAGCCTTGCCTGAGGTATATCAACATGGCTGTTCTAACATGTCCTTCCATTGTCTTCACTTGACATAAGATAAGGGGTTTGGCTCATGAAGGGCAAACTCTTTGAGGGATATTAAGGTTAGAATTTGGAAAGAGCAATTTCCAGGAAGAAAAGTCCTCAACGTAACAATGAAACCAGACAGAAATACTGCTGCCTTGAAAACTGACTCTAGAGATGAGAACCTTTCCCACAAACCCAACAAGCTCCTTGGGGCATATCTGCACCATGTGATAAAGCACGCTGCAAAGATCCCAGTGCTGGCCCCAGACATGGCAGTGGGATGAGGAGAGGAAGGGCAGTGCAGTCCAGTGACCAAGCCTGTCTTACGCTCTCAGAGGGCTTCTATTAAATGAAACTCGCCTCCCTTCAGGCTGTGTGTTGTGCTGAATGTACAGACTAGTTTGAGGTTTGCTCCAGTCTTTTTGCAAATGCAGTTTAGACATACCAGTGTATTTCCTTACCTGAAGAATAAGCCTTGGGATGAGAAAGGGAAAAAGTTCTTTTTCTGTGACAACAGGACAATGCCACTTGTGCCTGAATACATTGCTAGCAGTCTGTTAGAGGATGCTTTGTTCTTCGTTTGCTCTTCAGAGCACCTTATCCTAAATCTATGCGTAAACTGAAGCAGAAGCAAATTTAACAATACATTGCCATGAAGTTTGCATGAATCTCAACACATTTATTGGAAAGTGTCTCACACAGTGAGTCCATTATCATAGAATCATAGAACCACAGAACCGTAGAACTGTAGAACCATAGAATCGTAGGATCATTGAATCATAGAACCATAAAATAGTTTGGGTTGGAAGGGACCTTAAAGTTCATCTAGTTCCAACCCCCCTACCATGGGCAGGGACACCTCCCACTATATCAGGCTGCCCAAGGCCCCATCCAACCTGGCCTTGAGCACTTCCAGTCATGGGGCAGCCACAGCTTCCCTGGGCAACCTGTGCCAGTGCCTCACCACTCTCATTGTGAAGAAATTTCTCTTTGTGTCTAGTCTAAATCTCCAATTTAAAGGCATTCCTCCTAGTCCTATCACTACAAGCCTTTGTAAAAAGTCCCTCCCCAGCTTTCCTGTAGCCCCTTCAGGTACTGGAAGGTCGCTATAAGGTCTAAGAGCCTTTTCTTCTCCAGGCTGAACAACCCCAACCCTCTCAACCTGTCCTCATATGGAAGGTGCTCCAGTCCTCTGATCATCTTTGTAGCCTTCCTCTGGACACATTCCAATCACTTCATATCTTTCTTATGCTGAGGATTACAGAACTGGACATAATACTCCAGATGAGGTCTCACAAGGGAGGAATAAAGGGGCAGAATCACCTCCTTCAACCTGCTGGCCATGCTTCTTTTGATGCAGCCCAGGACACTGTTGGCCTTCTGCTCTGTAGGTGCACATTGCTGGCTCACGTCGAGTGTCTCATCAACCAGCACCCCCAAGACCTTCTCTACAGGGCTTCTCTCAATCGCATCATCCCCTATCATGTACTGAAGTCGGGGATTGCCCCGACCTAGATGTAGAACCTTGCACTTGGCTTTGTTCAACCTCATGAGGTTTGGACTGTCCCACTTCTCCAGCTTGTCCAGGTCCCTCTGGATGGCATCTCATCCTTCCAGTGTGGCAACTGCACCATTCAGCTTGGTGTCATCTGCAGACTTGCTGAAGGTGCGCTCAATCTCACTGTCTATATCATTGTCCCAGTACAGACCCTTGAGGGACACCTCTTGTCATGGATCTCCATCTGGACTTATAGCCATCAACCACTACTCTCTGACTACGACCATCCAACCAGTTACTTACCCACCAAACCGTCTACTCATCAAATCCATATCTCTCCAATTTAGAGAGAAGGATGTTGTGGGTGACCATGTCAAAGGCTTTATGGAAGTCCAGATAATCACATCCATTGGTTTACCCATGTCCACTGTGCCAGTTCCAGTATTTTCTTTGTTGGATATCTTTTGCTGGGGTGGGTTTTTTGGGTTTTTTAATTATTTTTTTTTCTACAGCTGACTGTTAGACTCCAAGATGCATCCAAGGTGGAATTATTAACCTATGAATCTGCCGCTTCTCTGGGAGAACCAGTCTGGCCAGAGCCAAGTTGTACAGCTGAACTGACTAGGTCATTTGTGGTGGGGATCTACCAGCTCCCCTCTGCCCTTTGGCTTGGAGTAACCTGTTGAACCTGCATTCACTTGTGAGCATCAGGCTCAAGAAGGATATTGACCAGCTGGAGGGAGTCCAGTCCAGGAACAAGAATGATCAGAGGGCTAAAATCATGAGCTATGAGCAAAGACTGAAAGAGTTTAGGTTTCTTAGTCAAGGGATTTGAAGATGGCTAGATATGATAACACACTTTAAGTATGTGAAAAGCTACTGCAAGGAAAAAGGGTACAGGTGAGGCATTAAGAGACTTTTTTTCCAGTTTTGAGACTTGTGCACCACTGAGGTGGTTTGCTGTGTGAAAGAGCTGCTGTGGGAAGGCTTTAGCAGCACCTGAGATAACTCAGCTCCAGCACCTTCAGCACAGCTGATTCTATCTAGAGGCTGGTGGGAGGGCACGATGACTTCTAGAAGTTTGTTCCAGCTCAGTTTTGTGTGATTTCTGTTATTGACACAGAAAGTCACAAAGCTGATTCTTAATTCTCTGGTCGATGTTTTGTGACCAGGCCACCATCTGATTTTATGGATTGTTGTCTGGTGGGAGAAGGGATTTGGGTAGTTGTCCATCCTGAAATCACCCAGAAGAAAACCCCACAGCAACTTCCCTCTAAAGAAGTTACAGGTGCAAACAAACATGAAGGGCAGGTTTCTAAGCTGATGTGAAAAACAAGGCCCCTTGCTGGGCCAGCTGCCCTCAGCAATGCCCCAGATCATCCTTCTAGTGGTGACCAACATAGTGGTCTTTGCTCTGAGTACACCTTGATGCCCACAGGAAGAACTAGACAAACACCAAAGCACTCAGGAAGAGCCAGGAGTTACAAAGTTTTTTTCAATGTAACTCAATAAAATGAAAGAAACAAAACAAAAGCAAAAACTGACACACATAACAATCATTCTTTCTCTGGTTTCATAGGGAAGCAAGTTCCAACACTGTCAAATCAAAGATTAAACAAAAAGAATAAGCCAAGGGCATGCTGCCATGCATATATTAGACCACTGTAAAACAGCACTGTGCATGTCCTCACAGATATGAACACTGTAAGGCAAACAGGGGCTTAAGACCCATCAAAGAAGCTGTCTTTCAAACAGGTTCACTGGGCCAGTATTTTTAGTCCTTTCTTTTCTGTAATCCTGTCCATTTTTAATGAAGGGACATTATGTGACCAGATTTTGCCTGAAGGAGTGAGTGCTGGAGGAAGAGAAGGCTGGATGGAGTGGTGGTGTAGGGCTCCCCAGGCAGCAGCTGCCCATAATGCTGCTCCTTGGGGAGGCTGGATCTCAGCTTCACTGCAGTGAGCCAGGGACTTACACATGGAACTCTCACATGCACCTAAGTCAGCACAAGCATCACAGGTTAGTGTAGAATTAAAAGGCATTTTAGACTTCCTCACAGAGAGAATCTCTCCCCTCTTTGTGAGATCAGCTCCTTTCTGTTGCTCCTCTGCATCCTTTTGTTATTTTTTATTGCTCTTCTGGAATTCAGCTTTGAGATACACACATTAGTCAATGGGCAATGAACTCTTTCAACCTTCCACTTCATCTGCAACAGACCCATTTTTAAGTAGGAACAGTGGTAAATGCTGATGAGGTGCAAGATCTGACACTGATCTGGGAGTGCAGAGGCATGCAATCTCTAATGTAACCAAGATCTAGAATTGGGTGGATATTTGTCTTCCATCTGGGAAGTTTTGAAGGTCAGCAATGCATTTGAATTTCTGTAGCTTTCAAGGGTGCTTATTTTTCTGTGGCTATGGATAGAATGGAAATAATTTCAAAAATACTTTCAGAGGAACTACCATGTCTTTCTCTAATTATTTGAAAAAAAATTAGCCAGCTTAATGTTAGTGGTGTACACTCTTGGTTCTGTCATTGCACATAAAGGTAACCTTCCTCTGGGAAAGTTTTAATGCAGAGGAAGAGTTTTTTGGGTTTATATACTGGGTCTCTTAAAGGTAGGAAATCAAACAGGCATTGTTTTCATATTATGCACATCAATCCTTGCATCCTTTCTTTTGCGTGTTTGCAAACATACAGATCTGGTAGAACAAGTCCCCATGATGGAAATCCCTGGGGAATTCCTTCTCTCTTCACTCCTCTCCCCAGGAAGCTAGAGGGCTTTCTGTGCTCGGAGGACCTGTGCTTAGTACTCTGTCACTAGCCCAATACTTGGGATATGCATGTGGCTTTTGAACATACCTGCTGACATGCAGTGAAGTAGGAGAAAGTTTTCCTGCTGACTAGTCTAGTGCTGGCACCAAGTCAGGGCAATGCCATCAGGTGCTTTAGGAATACTTAGCAATACAAAGAAGTAAGTATTGGGCAGTGAGATCATGACCTTCATGTGTTGTCCAGTGAAATAAGTCAAATACTTTTGCTGATCACCTTCAGTGTTCAGTTTTCTTTTGCGATTACATTTCTGGGGGACCTTTGAAGGGAAGTCAAAGCATTCAGTTATTTTGATATTTGGAGGTGTTCCTCCCAGCAAGAGCCAGACACTTAACTCCTTTGTATTCTCTCACAAATGCATCCAATGTAACTACACGTCACATAGTGTGTGCCTACCCTGTCTCTGGGAGGATGGATCACCTGGATCCCAGATGGCCAGGAATCATGCATGTGGTGGTGCAGGACCAGGGCCAGTGCAGTGTACATCTGGTGCACACAGGGCTCAGGAGATGCATAAACACCCAGTTGTTCTTCCCACTGCTGCTTGGGGCAAAGGTTACTGAGTTCAGCTTTGGCGTCTGTTCCATGTATGCAGGATGTACTAATGCTTTAAAATACTGCTGAATGAAATGTGTTTTATGAATATTGGGTATTAAGCCTTTGTACAGCACTGCAGCTTGCATGTTTACTTTGGGTCCTGAATACCCAACCTGAGTTACTGGAGCAAGTAATCTCTCAGTGCCTGTTGCCACATGCACCACAAACTGCTGCTAACCATGCAGCTGCCTCCAGAATCTGGCTTGGAGTTTTAGCTTCATCACACTGCTTCAGATGCCAGGCAGAGGGCTGGCCTCTTCTCTTATACAACTCTGTTTGGGTAAGGTTCTTTGTCTGGAGAAAATCCTGCAGGGGAATCCCAAGCCTAATCTTTCCGTGACTGCCACTCCTGCCAGATGCACACCTAGTACTGCAGATCTTGCTGAGGCAAAACATCTTTTGAAGTTGTTGAAGAATTCTGCCTGAACAAATGTAGGTAAATCTGGAAACCTCAGTGGGAAGCACTGTTCACTCAGGACAGTGACTGAGGACTGCAGCACTTAGTGCACCTTGTGGAAAAAGCTGTGGGGCTGGTACAAGAGTGAAGCATACTGGCCACTCTCATATCCCACTGAGACGAGTCAAAATGGAATACTCAGTGTGGAGCCCTTGACTTTGACTTAGGTAAATGACAGGACTGCATTTACCAGTAGAGTAAGTTGTTATTGTACCTCTGGCAGAAGTCAAGACAAAGCGAGGCCAGCACAAGCAGTCATATCTAAGGTGCCCAAAATGGAAGAAAACATGATTAAACTGATTAAATGAGTCACGCATACTTGATATTGTGCTGCAGAGGTAGGCAGAAAAGCCCACCCCTACCACTCTGAGTTGCAGAGAGCAGCATCTGGAAAAAGGCTTCTTATTATCACTCTTGTGGACTCTTTTTCCCCCTCTTTTGTCCTTTCTCTTCCCTGCTTACACTCACTGTAACTCTTCAGGCCAGGCACAAGACATTACTTGGTATTTGTACTAGGATTAGTGTGCCCTCTGATGCCTCCAAGTATGCAGTTACCACTTCAGCTTCAAATATTTTACAATCCTTATATATCACCAAGCTTCTTCTTTCTACTCTGTGTTATCAAGCAGTAAAAGTACTGGAAAGTCTTTCTGTTCTCCTTCCCTGATGATGAATGGGCAATCATTTCATATGTGGTTGCCTTTTCAACTGACAGAGGGGCAGGGACATCTCCCCAAGACTGATCCAGGGATATCATCTCACTAAGACTGCCTCAAGGGACATGAAGGTTGTGTTCATCATCACATCTCCTGTCACTTTTCTAAATGTGATATAATCAGAGAAGGCTTTCTCTTTGAGAGCAAAGTGGAATTGAGGCAGGAGACTACTAGGTCGGCTAGCAAAACATTTACTGTTTTCCAGCTTACATCTTCCTTCAAGGAAGATGGGCAAGGGAAGGCAGGCTGGCTCTTGAATGGCCTCCCTCAGGCTATACTTTTGCTGCATCGAGGCAGAGAAGACGGCAGCATCAAGAGGTTGAGCGCTCTCTAGCTTCTGCATATGTGTGCTGTGAGCAAAACAAGCTTAGGTTAAGTCCCTTGAGTATAAATAGGCAGCCCATGACATCTATGAAGACTCCAACTGGCTAGGTGACAGCTATCTCGGGTATGTCTACCCATGTTGCTCTTTCATTTCCTGGCTGCAGCCTGCATAGCCAGAGAATTAATGCAGCCAGAGAATCCAGCTCCCTTGCTCCCAAGTGTCCAAGGGATGACCCAGCCATCTGCAGGAATCATTATCGTCCTCTGCAAGAGGGGACAAGGTCAAACCAATTGAATGTTGTCTGAAGAGGATCTTGGGGAGGGAATGTTTTCATTACAACAGTTCATCTTTCTTTTCACAGTTCATCAAAAGCAAGCCTTCTGCATACACACGCAAGACAAATAGGACAGAGGGGTGATGATGGATACTGTAGACCCGTGGTGATTGGGATGACCCTCCACTCACACAGTTGATCAAAGGCAAGTAAAACAATCAGCCAGCCATCAGCAATGATGTAATATTAAACTCCTCAAACACCTAATTTAATTAAGTCATTATGATCAAAATCTTCATACCAGATCTTTTAAGTTATACACTCTTAGACCTTGCCCTAAGATAGCAGAAAAGGACTTCCGGAGGGGAAAAGACTGTAAAAAAATACTTAAAAACCAGCGCCTCTTCCCTCTGACACCTCCCCGCTCCAGCCGAGCAATTGCTTTTTGGAGGATACACCTCTACCTAATTTCCCCAGACAGATTTCAGAAAGCTGGTGTGCCCCATGCCCAACCCTTGTCTCTGCTTACTCTGCTGCAGACAGAAATCAGGGCAGAATAAAGCTGGAGTTTACAATGTTATCTTCTTGTTGGGGCAATCACTATTATGTCACAAAACTTACCCCTGTGGACCTGCTGCTGGTCTTACAAGTCTGAGCCAAATCTTACTGAAGAAATGTTAGTTCCATGCAGGTGCATTGTCAGCACAGGAGGGGAGGAGAGTTGAAGATGAACAGGCATTCATCAGGAATACATTGATGTGGAGAGTGTTTACACTCTTCAGCCTAGTCCCCAGAGGGTAAAGAACAAGATGGGATGTTAAATGCAGGTGTTCTGGAGGTGGAACTGGAATTTACTGTATAATCAAGATCATTGACCTGTTAGAGGCCATACAGAGAACAGCCATGAAAATGACCAAAGGGATGCAACACCTCTCCTGTGAAGATGGGCTGCCAGAGTTGCTCACCTTGGAGAAGAAAAGGCTCCAGGGAGACTTTACTGTGTCCTTTCAATACTTAAAGGAAGCTTATAAGACAGATGGAAGTTGATTTTTTACGAGGACAAAGGGTAACTGTTAAACTGAAAGGGGGTAGATTTAGATTGGATATAAGGACAAAATTCTTTGTGATAAGGGTGATAAGATACTGGAACAGGTTGCTCAGGAAGTTGTGGATGCTTCATCACTCAAATGATCATGGTCAGGTTGAATGTGGCTTTGAGTGGCCTGATCTAGTGAAAGGTGTCCCAGCATATGGCAGCAGGATTGGACTAAATGATCTTTAAAGAGTCCTTCCAACCTAGACCATTCTACAATTCTTTGATCTTCAGAAGATGTCTCAGTCCTTTTAAACAGCAATCTCTACATGAGATACATCCTCCTTTGGAAACTTCTCTCTCCATTGATTAGAGGGATCTGAGCAACTAGCTTAAACTAGCTAGATAAATGAGCAGAGATGGGCCCCATCTTTTAGCATTGTAGTAATTATTGTAAAGACATCAGACACAGTAATGATGACAAATGGATAGACTTTTAATTCCTAGATGAAAAAGATATTTTTGTTTTCTCTCTGCTTTCATCGTTGGCTTAAGGCAATGTAATTCTGTACTAGATCTGAAAGGGGTGAGTCAGCCCTACATCACACGTTCCCACCCCATTGCCTGTGCGCCTTCGGAATTTTGTGGTTAAGTAGTCAGACAGATCAGGGAATTCAGACAGATGAGGGAACTCTTCCCTTTTCTCCTGTTTTCTGCTGGATTTAGCATTTAGTCGGATCAGCCTGATGTGCTCAGTTTCCCAGCTGTATGAGCCCTACAGCTAGTGCAAAGGAAGGGATAGGAGCTCATGGACAGCAGCACAAGAACAATGCTACACATCTTGGTGAAAGCCAGACTTAGGTTGGCTCAGGGTGGTCATGAAACCACACTTAACTGGCATGTGATCTGGCAACCCAGTGGTGATATATTCTCCATCTCATTACCAATTTCCTGAGTCATCTGAGCAACAGTAATTGCCCTGCTATTCTTTTCCACTTCATTATAGAAAGGCACGACAATTAAGCAGAATAAAGTTCACCGTGCGTGAGTTCAACAAGCACCTGAAATGAAGTGTATGGAGGTGATGTACAGTATTAGGCAACCAGCTTCAGCACTTGTAGTAGCACAGTCACATTTGCCAGCACTAAGCAAGGAAGAAGACTGCAAGGGGAAAAAGCAAGAATCTTTACCCTGGAAGGTTTGAGACAAAGGAAGATTTGAAACAAAGGGGAACCAGAATTTCTGGAGCAAACTGCATCTGGTGTAAAGAAGACCTTTTGGACAGGCTAAGGATGTGAGCATGTCCCTTCTGATTGTGCACCCTGGCAAACAGGGTTGCAACCAGAACTGTAGAGGTTACTCACATTGAAAACAGAATCACTGTCTGAAAGCAACATGTGAAAATATACCCAAATGTCACACCCCAATTACTGGCACTGTAGAGAATCTATGCATATTCCAAGTGCCAGAACTAAAACAAAAAGAAGAGAAAGAAGAGGAGGGGAGTAGCAATTCAGGGGAAGCCCCAAAGGAGAACCCCAAAACCTGTGGTTATGACTTACTCTATTAAAACCGATTAGTTAGTTAAAGCCTCCAGATCAGAGTTCCAAATCCCTCACGGCATGTTTGAGAAAAAACAATAATAATCTAAAGCATTGGTCACTAAAAATAAACTATCTTTATCTACTCTACACCTCTATCCACTTATTTACACCTTTATCCACTTTAATAAACCACTGGGTGACTTAACTACTTTGACAGATTTATACAGCTAGGTCACCCCTAAGGCTGTTTTCTTTAAACATTATGCAGCACTATTTTTTTGTTTTCCATCTTCCCTGAAATGCTATTCTAAGCACAAATCTGCTGCCTTGGGCAGTACACACACTGGACATAGACCTTTGTTACAAGATCAGCTGTACTTGAAGGTGTTTTAATGTGTGTATTACCATGGCAGCCAAGTCATGCATAACCACCAAAGGCAGAATTGTTTATAGTTAGAACTGGAGTCATTCACAAGACAGAGCAAAGCCTGAGTTTACAACTACAGCTGATGATCCATGGACTGAACACCTAGTGGTGTTAATGAGGAACATACTTTCACGAGTGTTTAGTGAGGATCTGTGGCCGTGTAGTTGAGGTTGGATTTGGTGACTACCCTGGCTGTGTCCCCTGCCTTTACACTGACCAGCCTAATGTTGGTCCAGAACAAAGTAACGTAGGGAGGAAGAGAAGTTGAAAAGATAAGACCCCTCTAAAGCTTTTCTTTAAACCTTCCTCAGAGACTTACATTTCAAGCAGACTCTCTGAGGGCTGCATAAAGAAGATGAAAGAAATCCTGGACTATGTATGCAAAAAAACCACAATGAAAACCTAAAGGCAGACACAAATAATCCTCCATCAGTTTCTGTAGTGATGAAATCTTTCTTGTGAATAGCACATTGCTGAGGAATCAGACTGTCCTAAAGGATAAATTAACAGTGAACTGGGGTATCCCCCTTGTCAAGTAACTGCAGAGCTAAGGGGTACCCAGGATGACATTTCTGCTTTACAACTTTTTGGAGCAGTTCAAGATTTTCTACTAACATAGCAAGGAGGGAGGACTTACTTTTCTAACTCAGTGGCTAGAATATGCCAGGGCAGGGGGGAAAGTCACCTGTGGCATAAGCTCTGCTCCAGGGAGGAGCTAATTATCTTTGCAAATTTGAGCCCCATCAGCAGAAGTCCTATAAAACCACCAATTTCTGGGGTGAATGCATGGGGGTGAGAGCCCAGGTCTGGGAGGTGGCCAAATGGTTGTCTTAAGACAGCACTCTTCACCAAGCTGTACTTCCAGTCAACTTAAAGTCTTCTGGTGACTGGAGTAACTTTTAAAAAATATTTTAGCACCAGAACAAAGAAGCCAAAGAAGAGACTTGTTTCTAACCAAACTAAAGCATTTGATGATGGTCTTTTCTTTCTTTTAATTTCTCTGCTCAGCCTGTAACTTCTGTAGTATTACAAGCAGCGAACTACATCTAATCTGGTAATAAATCATCCACCTCTCTATTTTGCTTGCATGGGTTGAGGAAAGGCAGAAAAGACTCTAACTCTGCAGTTCTGCAGAAACCAAAGTTGATGTTCTCCATAACAACTCCTGAGTACACTGCCTCAGGTTTGGCTTCATTTTATCTGAGGTGTTTGGACTGTGTCCTGCTTCCTGAAAAATCCCACTCATAGAAACCAGGTATCTACAACCACTTCTTAGCACAAAAGAAACTGATGAGTCAAGGTTCTGGTAAAGGGAATTACGTCTTCTCTTCACAGACAGGGATAAATTGGGACACTGGCATTGAGGGACATGTCAATCTACCTGCCTTGTCCTGATTGCTGAGGCACGATCTCAGACACGGTCTTCCACTGTTATTTGTTCACTCTCCTGTAGCCTATATTATCTCATTTCAGGACAGATGAGCATGAAAAGACATCAACTCAGTGCTCAGTCCTCAACAAAAAACATTGTTAACATCATTCACCTTCCAGAGCTCTGCTCCAGCTGCTTCACACCATATCCTTTACTAGATACTTGTATGAATAATAATACCTGAAGCTAGACTAACTAGGATTGCAACAGAAAAGGAAGTTAACCCTCCTGCTTCAAGGCACAAACCAATTCAGAGAGGGCAGGTTTACCAGCCCTGTGGGAAGGAATTCATACAACCTTCTCTACAGCATCTGGCACCACCTGCATCCCTTCCCTCCATTCCTTCTTCCTGGCCCCTTGTGCTGTCTTTCAGGATTTTTGTTTGCTGACAGGTTTTGGCCCTACCTTGAGAGGCAGGCCGTTCACCCTTTTACATGTCTTTTCCCCAGCTGCAGCTGGTTCCAGCTCTCTCCTATTCGTCCTGGATTTTGACAGCTTTCCCTTACTAACACTTGCATTGAAAATTTCTGGCTCTCCTGTCTCATCTCTGCTGGTCCATTCTCCCCATCCTAGTTAGCCCCATCTTCCTCACTGCCTTTTCTTTTTCCCTTTCTCCCTTTCCCCAACCACAGGGTTTAGAGGCCATGAAAATAATTGCAGGGTAATTGCAAGCAGTCAGGTGGTTTCCAGTGCTAGTGAGCATGTGGAATTGGGGTTGGACCTGCTGGAGCTGAGCCCACACACACCTGTGGAGGCACCTCCACCTGGCAACAGTCAGTGCCTGAAGGAGGGAGGTGGGAGTCTCCCTATCCATCTGAGAGGGACAAGCATGACACTGAGGGTCTCCAGAGCCTCCTGGCTGCACCAACAAGACCCTGCAGGGCCCTTCTCCCTACCCGCAGTCCCATGGTGGGTTGTGATCCATGGAGCTGATATTGGTCCCCTTGTTATTGGGGCTGCTTCCTTTCCACCTGCTGAGGTTAGGGTATGAAATGTGTCCTTGTTTGCCTAAAAGCACAGAGTTACAGAGGTATGGAGGTCTTTGCACTGTGCCCATCTCTGCTTTTTCATTTGTACATGGTGAGATGAGCAGTGGAAATGTTCCTTATCATCTCCTTCAGAACAATCTTACAAACCACCTTTTGTCTACAAGATGCTGGGAGCTGCTTTCTAGTGTACTGGCTAAAATGGTCTCATTTTTTGCACATTATCTCCAAACCACTGCTTATTATTTATACAGGGATTGTAATTTGCCTGGAGGCGGAACCATCCTTTCATTCTGTCGATACAGCACCAAGTACAATTATCTAGCTGCATCAGGTCCTTAGGCGCTGCCTAGGTACTATTGAAGCTGACTTCACTGGCTGGTTATGTCAGAATGTATCAGTCAGCCAGAGATGGAAAAAGAGTGACAAAAAAGCCCATCAACCAGTCCTCCAAGCTGGGACATTTTTCCTGTCCTCCCGTCATGCTGCTGTAGAAAGCTTAACATTATCTGCTGCAAGAGATTCACTAGGGGAAGTTTACACAGCCAAATTCTGCTGGTACATGTGCCATGCAGAAGAACTGAGAGTAGATGGCCTCTCAACACTTGCTGTTCCCATTTCAAGGATGGAGACATTATAACAAATACTAAGCAAAGAAAATACACTCACCTAGTGCATTTCAATGCAGACAACAGACTTCAAACCACAGAGCTTGGCACCTCCCGCTAGGTATCTCCTAACCTGTTCTCACCTTGCCTTCTTTCATTTTTCTTTCTCCCTAATCTTTCCCTTATTATAGGCAGGAAAATATACCAATGCAGAAAACGGAGTCCTTCCAAATCTTGTCCCTGCCTTCTTTTACTCTGTGCTTTCCTTCTCCTCTGTCCCACTGAGATCATTTACCTATAGCCAGAAAATGCAGCAGGTCTGAATGGAAGCCTATCACAGATTGTGGTTTGCCATGTACAGTGTGGTAGGTCTGAAAGAGCGTGATCACATATCCTCAAAGTGAGGAGCTAAATGACCTGATCCAAAGCCCTGTAATGTTAGTAGCCTGATCCAAAGCCCTGTAAGGTAAATGGCATTCTTTTCATTGGCTTCAAGGGGCTTAAGATGATGCTGTAAATAGTCCAGCAAGATACTGTACATGGATATGACAACTATTTATAGGGCTTATGATAGATAAAATGTGTACTCACCATCTAAATCTAGCCACTGTGCCATCTGGGGAGAGACAAATCAGAACTGATGCTTAGTGGAATGAAAGATATCAGTGATGATGAGGGACCACTGACATGTCATCTGCCTCCCCAAAGCAGAAACACCTGAGGTCCTTCACCATCTAGTCCAAGTGCCTGTGCAACTGATAGCTTTATTCTAAAGGAAAATTGCCAAATAAAGCAAAGTTATAACCACAGATTTATGAAATTTTCTGTAGCAAATATCCTTAGAGCTTCTCATGGTGATTCCAGCCCTCTCAGAGGGCTGTAGTGTTACATCTTCCTTTGACTGGATCTCTCTAACTAGTCAATGACCACACAATCATTGAAAACCAATGCTTGGTTGTGTCAGTGCAAGTTAATGTGGATGACCTTGGTACCCAGGACAGGCTTGATTGCTGCCATCAGTACCCAAGGTTACCAGATCTGACAACATCAGAGTAGAGTTACCTGCTTGGCATAGCCTATTAATATCCACATCTGTGAGCAAACTCCTTACCAGCATTCATAAACACATTTCTCTCTCTGAGCAGAACACAGTGTGCAGATGTTATCACGTGAATTATTTTTTTCAGAAAAATGTATTCTAATTATGTTGGAGGAGGGCAGTGTTTCATGCTATAGAGGGGTTGCCAGCAGTAATCTGATACTTTGTAAGTCTTCATGTCAAAGTACAGGTAGGAGAAGGTTGTTTAGACTATTGTCCTTACATTTGTTATGGTGGTGTCTAATGATAAATTAAGAATAGAAACATTGTCTTCAGCACTGCATAAACACAGAGAAAAAGACAAATCCTGACTCAAAGAATTTACAGTTCAAACATTGAAATGCTGAAAGTTGTAGCATAAAAGCCTCTGAAGTGTAACAGATAGGGTTCATGAATGGATGGAGAGACCAACATTAAAATCATCAATGGATCATAAATCTGCAGTCCTGTTTCTCTGTCATGAGGAAGGAGAGTATAGCAGAAAGAAAGGAAGTGGAAGGAGGTATGGGGTCTGCAACTGTGAATAGCAGGTGTCTCAAAAACAGCATTGGAAGACACTCGCTTTGCTTATGACCAGCACAGATTTCAAAGACTTATTCTCCAGGCCCCTTCACCAGCTTCATTGCTCTTCTCTGGACTCACTCCAGAGCCTCAATATCCTTCTTGTGGTGAGGAGCCCAGAACAGAACACAGTATTCAAGGAATGGTCTCACCAAACCTTAGGTGAAACTCAGGATCTGTACTTTTTGAGATCCCACTTACCAACAACCAGAGAAGTAAATCTAGCTTGCTTGAGACTCTGCATAGGAGAGCATCTCCTTTCATAGAAATCTCAGTTGGAATTTGTGAGTCTCAGTCAGGGCTTAAATAGATTGTCCACCCTACCAGTCTGTCCAGTAGGCAGGCAGTGCTTGCTGGTTGTCAATGCTGAAGTGCCAGGTAGCAAGTCCCAAGTATCAACCTGGGGTCTGTGTCTGTGGATCTTCTTGCATGATGCCTGCAGTCTCAGTACTGTAAAGCATCTTGTTAATTTCCAGGATCTGCTCACATCCATTGGTGATCATGAAAATACTGGAGGTCATACTTACAGTAAATCTTCGGTAAGACTCATATGCAAGTGTTCTGCTTAAAGGAAATTTCTGGACCCTGGACAACACAGAAAGACATCCTAAGAACTGCATAAAAGGAGGACATAAAGAAGTCAGCTGTCTCACACTGGTGGTGGCCCTGGCATACATGTATTTGGGGATATTATGTCCTGAAGAATGCAGTAAGTCACCACTGTCTACATATACACTGTCATGGAGTTGTAGGGTAGATATATGTGTTCATTTTATCATTCATCTTTTGAGGCTTTCTAGTCATTCTGTGCTTGCACTTTTTTGTGTTGACTATAAACTTTCTCTAACAGATGAATAAATATGTCTTCTGTGCTGTAACCCTGAGATCCCCTGTGTGGGATTCTGCATTGACTGCATCTCAGACATCATAACCCTGTAGTGACCACCCAACTACAGTGGTCTGAACAGCTCTCAGACCCCAAGAGCCTCCACATGATTTGCAACTTCAATT
Organism: Piaya cayana; assembly: GCA_013389865.1. Lineage (NCBI taxonomy): Eukaryota > Metazoa > Chordata > Aves > Cuculiformes > Coccyzidae > Piaya > Piaya cayana. The sequence continues at coordinate 16,513 of WAAB01019979.1, read as the reverse complement.
GCTCATTATTCCAACAAGTTTAGTCTGGCAAAGTCTATCCTGAAGATTTTACCTAGAAGTTTGTCATATTTTTGTTGGGGAGCCTGAAGAGGAGCTACTTTGATTGCAAAGCAATGTTTGCCTTATTTGGGTTGCAATTATCAGTCCCCAGCTCCTAAAAAAAATGTAATTGCATTTGGCTTTCAACAACTGGAAGGCATAATCTACCATGGATTTCTTCTGGAACTGTTAATTCTGCTGACAAAAATGTGCCAGTTTTGGTATTTTTTGTTGCTGTTTTAACTTAATTAAAATCCTGGACTAGCTTTAATCACACATTTTTTTATATTCCTTTCTCTGTCTGAACATCTTCATTTTTGCAGTTAACATGCATGCATCTGAACTGCTCTGCAGTGACGGACCACGTAGAGAAGTGTGTTCCAATTCACAAGTGAGACAGGGAATCCTTTCTCCTTCTGTCACCCGTACAGAAGCCAATATCGTGTCTCTCATTTCTTCCAGTGGGTAGAATTTATTCACAGTTTCAAAAGCCTCTGTAATGAATAGCTGATTGTGAATGCTCATGTTCCATGTGCTTCTACAAGGGGGAGCATTTTCACTATGAGTTTCCATTTATCTTTTTTACTATGAGACCAAGAGCATTAACCTGTTTGAGGAGCTTGTTACAAAAATAGCACATGCCACCACTACATCTGGTTTAGATGCTGACTTAACACCGGGCTGGAAAATGACAGCATATTATTTGTACCTTCTAGACACATAGTATGAGTGACAGGTATTTGTAGTTGGTTACACACTTTTTATTAATTCATTTCCTGTTTGTCAACTAGAAAACACCCAGTAATCAGAGCATGTTTGATTTTCCATCAGTGTCATTCCCTAGAAGCCTGCAAGGTTTTCAGATTGCAATGACCTGAGGTGAGGGTACTTCTAAAACCTAAAAGCAAAAACAGGCCAGGCAAGTTCTGAACTTCTGGAGCTGTTTCCTAGCCTGTCTCTTACACCTCCCTTGATTGTAGATAAATTCTTTGGTCTTAACTGCTTTCTAGAAACTTTCCTCGACATGAATATCCATGGTGTTTTAATGAACACTGATTTATGGTGCATTAGCATATGTTTCCCTCACTCCAGAGAAACTGGCTCTGGAGCGCTTATAATGGTCTTTAAAAGCCCAAGGCAGTGTTGCATATGTCAGGCAAAATCCAGCTCTTTGTAGCAAGATGACACAATGCTGAGGTAGTTGTTAAATTCTGTTCAAATGCCAGGATGAATTTCATCCTGTAGCCTTTCCTGATATATTGGAGAACAAATCAGAAGTCATGTATCTTGGCATTGATTTGGTATTGGGACTAAACCAACATCAGCTTTTATTGCTCCACATCACTCTGGATACTACCCTGCTCTGCACACTTTGCCAGGGGATTAATCATCAACAATGAAGAATTAACTTCATGTCAAACTTCTAAATGAAGGGGTTGTAAGATACCATTTCTTCATCCACCTTCGTGAAAACAAAGCAATGCACGATGGAAGATGTACAAATAATCAGAACACTCAAGGGAGGAGAAGAGGTGGAGAACAAGCTTCCATCACGACAACCAGCCAAAAAATTAGCTTAAAATCTTGATGAAGGAGGTTGCTGCATTTATGAAGGACATGAGAGGACACACTCATCTGCAAATAGCAGGGAATTGGAATTGTTGACTAGGGATAGCCCTTCCAGTCATTTTTCTATCATGAGTTGGCTGATGCATTGCCATTAAATTCAGCACAACAGCTGTAAGTAGACAGAGCTGTAAAAATACAATCAGGTGCTACTCTACCAAGGAAATAATAAGAGCAGCCCATGTAGTGTGAAGAAAGGAGGGAGTACAACAGAGAACTGCTGCACAATAGGAGCGAGGAAGACAACAGGCTTGTTTCTGGACACAGACTAGTATCTTGTGATAGGTTTAGGAAATCAATTGTCCCATGAAGCTTTATTCTTGTGTCAAAGCAAAAGATCATTTTGAGTTCAAATGTCTGTCATCCCAGCTAGGTTTGGAATGCCTTTCCAAGAGCTGAAGTGATCTCAGCTGAAAGGGTTCATCTATGTACAAGATGAAATAAAAGATAAAAAAAGAGATCTGTCTCCAGTGAAAGGTCAGTGAAATTTGTCACACAAGTAAAACTACTCTAATTCTTTAGAAATCCTTGCAAACCAGCCTCTCTAACTCCGTGTTATTTCCAGGCTGCTCACTGCTTCCTCTCTTCTTTATCCTACAAGAATGACCCTCCTCCCTTCCAGAACTTGTCTTTGCTGAAATTGGTATTGATCTAATTAAATAAATATCCCATATGTTTTTTACCCTCTCAATGAGGAGTGTCATCAGGGAAGACCACACATCTATGTTGTAAAGGGTAGAGACAGGCAGTAAATCCCATCCAAAATGAAAGTCATGTTCTGATATGCTCTTTTTATCCTTGATAGTAGCTGTATATGCCCTTGTTTTTTTGTTACTCTCCCATCTGGAGCACTCTTCAGACTTAGAAACATCAGGGTCAAAGCTGAAGACTTCATTCTGGAGTTTGACTGATAACAAATTTGTGGGGATGAAACTATCTGACTGGTGACTAGCTTGTCACTACCACTGAGACCATTATATGTTCTTTTCCTTTGGCCCTTTTCCAACATTTGACTTTCCCTCCTACAGTCTCAATGCAAATGAAGCCAACAGAGGTACTGGGCTCTGGCCACTCATTGTTTGTGAGCCTTGCCTGCTGCTGTGGTAATGTCACCCCATGCTGGAAGCACTGCCTACTGTTTTCTGTGAACACCTTGACTTTGCACCACGGGTGTTGAAGCACAAGCTTTGCCCACAATAGTTCAGCAGAATGTGGAGTGGCATGAAGTGGGCTCCTGAGGCCCCTAACACTGGCAAATCTTGTCCATCAGTTAGCTGGGTGTTGTGGCCAAGTTTATAAAGAGCTGAGGGCAGGATGGGCACAGATAGACACCTTCAGCTCAGAGCCAGGCTGGAGGGAATCTCACCCACCTTCCTAGCTTTGGCAGGGTTGACAGGGAGCATTGTTGTCAAATGTCCCTTTAAATAGCCAGTTGATAGAATCATAGAATAGCCTGGGTTAGAAGGGAACTTAAAGATCATCTAGTTCCAACTCCCCTGCCATGGGCAGGGATATCCCACTAGATCAGAGTGCCCAAGGCCCCATCCGATCTGGCCTTGAACACCTCCAGTGATGGGGCATCCACAACTCCCCTGATGATCTAACTAATACTGCAGAGCCACTCCCAGTGTGACAGACCACAGGCATCTAATACTTCTTGAGATCTGCTATGGCAACAGAAAGAGCAGAGTAGTTCCCTGCTCCCTTGTGAAATAACATTGCTAGGTGTTTGATAATGCAGCCACATTTTCCCTCATGCACATAGAAGCATGGGGGGAGTGAGAGGAGGCAGACGAACTTCAAGGGACCTGGGTAGTAAACACAAAATGCCAGGGAAGGTGGACAGACCCAGAGCAGACAACTGCATCTGAGGACAGAGTACTACCTTCCATTTAATGAGGTGCATCTCTGATTTGAATGATCAACACTCATGAACTAAGCAGAGTAATTCACCTGCCAGTGGGTTCATCCATGCCTCAAGAATCTAGGATGAGAGGGATGTCTTGCATACAGAAATGACCTGTCCAGGAGGCTGACTTGATTTGTGACTAGTCAGGGTAGAAGGCAACTTTTTATTCTCTGCTTTGTCCTCTGCTAGCATTGACTTAGGTTCTTGTCAAAACAAGACCAGTCTCTTGAACTTCAGCACACGTTCTATCCTGTTTAGTTTTGCAATGTTTTGTTTGGCTGACAGCAACTTGTTCATCAGAAGAAAACGTACTTCCTCAGTCAAAGCTCTAAGAAATCCTCTCCCATAACAACAGCGATCTACAAAGCCTACCCTGCCCACCAGATGACAATAAAAAGAAAACAGCCAAACACATCACCCTTCTGACAAAATGTTATCAGAAACCTACCTAGGAGAAGCTTTTCAGGAAGCTCTTAGCATCATTTTGAGGAACAAGAGGCAGAAAAGGTCTGCTGCATTAGGAAAAAGTACTCATGGTCCAGTACACAGTATATAGCTACTGACAGTGGATGTTAGAAGGGAATGTGCAAAACCCTTCCTAATTCACCAAAGTACCATGCCAAGAGGGATAGCTTTGCCCCTTTCACGGCTGATTATCTCATGCCCTGAGGCTAGGTATTGATAGTGCTTGTAATTTCATCCTGGCTAGCCTGGGCTTTGAAGCCACATGCATTGCTAGTGTTATGTATTATAACTGCAGATGCTTCTATTCATGCCTTATTAAGACATGGTCCATTCCCTATGTTACAACAAGGGTAAATTTAATCCCATGTCTATCACATATTCAATCTAGGCTGTTTGCCTCAATAATGTCTGCAACATAGAGCCCTCTACAAGTACGTTAGGCATTTCCAGAAGAAGTATTTGCTTTTCAAGTCTATCTTCTCATAGTAAAGAGTCTCTTGGTCCTGTTTTATGGGAAAGGGTAACAGGAGTGCCTGTTGGTGTTACTGTGTACTCATGCTTCCTCTCCTCATGCTCTCATACAACTTTGATTGCCTTTCAATATTTTCTCTTTACATCAAAGCTCCTCTTCCCTTCATGCCCCCTGCATTTTTGTGGTTCTCTGGTTAGGTATATTCTATTGCCACACCTCAGTTCTTTTAGAAGCAAGGTGATTTGTGGTCCAGACACATTCAAGCCTTTCACATAGGAGGTTGCCTGAGGTCCACACACTGACTTAGCTGCTGGCTTGGATCTCTTCATGAACTGCTGTCTTGTCCCTCTGTCACCTGCTGCAGCTGGTTCTAACTTTGCTTGGATGCTCCTTGAGGACAGAGCCTATCCTTTGCCAAGCACTTTGCTCCATGTAGCACATCACAGATACAAGAACACAGGCTGAATGAATTCCCTTACCAATATAACACAGGCAGAGACAGCTTTATAATAGGCAGCATATCCTCTTTGCATAAGCCAAACCACTGGCAAATACAATAGGAACAGGAAGAGGTTTGTTGAATGAAGCTGCATTTTACTTAATATCAAAGATACTGGCACAAATGCAAATAACATTTTCTCCATTAAGTTTTAAGTACTTCCAATTGTGTCTCATCCTACTTTCCTAGTCAATTTTTTATAACCAACAATTACTCTGTTTTGAAAGAGAGAGATGGAAATTATTCCTTCCCAGATACATGGAATTAATTCTGCAAGAACACGTTCATGAATAGACCTGAGCAATTAATATTTTTCCAGAGAATAATACATCCTCTGGAAATGTGGTTTTAGTTGTCCTGAAACTATTCACGGTTCATTAGTGCTGCATTCTCTGAATGATGCTGGCTGGGAAGGGGTAGGAAAAACAATGTGATCAGCTTCCCAAATCTGAAAGAGAAGGTGGTGGTCTTCAGATTGTACCACTATGTCTAGTTTCAAGAATATAGGATAACCAAGTTAAACTGTCACCCAGCAAGGGAAGGTGCAGCTCTGCCTCTTGATTGCCTACAGCATGGCTATGGGCAACAGGACACATAGGACACACCCACTCCCCACAAGGTGTCGGGGTGCCTTGGTGTCCTCTCCGCTGTTGGGTTCTTCTGACATAAAGCTCATAGTCCCTCCCACAAAGAAGGGAAGTTGTGCACCCTGTCTCCTGGGACATTACCCTAATCCAGCAGGATGGTGAAGGATGTCTTCCAGCCCAAGCATTATTTAAATGAGAATATCTTCAGCAGGAAAGATGGTCAGGTGGAGAAGAACCTGCCCCAGAATCCCTTAGAGACTGATACTCTTGGGAGAAGGAATGTCAGAACCTCATGCTCAGGGCAGCTGCTTGACTCCAGGCAGGAACTCCAGCCTAACCTTGCCTTGCATCAGGCTCCAGGGTCTTTGCAGACAGGAATCTCTTATTTCTTCCTTCAATAACAGATAAAGACTGCAATGTCAATAACTACTCCTTCCTCCTGCAGTTGTAAAACCCATCTCCTTTTTGCTTCCTTCACATGTGTCCATTGCTAAGCATTTAATTTCGGGTCACATGGAACTTCTTGTGTAAACCAAAACCAGTAGGACTGATATCCCCCCTCCACTTGTGAGTTAAACCCCCAAAAATTTACATTTGTTTTTCTCTGAATATAAATTATTTTCCAGTGAGGCTGCCAAGCTAAAAATCATTTCTTTGTGCAACTCCAGAGGTTAAACAAATGTACCCTCTCCCATACCTACCTGATTGCCAGTGAAAAACAGGACAAGAGGCCTTGAAAACAGCATGGTCTGGCTTAGCAGGAAAAGCTGTTGCTGATGTCTGCAAAACAGGCACAAAGCAGAATTTGAGGTATGTTGGGACAAATAATGTTTTTCCTTTTGGAGAAAGATTTTGCCACAGAATCCAAGAAGCCTGACCGATTTCATAGTCAGTAGAGCTGGGAAGTTGAAGTGGGACAAGGTTGATATATGGAGATTTATGGGAGGACAGCAGCGCTTTCTTTTTGCTGTGCTGAACTGCAGTAGGAGATCCCAAAGCAATCTCCACTTTCTTTTTCCACCACAGAGACATAAGATCCCCCCAATCCACCTCTGAGTGTAATTCATTAAGTTTACTCTCCACTTGTTTTCATCAGGCATGCACTCCACTGTGAAGATGCTGGACTCTGCCATCCTGAGGTTTTCATTATACTTTTCAGATAGCAGATGCAATCTTTGCAACCAGAAGCCATTTTTACTTCTCAGAACAAGGATGTACTTTGCAGAGGAGGAGAAAGGACTGTGAAAGTTTTGCATTAAACTGGCTGAAGGGATAAAATAACACTCTAAACCAAAGGGCATCTGCAATTGCTCTCACTGTTCTAATCAACGCCCCAACATGGGACATCAAAGCAGAGCAAAATGAGCACAAAATTCAATCCGTCCCTGAACTCAAGGCCATATGACAGGGACAGCATAGAAATGTCCTGATTATATTTCACTAGTTGGCAAATATCAGACCCGCCCTCAGAGGAAGACTGGCCCTGAAGGCAGGAAGATGCGGTGGGACACACTGTTCTGCCCAACTCCTAAGGGAATCAGCGATATTCCTACTTTCATGTTGCACATTATCATATGAAATCTCCAGTGAAGATGATTAAAGATTTGAGAGTGGGACACAGCTAGTTTTGGTGGGTTTCCCATGGGTGAGCCAAAAGCTAGTGGTCGGAGGCACTGGAGTATGAAGATGAGTGGGAATACTCTTCCTTGACAGTGTTGGTGGAGCTCTGACCCCACCACTGAATAAGAGAGTTTGGAAATAAGCTTGTTCCATTGACATGGCTCAGAGGGATTATCTCCTCCTTGACCTTACAACCCTATGGCTGATGAGCTTACCAGGTGCTTTTATGTAGCCCCAGCTGACACCGCCAAGGGGTTTTGTCAGATCTGCCGCTGTTGAGCAGAATGCCGTCGGATGGATTCTCCATGCCCATTCTTTTTTATAAATGACTTGGACAATGAGTCTTTCATACCAGGCAATGGGGCTTTCAGGCTGAGAGTTAGGGGATGAAGACTGAAAGAACCTACACTTTCAGTCCAATCTGGTGCCCAACAGGAGCAGTTATCTCAGTAGCTGAAAGGAGGGCTGAACCTTGCAACTTAGGAACAAATGCCTACTATAACTAGATATAAGGGTTCTAAATATGAGCAAATACAACAGCCCTTCAGGTTTAAATGTAATGCTCATGAGCAGAGACATAACTGTAGTCAGTCTAGTTCTAACATCCACCATAAGCACTTTCAAAGCAAAGGATGGACATACTGACCACACTACACTTCCTATTGTTCTGCCTTAGGAAGCCCTCCTGAAGTTCCATGTGGTACAGCACCAAAAGCGCATTTTTCTGTGTCCGTGTGGTCAGCAGAAACTACACCTAGGCCAAAAGAGGTGGATGTGATCACCGACTAACTTCTTGCACCCTATTGTAGTTCAACCATACTATTGTCCTAACTTTTCATATGTATCTTAGTAATAACAGTAAAAAAATATGATATAACTGTTCTGGCCAAACCACAGGTGATCTGCTTCTCCATTCTCTTTCCTATATTATACTCACGGCAGAGAAGGGAAATGCATTTACTGGCCGGAATGGGTTTAGACCATAATTCAAGATACATCCAGAGCCTGTTGTTGTTTGGAACTGACACATACTTGTATGTATTGCATCTGCATAGCCAGTGTTTCATTTGAACACCATGGGTGTGATTTATTGCCAATGAGCTAGTTCAGTCTTTTAAGCCGCACTTCAGCCCTAGAGGCATCTTCTAACACTGCTACTGAATCCTGGTGAAGGTATTTTTTTTTAATATATAGAGGTTTTCACAGTTATTGCTTTCATTACAGTAAATGCAGTGCTGGGAGCCTGTTGTGACAAACAGACAGCCCAAGAGCCTTAAGTCCTCTTTACATCCAGGAGTGCCACAACATGAGGAGGGGCAGCATTTGCTTCCACTACAGCGACCTGTCAAGTTGCCTCAGCCTCGGCTCAGCAGGGTCACTTCCAGGAACAAGGAGATAATTCAGCCATTATGACCCTGTCCAGCTCTCCTGTTCTTTGACAAGCCTCCTAACAAGGGTACCAATTAGTGCCAAGTGTGATGGGGGATTTTGCAAGGCAGACACCTGGGAGCTGAGCAGAGCCTGGGAGCACTGGTAGCCATCGGCACTGCATCAGGAGGTGGTTCTTCTTGGCACTCACAGGTGCAGGGTTACAGGGTGGTTTCCAGGGAACACCCCACTGGGGCAGGAGGTGCAGGGATGGCTCCAAATGCAGGCATTTTTCTTCTAGGTTGGTACTGAGCTCTCGCTCTCTTATTGTGTCTGAAGCACTTCATTTTGTATAAAAATCAAGCTCAGAGCACTTTGCTATCAGAAAGGGTCCCACAGAGTATTTATGGCCTATTTATGGAAAGAATAAGATGGTAGCTCTTACATCCTCACCACACGTCCCTCTCTTCTCTCTAAATCTTCTCTGTGCTATTTTATTTGGATAACACAGCATTCACAATGAGCTTTCCATTATTATATGCTGCCATCCAGCTGTTCAGTGTCAGGCTCTGCTTCAGGCTTCTTTTCTCTCCAGGCATGTGTCTTTCTTTGCACATTCGATTCACTGATGTGCAGCATACGCAGCAGCTCTCTTTCATGGGCAAGCACTGGACTAATAGATGATCTCAGGAATGATCAGATCAATTCATTAACCTTCTGAATAAAGTTCTCTACTGATACAACCCCTCTTATCAGGGAAGCCTTGGGTATTATTTTTTCCACAAAGTGGAATACTCTCCCCCTCTCCCACCCTGCCAAGGTTACAGCCTTACGTCAGCCCTGGCTGCAGTGACCTTGAGGGTACTAACCCTTTGGAAGTGCCTGTCAGGGTGTGCATGGGCACAGCTCCCACATTGTGTGGTGATTTGCACGTCTTGCTGCATTTTACATAGACAGGGTTCTTAGAATATATTTACATGTGGGTTGTTGATCTTCTCTAGCTGTAGCATCAGTATAATGTTTTGTCATCGAAGCAACCTTAGTTAAGTGGGCTTTCAAACCTGTGACTGTAAAGGTCAATTTATCAATAAGGGATAGTTGGAAAACAGGTCACCCAAGGAGGTCATGGAGTTTCCATACATCACAAAAGACGTTTAAAAAATGGCTAGACATGATCCTGAACAATCTGCTCTAGATGACACTGCTGTGAGTAGGTGTATTGGACTAGGTGATCTCCAGAGGTGCCTGTCTAACTCAACCATAATGTAAGTTTGTGATTCTACAACTTGCTCTGTGTGTTTTTTGATGGGAAGAACTAGAGGTAGTAGGACAGATGGAATTTAGGGGATTAGAAAGGGCAAAACAGACTCAGTTCAGAAGTGAATCTCCCAGTGTTTCCTCCAGAAGCACATTCTCAGGAGAAAGGAGACTATAGTGCAAAGCCAGAAAGCCTAGGCAGATGCTCTCTTGAAGCCTGGAAACATGTATTTTTAAAACCCAGCCCTGTCTGCCTGCCTCTCCTCTTCAAATCTGTCAGCTTAATACTTCACAAAAGACTATAGATTTCTCCCTGTCTTTATTGTAATTACTTGGATTAGCACCGAATCAACTTCTTCAGCTGTAATATGTGAGACACATAGAAGGTTTTGTTCTGTGCCTATTTGTTCTTCTATTTATTCAGTACATTGAGGCCCATTAGCTAGATCATCATTCACTGTGGTCTTTCTTCTTCCTAATACTCTAATGATCTCCAAATGTCATTTTGAATGTTTTGGCTATAGTTGCCAGCTGTAAGGCTCCTGGAAAGTTCTTGGCACTTTTCAGCTAGCAAAAACTAGCAGTGTCCCAGCTTCCCATTGATCCTTTCAAATAAAGGAAAGAGTGTATATCAAAACACTCTTTTCCCAAGAGGTTTGCCTCCCCACTTTCAAGGTCTATGTGGTTGTTGGGGTAACTAAGCCCTTTCTCATTGCTGCCCTCTTGGGGTATGAAGGAGGACAATTGTATTTTGGGGTGGTGTTTTCTCTTTTTTTTTGTTTGGATTTTTTTTTCTTGCCGTAATTTTAGCATGAAAAAAGGAGGTTAGTCTGCCCAGGTAGAAATTAATTTCACCAAAGCAACCCATTTTTATGGTGCAAAAGGTAACTTTTCTGACAATATTAGCCAGGTTTACCTGCTACATTTTCATGGAAATTTCCTCAGGAAATTGCATTTCCCCAGTTTGTTTTGTTATGGAAAGCTACTGCTAGCAGCTGTCAAAGAAAACTGCAAATACCCACAAATATTGTCATTTTCAAAGGCAAATATTTGCAGAGCATAAAGGAAAGGCATGGAGTTAAGCTATCCCTTTGGAAGAGTTCCCGTTGGCTAAGGTCCTGCTGCCAGTGAAGTGCTACTCACACCTTTTCTTTATATCATGGCACACCTACTTTTCCTTCCTTTGTGTTATTGTTACTGTAGTAACTGCAGTTTCAGAACAAGTGCTGGGTCCTGCCTGCCACACATTGGACAAATGTGGGCAAAGTCACTTTTTACCAATTCTTACAATTCTATTCACTTCCTCTTAGATTATCACCTGGGGTATGTTTGAGCTTTTGTTTCATTTTCGCTCTGTGGGGGTTTTTTTGTCTTTGTAGTAACAAGTTATAACCCATCTACCCCAAAACCAGAAATGGCATTTGCCTTGAGGTTTCAGTGTTCGTCAGCTGCCAGTTGACCTAGAGTAGTCTTCTCATTTTTACACACTACCACCCCCACCACCTTTAAATAAAAGAAGTGACTTGAACAAATACCTGCGATCAGCACTTACTAATGGGAAATATTGTTGAAGTTGACAAGAAGTCATTGTGAACCGATTACCCAAACACAAGTCTGGTTTGTCAGTGTACTTCAGGAATTCAGCACACAGGCATCCCAAAACACATCTGAAGACCCTGGTACCTCAGTCTACCATCCCACATGTACACACACCCCAATAGTCCTCCATCCTATGTGAACACACTTCATTAATCCTTCATCCCAATTGAACACACTTCAGCAGTTTTCCATCCCATGTGAACATAACCACCAAGGCAAATTAGCAAAGTTAGCAGGAATTTTTTCAGTTACTTTAAGAGCTATATAGTCTATAAGGTGATTAAGCTGCTGGTGGATATAGACTCACCAAAGGCCTACCATGAGATCCTTCATAAGCGTCCATAACTTGAAATTGATAATCGTACTGTGAGAAGACAAAGATCCACCTTGTATCAAGGCTTATGTAAGTGCAGGAGAGAGGAGAACTTGGGTGGGCAGGAGGAAGAAGGCTTCTGTGACATAGTTCTGGAGCACAGCTGAGTGATATCCCCCTTAGAAGCTGCAAAACTCCTTCCTGAGCCTGCCTGCATTTTCCTGGGCAGACATCAGGTCCCTGCCAAAACAGAAGAACACAGGCTGTGTGTCTTGGATCTGAGAGATGATTTTTTAAAATCCAACTACTATGGTTTTTACTGTGGTACAGTGCAAGTACACAGGCTTTGACCAGGAATTTGTCTAGGAATACAAGGTGGAAAACGTCAGTGTTTCTGAGAAGATATACAGGGGTTATCATTGTATAAGGGAGACTCCCTTCAGTGTTGTCATGGTAAGGATAACATATGACTGTAAACACCATAAGCTAAACATCTTGGCATGAAATTAAAGGGCTGTGCTTTATCTAGTGAAGAACAGCTGAGAAATTCAGCATGGTTCAGAAAGTATGACACCCAATTTATGAGCTCCAGCCTTAATCCTCCATTTTGAATGAGCAGCTGAAGTCTTCCAGGATGGTACTGGAATCCAAAAACACAAGAAAGACAAAACTGTGCCTGAAGAGACAGCAATTTCTGGTTGGTCTTGAATTCCCATCAGTAACACAGGTAGGGAGCACAGAACTGATGGAGAACCTGGAAGTGGTGGTATCATGGTTTCAAGGGTGTCATTAACATACACAGATAAGGATGCTTTGTGTAGGACAGATGCCGCCAGAAGTGGGGTTGAAGAAAGGCAGATTCCCTACAACCTAAAGGGTATTTGAAAGACAGCATCACCAACTGTCCTGGAATAACTACACCCCATGGCAGTTTCCATGGGAGGAGCATTATGGGGCTGCAAAGGAGACTTGGGCTGAAGATGATCTCCATTTATTCAGTAGCATTGATGTAGAGTCACAACTTCAGAAGGATGGTCCTGCTGAGGTCTGAGCTGAAACTGGGACTAGTGGTGACTTCTAAACTTTTCAGCTTACAACCCATACAAACACTTCAGAAGATGTTACACTTCAACCCTTTCACCAGCACCATGACAAACAATCTTGCTTTTGCAGAGCAGGAGCACGTGTCAAGTCTGGCCACTCTGGGAAGAACTTTTCAACTTCTCCATTAGAAATACATTTGCCATTGTGGGAAAACGGCACATTTGTCCTGGGAATTAAGGGGGGGAAAAATTAGTAAACAACAACACTTCAATAAGAGTAAAATACTTCTGGCAGTGCTGGGGATTTACTATTAACCTAGTAAGATTAGAAGGGATCAGACAGGTTATGTGAGTAAGAACTCAATATAAACTTTAAAGGTCTTAAGGGCATTAGCCCTCCTACCTTAGGTATAAGTTTGCTGGGGTCCATAAAGATGCCCTTTCTTTACTCCTGTCACTGATTCTACAAACTGCTGTGACACATAAGTGTGGGCAGGGAGGAACAGAGCTACTGATGCCTCTGGGCTCGCTGTTGCCAAGCACAGGGATGCCAGCTGACAGCTACATAAACTATGGGCTTTCTCCAGGCTAGTCATCGTTGTGATTCCCAAGAGGATCAGAGTTTGAGAAGATGCCCAATGAGTTCATGTAGGGAGACAGCTTCCCTCCACCCCTCAGCAAGCTGGCTGCAGGCACATCTGCGCTGCTGGGATATGCACATTTCAGATTGTCTGACCTTCTGCAGTCTGGTTGTTTTGGCTGTGCAGCCTTGGTTTATATTTGGTCTGGGTTGGCTTTTTCTTTGCAGATCAGGTGGGAGGGTTTAACATTGTGTTTCTGGGGATTTGGGGATTTCTTCTCTCTCACTCGCTTTCTCTCTCTCTTTCTCTTATTTCTCAATGATTTCTCCAGCTGGGTCAGGTTGATCTGTGTGGGATCCTGGCAGTGCACCAGGATATAGCATAAGCAGTGCTTGTAACATTGATTGCCTTTTATATTCAGTCACTGAGCTGCTTGGGAGCCAGAAAACCTTTTACAAAACAAAGTTTCTGTCCCCATTGAGCGCATCTACAGCAAGTGAAATAAATTCAAAGTTCATAGTAGGAAAACCTCCAGGTATCTCTTAGTCATAAAATATACCGGGATACATCCAGCCACACTGCAGCCTTCTCATGCTCATGGGAGATCAACACCAACTGTATTAGGCTATGCTGCATTTTTCTGCAGGTTATTTTGCATTAGCTGAACTTTGTAGATGCAAATGCATCCTCAGCCATAGGCAGAGCTTGAAGTAATCTTTGCAAGTTCTTCCTAGCCCTGATTTCTGTCCTGCTTTCTTGCAGTTCTGGTTGGCTCAGTTATGGTCTCTTCTAGACCTAATGCTCCCACCAGCAGTGCCCTGCATTCCAGCAGAGTAGCAGGGACAGCTGGGCAATCACATGAAGTCCACTCAGCTCCTCTTGGCCACTTCCCAGGGCAGCCCTCAGGAGCAAGATTCACAGAGGGAGCCTTTGAATTGAGAAATCCTGTTCCTTGGAAGAGTCCATCAATTCTGTGTGCCATTGCTTACTCATTTCCTCAACTGGAAGGCCAACATGAATACTGCACTACTGCGGATTCCCCTGGAGCTTCTCCAAAGCATCCATGAAGTATCCAAGGCAGCAACATATGGCTATGTCTGCAGAAAGGTGGAGATGAAGTTCAGCAGAGAAGTGACTCCACGTCTTGCAGCAAGAAGTTCCCTGAGTTATCCTGGTGCCCGTGCTCAAGGAGAGCCAGAGGGTGCTGGGAGCAACATGCCAAGACTGCCTGCCTTTTGCAAAGGTTAAGCAGATGTAGGACGGAGCTTGCCAGGTGCTCCACACATCCAAAAGCCAGCTTCTAATTTAAGATATTTTCTAATGCCTGCTTTACTCTGGAGAATGTAGACCTGGCAGAAGGCACAAGCCGAGCATAGTCTTCCTGCCATGCAGCCCTGTACCTTGGTTCCCAACAGAGAAAAGGGACATTGTGCCGGAGCATTATGCCAGGGAGGAAACAGCCTGATCAGGGCACAGATTGGAGACTTCAGCCAGCAACATACACTCTACAGGGCAACAATGGTTGTGGTTGGAAAGGAATAACACAGAGGAGATCCCTCCACACACCTCCTGGACAGCTTCCAGTCTGCGTTTCAGCCTTTCTCCCTTCATCCTCAACACGCAAGAAGATGGTGTGCAGGTAATGTAGTCCCAGCAGCCCCTAGTGACAGCCTGGCTGCAGAGACATTGTTGGACAGGCAACGGCATCATGTGGCTTTCAGGCTTTCATGGGCTTAGAGCTCTTCCGGTTTAGAAGCAAATGCTCCAATCTGGGCTACGCTTTCCTGTTGCTCTGACACCCGAAACCTGGCTTTAGATCTATCAAGCTCATAAGGCAGCCTCATGAGATGTTTGCCAGGACATGAGGCTAATAATTTAATCAGGTAAATTCATACAGGGTCCTGCAGTGGCTCGGGTTGCATTATATAACAGGATCTACAGGAGACTATTGGGCGACAGGCTGGATGCTACACAGCCATCTCCAGGATGGCCATTAAAGAGAAATTCTACCTCCATTTGTACCCTGTCCAATGTCATGAAGTTTCACAAGGGGAGAAATGTGTCTTTCTTTCCATAAAATTGTGGCAGGGCTTTGAATACTAAAATGGGTTGATTGTATAACAGAAAGCAGTGTACAATGGCTCTTCCAAAACAACAGTCATCCACTATTGATGTCATTTAGTCTAAGAGACTGTGCACAGGTTTCCATCCAGCTTTTGAGTGGTTTTAGCAATCTCTCAAGGCAACCTTACTGAAGCACTTTGCCCCATAGATCTGCACAGACAGCAAAATTTATTAGCATATGCTATCAGGGGCCTTGGGCAGGTAAAGAGGTGGCTGGGTGACAACTGTTGCTCACATTAGGTGAAATATGAGGTCTCCTGGCCCCACTGGCAAGTTATATTTTATTATCACATGCACACTTGCCTATCATTCCTCTGTGTGTTTGCTTAGTATCTGCACAACACTCAGTGCGATCGCACCCTGCCACTGCACGACACCAACAATGTAACCAAAGTGATTGCTGCAGCCTGTGACCAAAGACAATGTAATGCATGGGACATGAGAACAGGAAACATTTAAAAACTGTGGAGCAAGGCCATGCTTAGTACACAGCCTTGCTTTGCAAAAGCCCAAGCATCAGGCAGAGAGGGACCAGTGTGTAGAAATTGTGCATTTTTTGAGTGTTTGTAAACTGCTTGTCCTTTGCTTTCTTGCAAGAACCCCACTAATTCTCCACCAGTCACATTGAATCACAGACCCAGCAGCCCTCAGAGCTGAGTCAATCCCTAGGTGGGAATCCAGGGATTGTGCTTAGGTTCACTCTGTTATTTTAGTTTGTGGTGTTTGCTTCTAATTACAGTAAGCTCCCAGGAATGTTGACTCCAAAATAGCACAGAATCACAAGGTTACCTGCTGAAGAATGAAGTAAACAAGAAAGATATCCTTTCTCTCACCTTCATCCTTTTTCTTTTTTCTTGTTTTGGGGTTTTTTTCCTAAAAGGAGGTATTTTGAGCACCCGCACTGAACCGTAGATGAAGGTTTCAGTTTTGGAGTTTAAGACCATCCAGACACATGAGGTGGTTTGGGTAGGCCTAGCCTAATCCTCATTGGGTCATAGAATCATGGAATCA